>JAIFZK010000227.1:5040000-5622500 GCA_027481765.1 Tenualosa thibaudeaui
AGAGAGAGAGAGAAAGGGAGGGAGGGAGGGAGGGATGGGGGAAGAACAAGTTTCACATCTCAGTACCAACTGGGTCATTTTGAAAACACAACCCTTCACCAAAAGCATACATGGATTTTAAAGGCCGGGGAGGTGTGTGTGTGTGTTGTCCCAGTTCCTCTGAACCATATATACACCCCTCTCCCTCATACACACACATCCACACACCCTGCCCTGCACAATCTCAGTCACAAACTCACACACACACACACACACTCACATGATTCTGTGCAGGTGGCACACGCATATGATCCCAGAGTAATGTCTGTGTGTGGAGGCCACCTACACACAGCCACACACTGACTCCCATCAGTCTGGCACCTCAGCACTCCAAACAGCCCAAAGCAGCCCCAGAGGCTGGGAAAAGGCCTCAGCCACTGAGCAGAACAGGAGCGGTAGGACACCTTCTTCAGGCAGTCTCTGACCTGGTTTTGCACAACCTTGTTAAAGGAGAAATCCAGGATAAATTAATTTGAATAATAGCGAATCAGCAGTTAATACTAACCGAATGGGGCACAGAAACTCATTTTCAGTTTCATACCCTACTCTGCATTTATTTAACGTTAGCTGGCTGTTCGCTTGTTGGTTTATGCTGTATCAAATGTTTTGGTTCTTCTTCCTACGGACAGCACTCAGTGACCTCAAACAACAGCTTTATTGATTGATTCAAAACAGATTTCTACTTTAACCCTAACAGGCCGTATTCTATCTGGTTTTCCACTGTCTCAACTCCTACAGGCTGCACTTGACCTGGTCTTCCAGTTTTAACCTTGCACTGCCAGTCTCTGAACTGGCCTTTGACAGTTCATGAACATCACAGGCAAAGTCTGAGCTGACTGTACTCTGGCGATTATCAACATGGGTCCAGAGCCTAGCCTAGACTCAGACAGGTATAATGAGACTGAAACCATAAGGTAACGTGTGTAGGATCCCATGCTGACATTCTTGCCTTTCAAATCATATATCACACAAAGTTTTCACAAAAACACAATTATTCATAGTTACACATAACTGAGAACATATTAATAAAGAATACTGCATTGTTTTTATGCAAAAAAACTACTTTTTCTTGGAGACCAAAACAATATTAATCAGTTAAGAGTTTGGAGTCAGACTAGAATATGTATTGGCAAAGAAAATCTGTCTAATCTCAAGCAAAACGAGAGTCTTCAGTAGGTAAGGGTGACTGGGTTTGTCTACTGGGAGCTGAGGGAAGATGGGAATACTGATGTCTTTTTTCCCTGTCTGCAGAGAGGGAGGAAAGAGAACAAGTGAGATAGCAGGAGTGAGTGTGTATGTGAGAGAGGGGGAGAGAGGGACGCCACGTCAGCCACATCAGCAGGAGGAAGCAGGGCAGCCTACTGCCAGGTACTTCACAGGGAGAGGGAGAGAAAAGGAGAGAGAGAGAGAGAGAGAGAGGGAGGGAGAGAGAGAGGGAGGGAGAGAGAGAGATAGTGAGAGAGAGAAGAGGGAGGGACAAAAGAGAGAGAGGGGGAGAAAGAGAGAAGACAAAACAAAGAACAGGAGGACAGTGGGGACAGAGTGAGAATGGCAAAGCCTATGCAGTTGGGACAGAAGGACAAACCAAAACGGAGATAAACACAACATTTGCTATAGAAATACGACGAGAGGCTGACCTTGACCTTGAGGAAGTGAGTGTGTGTGTGCGTGTGCGTGTGTGTGTGTGTGAGTCTGTGTGTATATGTGCGATGATGGGGCTGAAGTAAAGTGGACATTTGGGACCAGATGCAGTCATGTGGACGCTGTGCTGGTGCTTTTGGGGGGGGGGGGGGGGGCCTGACCCCTCTCTCTCTCTCCCCTTCTTTCGGAGATCCTCCAGGAGCTGTTTGTCCAGGGGCCGCTCCACTAGTCCTCTCCTGAAGACCCAGTTGAGGGAGGGGACAACTGTGAGCTGTTGGACGTGCAAAGGCACCTCGCTTGGAATGTGTGTGCTGAAGGCAGGACCAGGCACGCTTCCTTTATCTCTCTCTCTCTCTCTCTCTCTCTCTCTCCCTCTCTCCCTCCCTCCTTCTCGCCATTTTCTCCATTACAAAGAACCACATATTGCAACTCAGCAGATATACAGCAACAAACACCTCCATCCCCACACACTCTACCTACACACACACACACACACACACAAAAGAACACCCAAAACAGATTCTAGACTCTCCTCTAACGTGAGCAGCAATGCTTAAGTGTGTGGTAGTAGCACAGGTTATAACACCTCCAAGCCACAACACTCTCACACTTTGACACCAACAACTGTGCCTATCCTCACACTGAACAGCAAGCTTGTGCTCAAATCTATGGTCTGTGATCAGAGAGTTCCTATGAAGTGTTTTATAGCTTACGTGGGCAGGACTATGGCCTAGATGCTCTGAGACAGGCTATAGTATTAGCTACAGTGCTGTAAGCTGGGTAGACAGGGAAGAGAGAGGGGTTGGGGGCTCCAGTGCGAGACTGCAAGGCCAGTGTGACTGGATTGTGTTAATATTCTGCATCATGGGACACAGGAGTACACACAGCAATGGCAAAGATGCACACAAGGGAGGGAAGGACACTCTTAGGAGACATACATCTGGGTGGAAGTAAAGGAAGAGAAGGAAGGCTGAGGAGAAAAAAAAGAAGAGAAGAAAGAAAAAAAGGCTGCGGCTGCCGGGCCCTGTCCAAATGCACTCCTTCACCCCGTGCTCTTCTGTCCGTCTGAGCTCGGGCCAGTAGACAGAAGGAATTCTCTCTCTCCCTCTCTCACTTTGTCTCAGTATTGGCATTGCAGGACGCTTTTTTTTCTTGTTGCTAAATACAAGTCTTGCAGCAAGAGGTTATTTTGCTTTGTTATTGTAGTGCATGAAAAGAAAGTAAGAAAGAAAGAAAGAGAGAAAGAAAGAAAGAAAGAAAGAAAGAAAGATCAGCATCCCTTTCAGTATCAGTGGACTTTACATTGAAAGACCCAGCAAATGTGTGCTAATTTGTGCTATGATCCTCCCCCACCTCCAATTCCCCCCCCCCCCAACACACACACACACACACACACACACACACACACACACACACACACAGACAAACACACACAATATCCCATCACATCACAGCAATGGCAGCTTCAACCAGATACGTTTCAAATGCATTTTCCACTGAATGACCGACGTAACCCTTCCCAGTGTAATGCTTCCTAGTCGCCTCCAGCTCCCCACAGAACTGGGGCATTCCAGAGGCCCAAGCACCACGGCACGTTTGCATTCCTCCTGCTGCTCTCCTCTCCTTTGCTCAAAGCACACGGCCGAGGCTGAAGGGGGAGGACAAGGACGAGGATGAGGACGAGTGGGGGGCCGGGAGCTACAGAAGAAGGTGGGGAGAGATGTGTGTGCTAAACGAATGGAAAGTGTGTGGAAGTGCCATATCTCTTCCCCCTTCTCTCTCTCTCCCTCTCTCTTTCTCTCTCCCAGACTACTGTGTACTGTGTGCAGTTTGGGTCCCTGGGCTCCAGTGGAGTTCTGGCAGACTAGGGCTTAACTAAGCTCTCTGGAAAATTCACATAGTCTCTTTTTCTCAGTCCAGTGTTTCTTTCTCTCTCTATCTTCCGCACCTTCAAACCCTCATGCTACTTGGAGTAAATGCCACCCATACACCAACATATACGCACATGCAAGGGTCTCTTAGATAAACACATGAGCATACTCCCACACATACTCACTCACACTCACACACACACAATATAATACAATACACACACATATTGCAGTGCTACACACACGCATACATAATCTTACACTTTCGTTTGCATTTTCTTTACAAGATGCGCGTTGAGTGCAGTAACTATATTCAGGAGTGAACATCATGGTCGGATTACAAAACTACTCAATGCCGTAGTACAGTCTACAGTCCTGACCAGTCCAGTGGGGGTGCGGAGGCGATGCTGCTCATTATACTGGAGCACCTGGAGGGAGAGTGTCTATTTCCAAGAAGAATCACCACACACAAACACACACACACACACACACACACACTTTTCCACCAAATTTTAACAGCACAGCCCGTCCCATAATGCTCAGATAGAGTGAAGCTGTGCCAGACAGACAGACAGACAGACAGACCATGTCTGCTGACTTCCTCCCCCATGCTGCTGAGTGACACAGCGAGAGCATATCATGAGACTCTGCTCTGGTAGGCCTGGGACACTCAAGTCATCATACAGGGTCATGGTGTGTCACCCACACATTGCTCAGTCAAGTGACTGGGTGAGAGGTGACCACTTTGTTCATGTTTGTTTGTCCACCTTAAGCATAAATCCATTCTTACAGTTTTCTACAACACTTTTATTATGTGAGTGTGTGTATGTGTGTGTGTATGTGTGTGTGTATGTGTGCTCAAATGTGACTGTGTGGTGATGTGCTCTCTGTCCTAACCTTGGGAGCAGTAGATAAGTTGAGCCACTCAAGACCCAGTACATGCTACAATGACCACTGAGTGGAGCACACTAAAGACAGGCTGGCTGACCTTCTGTAAAACAGAAACTGCTCAATGTTAAGGACAAGATGTTTTTTCACCTATTTTATCATGCACACACTCTTCCTTTCAATGTTGAAGCAATGTTTATTTCTTGTTTTGAAGAATCACTTTAAACCCATTTAAACTAAAGGCAATGAACACCGTGGAAAAGGCCAATCTGATTTAGAAGAGGACAATTCTGCATATCTGAGTAAATTGTAGCTTTCAGAGGAGTGCTGTAACTTCTGAAATGTAATTATGTTAGACAGGTGCTTTCAATATCTGCACTTTCCAGCACGACAACAATAACATCCACTCAGTTTAATTAAAACATATTCATGATGCAGTGTCTGAACTGTTTCTAAGCAGAAATTTGATTTCCTTCCTTTATACAATTTGGGTATTTTTAATTGTGTGGGTTTTTGACATTGAAAATCACCATCATTTGATAGTTCTCAATCCCCTTCTGAAAGGATCAAGAAGGTAATCAGTTCTTCACTGCAAGATGTGTCCATACCAGAGACTATAACAGCACCTTCCTCATGTCTACACAGTAGACATAGGAATGAAGCTGTTTTCAAGGATGAAACAAGTTTTAAATGTATGGGGACTGCACTGAGCTATTTGTGCCTTGCGTGGATCTGTGCTGCGTTCCAAACATCCTGTTCGACAACACACAGACTGACATGCAGACAACCTCTAGCCTCTCATCCTGGTGGGACCGACAGACAACTCATCTGATTGCTTGTGAGCGATGACAGGTTTAACGCATGTGCTTCCAACTCACAACGAAGCTTCAACCAACCCCGCCCCCCTTACAAGCCGGCAGCATGACGCATCTTATCTTTGGCGACATACCACAAACAGCTAAGGGACAAGAGGGAAGAGCTCACAGCAGTAAGCTCATGGCAGAAGAAAGAAAGACAGAAAGAAAGAAAGAAAAGCACACACAGATAAACAAACAACACACAGAACACAAACACAAACAACCCAAGTCAGTGATCATCTCACTAAATCATCTGTTTTAGGAAGAGGCAGGAAGAGGCCGAGCGTGGAGAAAGTGAGTGAGGAGGAGGAGGAGGAGGAGGTGGAGGAGGAGGGGAAAAAGGGAGCAAAACAAATGGGGATGGCCAACATCTGTCGGAGAGCACTGGACTTGAAAGGGCCACTCTCTGATCTCGCAGCACTGAGGCCATATGACAAACAGGAAGAGAGCACAGCTGGCAGGATCACCACATCAATGGGGCCCAGTGTCAGGGGCCTCAATTACCCAACGCTCCACACAGAATACCTTAGCGCTGATGGGACAGAGAGGGAGAGAAAAAGAGACAGGCGCACAGACAGCATGAGCAGCCACAAAACAAGAGCAGCAGCTTCATGTCTGTGGATGAAGTATATTGATATAGGATCATCCTCTGTGTAAGCATGAGAACATTGTGTAAATCATGTTGTTTGATTACAAATTGTCAACTCTTGAGTACAGAGAGAGAGAGAAAGAGAGAGAATGAGAGAGAGGGAGAGAGAGATGGCACACAGAGAGAGAGATACACACTTCACTTTTACAAAATGTTGTAACACTGACACGCCATGCAGTCAGGGGTGAAAGCAATAGGAAGAGACTTTTTTGAGGGCATTGTCAGGGTTCTGGTGCCAGACTCTCTCTTGTAGTACTAACACAAACACACACATACACACACACACACACACACACACACAAACTCTCTCTCTATATATCTGTCTCTCTCTGACACATCCTCACAAAACTACTGCTGGGGATGAATCTCCAAACAAAGAGCACAGCAAAGTCAACCAGACAATTAGGGGTTACTTCTTTGATTTGAGTGTGGGAAAGCTCTGGAGAGTGGCCTTACAGACAGGAAAGGATTGTGGTACACAGCTGTTAACCAACCAGCCTTTGGTTGGTGTGTGTGTGTGTGTGTGTGTCTGTTGGGGGGGTGTAAGTGGAAAGTCAGAAAAAAGGGTCACCCTGTTTAAACAACACAAAGATTACAGTTTGCGTGCTTCCAGCCTAATTAGCAGAGAGATAGGGCCGGGCCCAGGCCCAAGTAAACAAGAAGGGGCCAACTCTCTGCTAATGAGGTGACTGCCAGTCAGTAGAGCAGGGCACGCTGGCGTTCAGCCCAGACCTCTAACCAGCGCTAACAATGCTGATGAAGCTAGCAATGCTAATGCTCGGCCCAGACTGCTAACCAGAGCTAACAATGCTGATGAAGCTAGCAATGCTAACATGCCTTAGCAACCAAGTTAAATGTCAAGCGCAGGAACCTGCGAAAGCAGTACATATATGAGTTGCACTATGAGTGTGTGTCAAAAACGTAAGGGCAAACAAAAGGTTTGTCAGTGTGATTGTTTTTTGTGCTTTTATTGATGGGGGTTGAGCTATATGACTTGCAGGGAGACTTCAGTTGCAGTGCAGTACAGTACTGAGCTGAGCTGTGCTGGGCTGGGCTGTTGTGCAAGCATGCTGCACTCTCTGGGGCAGGAAATGAGTGGCAGGGAGAGGGAGGAGAGCAGGATGCGCGTGGAGGCGCCCACTTTTCCTGTCCAGAGAAGCTAAGCTCTAGAATCTTCTCAATTCTCTTTCGTCTCTGATCGCTGCTCGCTGACCCCTGTCCTTCATGCTGTGCTGCATGTATATTGCTTTGTTTTTTTTTCCTTTTTTTAAAGAGCCTTTAGCAACTGTTAGCTGTGTTGTTATGTAACTTTCAAACCTCTCATCTCAAGCGAATCTCCATTGTCCATAATTAACATGTATGCAGTCGACTTTCGCTTCTCCACTCTTCAAGCTCATAATAAATCTCTTAAGTCAGATGACTGATGGCTCAGGGCTTCAAGTGAGTGTGAGGGAGAGCAGAGAGTGCACCTACTCAGGCTGAGGCTCCAGTTGAGGGTTTCTTGGCTGCGCTTGGCCCCCTCCGAAAAGAAGCCGTTCTCTATGTGCCCTGTGAAGCCAGCGCGGTCCACAGGCTAAACAGTGGTTACTTTATATAAAATCCTAAACCTAGGGTTCTACTCTGAGGTTAGCATAATGACAAAGAGGCTCTCTCTAAAAAGCATGCTCCTCCACGGAGCTACAGCCTCACTCCACACTTTTAATTAAACCCAGTGACCTTTCTCTGTGGAGAGAAAAAAAATGTCAGAAAAAGAGAGAGAGGGTAAAAGACCAAGGCTTGGGCTTGAGATGTCCCCCTCATGGTGTATGTGTCTGTGTGTGTGTGTGTATATATATATATATATATATATATATATACATATGTGTGTGTGTGTGAACATGTATACGCAGTCAAGGTGTGCAGATCTTCTCTGTGTTCCCTTAATTTGCTTAATGAGTGATCTTATGCGAATTATTCGGTCTCATTCATAAAGAAAGATGTGTTTAGAAACCATCAAATATAATGACCGGAGTATTTTTCTAGTTTCATACTGCAAATAAGGTAATGATCACCCACATGCAGGATAGGGACTACTATAGGCCTGAGTACAATGGCAATTAGTCAATTTAGTCAGAAAAACCAGCTCCATCTGAAAAATCTAGATTGCTCATTCAGTGCTCACACTAGTAATGCATCCTTTCATGAAGTTTTCTAAAAGAAAATAATTGAGTTGCCTCTGTGTTCAGAGTAGCAGGGCCAGAGACTATAAGTGACTTGAAGCTAATGGAAATAGGAGGCTTGCGAAAGCTCACCTCTCCTCCAACCTGCTGTTCTTTTCAGAAAATGAACACCCACACGTCTGCAAAGCTTTGGTCAGGCCGACCTCTGATAGGAGCCCTAGTGCGTGCAGGGCTAGATACACAGGGATAAGCCTAGCTCCCAGCTCATCTGCTCAGCAGACCAGACACAGACTTGCAGCCTACAACCCCCTGACCCTCACCACCACCAACACCCCTCTGCCTCTCTCCTCTCCTCTCCTCAACTCAGCAACAGCACCAGAACCAGCACAAGCTCGGCCTGGCTCTCGTCTCCATCTCCACTGGGACTGACATGTAAGAGCCCTGGCACATGCATCTCATTAGACCATAGACTGGACCTGCTGTCTGGCCCCTGCTCACTCACTCTCTCTCTCTGTCTCTCATTCACTCACATACACACACCTCTCAAAAGGGGCAGGTCAGTCAGTGTATGTAACATAAAGTGAACATTAGATTAGATCAGATTAGATTCAACTTTATTCTCATTACACATGTATGAATATTGAGTAACGAACATAAGAGTTGTTCTATGATTATGGCCAAAGAGACAGAGGAAGAGGGGAGTGTGTGTGTGTGTGTGTGTGTGTGAACAGAGGTTCTGTCAACAACATCCTCAGCTCCATACATACAACATGATACTAATTAACTGAGGACGAAAAACATGAACTCAACGTTCTTGTGCAAAAAACATGAGCCATGTAATGGCCACATAAGCACACAAACACCCACTTAAAGTAGAAAGGTTACCAGGTCGAAAAGGGGCCGCCTACATAGGTAAATATTTGTGTTACGACATAGTTTAACAAGAAATCCTAAAGACAAATTAACTTATCATTTGCTTCAAAAAGAAAGAAAACTGAAAAAAAAAAACTTTTGGAAAAAAGTCACCTCTTATCTCTCATTTACTGCAGAGTTGACACTAACAGGCCCTTTGATGAGGCCTCTGAAATGTGAGCTAAATGCAATTCACCATGAACAGAAACAGATTTTTTTTCTTTCTTTTTTTTGGGCAATACCCTGCTCAGCACATTGAGTGATGACTGTTCAAACAGCCACCAGCGATTCAATCAGCATGTTGCTGCACTGTGTTATGAAAAAGCTCCCCTCTTGAGCTTTCTCATAGCTGTGAAGCAGCAGTGAAATTTGTGCGTGGATGACTGGGGAGAGGAAGAGAGGAAGGGTTGAGGATGGTGGATGTTCTAACACCTTTCTACAGCTCTGCTCTCCAGTGCTACAGAGTTGCTGTTCTCAATTTGTCTTAGAACCTCCTAGAGAACCTGGTGCGCCAATCAACACCAGAGACTGCGCTATAGAATAGCTTGAGGCACTGAAAAACATTTTGCTCATTTTATAGCAATGCACATCCAAAGCCACAGTGGGCCATGACACCGGTTAGCCTGTGCTCATGGTCCACAGTGTCTGATAGAGAGGATCACTATGCTAGTGACGGACAGTTCTAGAGGTGGACTTTCACACCTACCTTGGATGCACTGCAGGGATCCATCCTCTGCCCGTATGGTGAAGGTCTCTCCAGGGTTGACTTGGACAAGAAAGACCTGAAAAAACAGGAGGCGAAGACAAACAAAGACTTCACTTTATGTTGAAATGTAAAACATTCAACTTAGCACACAAAGTGAGAGAACATGAGGCACAGCATCAGGTCACATCAAATCGCCACTTGATTTCTGGAGCTGAGTAAATCAGCAATATATGATGGAATGCAGCCAGAAGCTACTATGGGGTGAAATGGTCTGTGAAAAAGATCTTTTCACGGCTACAGGAACAACCAAGGGTACTGCTGATCCACATCCAATCAACCGGAGTAAGAAACCTTTCTGGTACCTCAACTCCCAACCCAAAACTAACCTGCCATGGCAAAACCAACAGTACAAACATAGAAAACATTTCAACTTTTGTTTTTTACAACCCATGAGAACAGAAAGAGATCATAAATGCGCACACACACAGACAAATCACGAGGTAGTGATTTAGGTAGAGAAAACACCCCCTTTGTTAAACTCTGATATAAGACATATGAAGTCATACCTCATATGTAGCCATGCCAACTAAATAAACACTTAAGCACCAACAAATACAGTGACACACAGAAACCAAGCTGATACCAGAGTCGCTTGTTGTGGCAGACGCCCGATCTTACCATAGTGTTGAGGGAGTACGTGTGCCTGCAGACGTGATAGAGTTGGCCAGCCATGGCTGGGGCTCACGCTCGGGTTCAGGTCATCTACAGGTGGCACTGGCAGGATGCGTGCGACACCCTCATGGCCTCCACACAGTCCCCATCTCTCTCTCTCTCTCAGCAGCAGGAAGAGCAGCAGCAGCAGTAGCAGCAACCTTCTGACAGTGCCTGGCTCCTTAGACCTCACCACTCCACTCCACTCCACCCCAGAACTACACACACACACTACTACACACCACAGCAGAAGAGCTCACGATGGGGCTCCTGGATCCTACTTCCTGCCGCCGCTGCTGAGCATTTGTGTTCTCTACTGCTAATACTGCTGCTGCTGCTGCTATTGCCGCGCACTGCTGTTGCTATGGAAACCAGAGCTTGTACAACTGAGACTCACCCAGATTTTTTTTTTTAAGGTGGAGAACGCTGGAAGAGGGGAACACGGCTTCAGAGAGGAAAGCCCAACCGCACCATCCCTACAGGACAGTTATGTAACACAGCCATGCATATGCACAGACACATATGTATGCACACTGGTGCACGTACACACACACACACACACACACACACACACACACACACACCTCCTTACAGCCAAATTTTTATAATAAAATCTAAATCAGAAATTTAACATCGGCTGTGGCAAAAATGATCAAAGCACACAGTAACACACACAGAAAAGCAACAACAACAACAAAAATGAACAGAAAAAGAACACAGTGGCCCACAGAGGAGGAGTGTAAGAGGACAAAGGGCAGGGGTCATTGAGCGACAGCGAGAGAATGTGAGAACACTGCCTAACTGGTCGTTGTAGTGTTTAACTTCGCCTCCATCACCCCTGCACTGCTATTGGCGCCCCCTAAAAGCACAGAGCCATCCATTAATACTGTATGAGGCTGCTGCATGCTGTGCTAACCCCAGAGGGAAACCTCTGTCTCCAAGCTCCAGACAAACACTGTTTCTCTACCATCCATGTTCCACCACTACATCTTACCAGTTGAGGGACAGATTGATTAAGATTGATGCTGAGATGGCTGAATATTGTTATGCTCGGTGTGGTTTTGTGTGCACTGACATATGTGCCTCTATGTTTTTACAGAAAAGTGTGCAATTTAGGATTTCATTTGACCCAAGTGTAGTAGTGATGATAGTGGTTTGTGTGTGTGTGTTGTTGTGTAAATGGCTGTAGGACAATATCATTAGAGCTGTTCAGATTCTCAGGTGCACATCTCACCTGCTGTGCTCCATCTCCGTTAACCATGTGCGGCATCAGGGGCACCTCCCCATTCATTAGGGGCGGGGCCAGGTCCAGTGGAATCTGGTCTGTCATCATCATTGTGACGTACATTCATGGAGAAATTTCCTGGACTGCCCTCCTGCAAAGGGATCACAAGCACAAACAGCCATGAGCCCATTGTCACAGTGAAAACAAACATCAGACTTCACTATCCACAATTAAAATATCTCGCTGCCTCGGTAAGCTAAGCTGCAAGAGTTTCAACAATGATGCTGACGTCTGAAGTAAACCATCGATATGCTCCATCTTAGCGCTGGACACACAAATAAACACATGCAGGCAATTCCACACAAAACTATCATGTCCATAACTCCAACACAATGCCATGGTATGATGTGAATGATAATTACTTGAAATTTGAGCATTCACTCTTCTTGGTTGTAGATATTGCATGCAAAACTTTTCACATAATCATTTGCATGAATACAGTGCCCATGGCATTTTGTTGGCTTTATGGACGTGACAGTTTTGCGTGAAATTGCCCATACACAAAGTCCAATTGAATGAAACATGATGGTTGAGTATTTGCGGTGAGAACTCAGTGGACAGGGCTAAGCAAACTCGGAAAATGAGCCCCAATGAATGATCCACATGATAGTATTCAGTAGCTTTAGCTTAGCTATTGTTTTGCAATGACTTTATAATGAAGTGATAAGTGAGACAGAGAAGGAAAAGAAGGAAAAGAAGGAAAATAATGATAGAGAGAGAAAGACGAAGGTGATGGAGGGATGGAGAGAGAGAGGGAGAATGAGAGAACAGTATGAGTCAGAAGAACTCAAAAACAACCTCCATCCCAATAGCCATCAGAGACTCTTGGCCTTGAGCGAACTAACAGTTGCAGGAAAATGGGAGAGGTCTCTGTGCAAAGTACTTTCTCTCTTCCAGTGAAAACACACACACACACACACACACACAAACAATTCCCCTCAGGGTCTCTGAGGGCAGTAGTCACCCCACAGGAAATGACTCTTTGCGGAAGTGTAGGGGAGGACCATGACGAAACGCGTGGCAGAGCCAGCCAGACCCCTCCAGTGCACCTCACACCCGCACCCCCATCCCCATCCCCCCACCACCTTACACACACAAACATACACACACACACACACAGTGCCATCACCACCACCTCCCCAGAGAGCCATCAAGCAACCGCAGGAGCATGCCGGAGAGGAGGAGGAGAAAAGAGAAGAGAAGGGAAGGGAAGGGAAGGAGGCCAGGAAGGAATGGGCACAGCAGCATGACGTTGCTTGGAGGTGCCTTGTGCCACTCGTTCCAGTGATTCAGCTAGACTGGAGAGATAGAGAGCCCGGGAGAGAGAGAGAGGAAGAGAGAGAGAGGGAGGGAGGCCAGGCTTCCTGCTTCTGAGAATTCTACAGACCCACCACGCTCGAGCGGCCAGAATCCAAAAGGAACAGACTAATCAGTGTCAGGAGGTCACTGACTTTCATCAAGGAAATGGCTTGATCATGGTTGACTGATATCCTGTTAACCATTTAGCTCCCCCCCCCCCTCTACTCTGACTTCACTGCAAAGTACACAGGTTGAGGGAAGTCAGTTGTTGAGTTGACCTTCCATCGCTCCAGCTCTTCCTCCCTCCCTCTCTGTCTCTCTCTCCCTCCCTCTCTGTCTCTCTCTATTTCTGCCATGTATCAGAGTGGGGTGCAGCCACACTCCCAGCCTCTCCTTCAGATCCCAGCAGAAAGGCATACGTTCCCCATTGCTACAGGCTCTGCTAATGCACCAATGAGAGAGAGAGATAGAGAGAGTGTGTGTGTGTGTGAAAGAGTGAGAGAGAGAGAGAGAGAGAGAGCAGGAGATATGGAGGGAGAGTGAGAAAAAAAGTTAATTCACCTTGACTACAGTGCCTGAGTGCCCCCCCTCTCTCTCAGTATTCACTTCACTATCTGATTCACAATAATGAGAACTGACATGACCATGTGAACTATTTATCCTGAGGAGACCGAGATCCCTTATTTCCCAACACATCCCGAATCAGTAATTAAGACACAGGAGAAACAGGAGAAACAGGAGACACAGGAGAAACAGGAAAAAATGGACACCCGAGAAAGAAACACACACGGCAACAGCAGCCATATAGCAGCTATAATAGCAACAAGGCAGTTCTTTTACTTCTAAGTCCCTCGCAAGAGTTAAGGTAGGAGAAAACGAGGACCACAGAGTTCCAGGCAGAGAAAAAAAAAAACAGCAAGGGGCTTGGAAAAAGCCTTGGCCACACACAGTGCCATCACAATGCAGCTAACCAGAGGTAATTAATACTTATAAGAGCTGAGGCAGGGTGACTTGGGGTAGTGTGACACTACTGAGAGGTGGCTAGGTTCAGTCATTGGTATCTTAGCAGGCAAAAAACAATACAGGCTTGCACTGGCAGGTTTGGGGATCAACTTCTGTGCCAACTCAGGAGGCGATGCTACAGCTGCAACACACACACACACACACACACACACAAAATAAACAAACACACACACACACACTACAATTCATAAAAGGAGGAGGGGGGGACAAACCATGGCTGGGATCACCTGGGTCAGAATGGAAAGGAGGTTTGGGGGCCTGGGGGCCTCGAGTGTCTCCATGCAGACAGGCAAGCTGCAGTGACCATGAGCTCACCCTTCTGTAATGGGACCGCCAGTGAGAGCAAGAGCCCCCAGCACAGGGCAGAGCTGAGCCGAGCCCCACAAGGTGAGATCAAGCTGGTGACAAGAGGCGTGCATTAGCTCTGCTTTGATGGGTGGATCCCCCCGGCTTTAGCAACTAATGCAGGCTCTACGGAGGCCTCTGGCAGACCCGTGTGGCCACAGCTCTCACAAACAGCTATAATTAGGACTCCCATTTAGGCTGGATCCGAGAGGGCGTTCGAGGGGATTTGGGACTCGTTCAATGGAAAGGCAAAGGCTGGGGAATTTTAGAAGTGCTTGTCAAGTAATGTGAATCTAAGGAGACAGAAGATTCTGATTCAGCATGGGGGAGAGGTGATGAGGTTGGTTCAATAGTTACTGACACATCATTCCCTAAAACCTAACCACCACACACACACACGCATGCAGAAACACACACACACACACACACACACACACACACACACACACACAGAGCTATTGACTGCACGTGTGCGCGCACACACACATACACACATGCGTGCAGACACACAGACACACAAACACACACACACAAGGGTTGTTGATGTTGTGCACACTCACGCGCACACACTCGCGCCACGAACACACAAACACACACACACACACATGCTCCCACAGGATTTCTTTTAGGTCTGCATGTGGCTTGAGGTTTCCTGTGTTCTCCAAAAAATGCCCATTTAATTCAGTGTCGATTCCAACAGCTGATAAAAAGGTAAATTGAAAAATTCCTTGCAGCGTCTACAGCAACAATTGGCCACTTGTTCTGTGCAGATGAGGTGTGAGGACATGACAAGGCTGGGGGTTGTGGACTGTTGCCTAAGGGTGGGTGGTGTGGGGGTTGGGGGGATTCAAAGATGACAGTGGGGCTTGTGTGGTGTGGCAACCTCTTCAATCTAGCATAGGCTGCACAAGAGGACCGGTCAAGCCTCCTGTGTCACCACACACACTGGGAGTCTCATCCCATCATTCTCTCTCTGATAAACTCCACCAGCCAACACATTAGCCCATATCACACACACACACACACACACACACCTATACAGAAGGTATACAGAAGGTGTTGTTGCATGAAAAGATATAACAGAATATCTGCAAAACTGTGAGGGGTGTACTCACTTTTGTGCACTTTAGACATTTCACACACACAAACAAGCAGCATGCAAACAGACACACACAGAGTGGGATGTATGCCAACTTCACTGGTGCCAGTGCACTGCGGGGTGAGGTGGGTGGGCAGAGGGGGTGTGTGTGGGCGAAGGGTGGGGTGTGGGGTCTGCGGGTTGATTTGTGAATGGGAGCGCCTGCCACTCGCTTCATTATCTCATTTTCACAGCAATTTCCCTCCCTGGTCCAACAGACAAAAGGAACCACTGTGTGCTGGCCTCTCACTTTAACTAACTCACTTTAACTCCAGTTTCACACACACACACACACACACACACACACACAGGCTTCATCACCAGTGGGCGCAGTACCTCACCCAAAACAAACTATTATTCCAAGGGAAGAGGTGGGGGTGGAGGTGAAGATGGAGATGAGGGGTGGTTGATGGAGACGGATGGGCTCATGTCCTCCACATGGCTTCCTCCTGCTCCTTCTCCTCTTTCTCTTCTACTCCTCCTCCTCTCATCTGCTTTTCATCTCTCTCTGTCTCTCTCTCTCTCTCTGTTTCTCTCTGTTCTGTGTTGGCATGGGACTGTGGCCTCAGGTCACATCTCTTTTTTTTGTTTCATGTGTTCATCCTGCCTCTTTAAACGTGTTTGCAATTTTACATCTACAATGCACAAAGCACTGTAGAGCTGGTGTGTGTGTCTGTGTGTGTGTATGTGTGTGTGTGTGTGTATGTGTGTCTCTGTATGTGTCTGTGTGTCTGTGTCTGTGTATGTATGTGTGTGTAAGAGAGAGAGAGCGCAAGCGAGAAGGACATGTTGGGACAACACCTAGCAAGGCAGTCATTGAGCTGGGGGAGCTGGATGTCTGTGACTCTATTATGCAGCACTTTGGGTCATATGGTTCAGTGTGTTCAGGCTGAGTGCTGAGCTAAGACCACGGTCGTGTGTTGTGCTGCTCACTGAGGGGGCCTGAATGCCTGGCCAGGGGAGGGTGGGGGCACGGACGGGTGGAGGGGTGGAGGGTGGGGGCACGAATGGATGGAGCGTGCCACAGAACAGCTGAGACACTTCCAGCTTGTGATTTAGCACAGGCATCTGCCCCCGCCCACTGCACAGGGTAAATCAGGACAACCACACAACCCTCATGCAGAGTGTGAGTGTGTGTGTGTGTGTGTGTGTGTGTGTGTGTGCGTGCGTGTGTGTATAGAGTGAAGGGGAGGAGACATCCTTGTGGATGGAGGAGCTGAACCCACCGTGCCCATGAAATGAATGCTGTTGGTGGTCCACTGGTGTTTTCTTAACCCCGCTCATTCCCAAACACACACATACTGAAACACTGCGTATGTGTATGTTTGTGTGTGTGTGTGTGTGTGTATGTGTGTGTGTGTGAGTGAAAGAGAGAGAGAGAGATAGAGAAAGAAATAGTTTGAAAGAGCATGAGAGACAGAGAAAGTGATTTTCTCTAGAGAATTTCACTAAAAATGGAGACTCTGTTACTGTTCTGTTGTGCTTTTCCTTCTGACAGGATGACAGCCAATTTCTCTCCTTCACCCCATCAATCAAGTGCAACATAATCAGCCTTCTGACAGGTGTTTTTCCCATAACATAGTCCGGGTTGCTAAGGATTTCTCTCTGTTACTGTTTGGATTTGTTGCCTTCTCCTCTCTCGCTCTCTCCTCTTCCTCCTCCTCTCACAGACCTCTATTCCTCTAGAGATGACAAGGGGTCCAGACAACCCTGCCAGAGAGAAAAAAGGGACAACCCACATGCACATGCACACACAGGCACATAAGTGTGCCTGTAACCTGTATCACATTAGCCCTCTGAGCTCGGCCTGTGTGCAGCACAGCTGTTGTGGAGGATGCGCCTCTTCAGCCAAGGCCAGCTCACACAGCCATGCTCCATCTCATCACTGCCCTTATGGTTCGCTTAGCGAGAGAGAAAGACAGAAAAACACCAACGCTGCCACGGAGTCCAACAGTGACAGTTGCAGGCAGCATTACCACAAAGCCCCCCGGTTATCATGCATAGCCTCAATTTCCTGTTTCCTGTTAGCGCCAGAGGGCCAGTTGGTCACTGTGGCTCAAGCGGTTACAGCGCCCGTGCCACCTGCTGCTTCCAAGCAACAAGGGCAACTCAGGTGTTTGCATCTCTGTATTGGACCACTGATGACAACAGCACCAGACAGCAACAGACCAGCTGCAGCTCCACAGACAGACACGGGGCAGACACAAGGCAGACAGGGGCCAGAATTGGGCCAAAGGAACCAGCAAATGGGCTGGCAATGGCAGATAAAGATGGGAAATCACAACAGCCTCATCAGAGGCGTCTTAGAAGGGGAAATGGGCAGAGAGCATTTGACACAAAACTGATCTTGCTTGTACTATATAGTATAGATGATGACAATCTACAGATTGAGTGAGAGTCAAGAGTGAGAGTGTGTGTGAGTGAGTGAGCAAGAAACAGAGAGAACGTGTGTCTATTCCCATGTGGTGCCTGCGGGCCTAGGCCATCCCTCCTGCAACAGGGGGAAAAATATGGCCACCTTCCTTTTTTATTGACGTTTTACCAACACAGATGAGCAAAATTCAACTCTCCAATCACTCCAAATGCTCCTAGGCGTTTCCTGTCCTCGTCCGCTCTGCCTCCACAGGCAGACTGCTGCTCCCACACAAAGCCCAGAGATGAGGCCTTCATGCATTCATCAGTAGTAGGCCAGACAAAGGAAGCTATATCACGCCAGAACCACAGACTCCCAACAAACAAAGAGAACGTTCTCCACTCAAGACCAACACCACGAGCTGATACCTGGCATCTTGAGGGTTCTGTCAGAACACGATGCTGTGCCCAACCACTCCACACCCACACACATGCACGCACGCACAGACACACACACACACACACATACACAGAGAGAGAGAAAGGTGTAGTGGGGATTTTTTCTAGTGGGAGTACACAATTGTGAAATGATGAATCTCTAATATTAAAAAACTGAGTATTACATAACTTATCTGTTCCAAGAAGCAGGGGAACGCCCACTTCGCCCCACTCCACACACACACACACACACACACACACACACAAACACAACCAAACCCAAACATACTCAGTCACAGATTTCAAAGGGCTGTCACCACTCGTTCCTGGAGAGTGAGGCAACGTGTCTGTTTTCTCCATTCACCAGTCAAGGTGTTATTGTAGTAAGACATCACCCTATGTGTGGCAGTGTGGAGCGGGAGCTGGAAACAAAGCAGGAGGAGAATAAGAGGAGGCAGAGAGGACAGGGGAGAAGAGGTGAAAAGGAGAATGAGAGGAGAGGAGAGGTGGAGAGGAGAAGGAGAGGAGAGGAGAAGTGGAATGGAGAGAGAGGTAGAGGTGGAGAATCAGAGCAGAAACAGCCCTTAGATCACAGATTGGAATATACTGACTGTATTTCTGTACTTTGTCTTTCATCGGTCAACATCAGTGTCAGGAGCAACTTCTCAGCGTCTCTGTGGGAGACAGCATGCCAGGCTATGTCTCGGCAAAGCTTTGAGCTTCCACTTTTTAAGAAAAGCTCAATGGCTTTGAGTAACTCTTCCAGCTCCTGCCCCCCATCTACTACATATCTTCTTCCCTTTCTGCAACCCACAGCAAGAAGCAGCAAGAGAACTTTGGAGAAGTCATGAATGAGATGTGTGCAAATATGTGGATAGTAACACAGTAGAAACTAACATAAACGTCATAAATGTGTCCAGCATACAGAAACACAAAAAAAGGGAACCGGAGCACGAGCGCAAACCCAAGCACAACCACAACCTTCCCTGGTGCTCGGAACTCCTGAGGCTTTGAAGAGAAGGCCACTATGGTTAGTAAATGCCTCCTTACACCAAATACACCATCATCTACAACGTCATCTATAAGGCAACAGAGGTCAGCACTGTGCTATACATCCCCTGCACAGCAGCTTTTGGCAAACACAAACACAATGACAGAGAGAGTAGAAAGAGGAAGGACAGAGTGAAAACTGGAGGTTAGGAGGGAGAGAGGGAGAGAGGGAGGGAGAGAGAGAGAGAGAGAAAGAGAGAGTGGGAGAGAGAGAATCACGGATGTTGACCAGCTGTAAGCTCACCAACCACAGGGCTCCACGTGATATGGAGGAATAGGAGCCAAATGCATAATACTCCACATTCATGGGGAGAGAGAGAGAGAGAGAGAGAGAAAAAGTGTGTGTGTATGTGTGTGTGTGTATGTGGGGGAGGGGGATTGTGATGGAGAGACATGAGCTTCACCTGAAGGTATGTGTGCAGCTGCCAGACAGGCAGTATGTGTGTGTGTGTTATTTGTTTACAAGTGCTCACTAGCCTTGTAGTGTACAACATTTCCTTGATCACAGTCTCATTTTCCAGAGTCACACAGCAACAAAGCTCTTCACACACACACAAATACTGGCACATAAGGGCCATGTTTTCCAGTGCATTCCCTGATGGCTGTCCTGCTCTCCCTCTCTCTCTCTGTCTCTTTCTCTCTATATGTGTGTGTGAGAGAGAGTGAAAAGACTAGTAAAAGTAAGAGCCCCTATTGTGCTAATGCTCATTTGTATGTGAGTCTCTTAGGTTAGAGTGGAGAAAACATAAATGCCTTTGTCTATGACAAACCAAATGGAAACTAGATTCTCTTTTAATGTCAACAATAACAAAAACATGATAGGGAAGGAACCTGGAATCAAGTCAGGGTAGTGAAGACTTTTATTTCCAACCAAAGCAAGCAAGGTTAGGATTCAAGAGGATTGAAATCAAGAAATCAAGAAAACAGAGACAAGCATAGCTCCAGAGAAGACTGTGGGTCTATGTTCAGCCAACCCAGGCTTTGGTGATGCTGGGTCAAGAACACTCTGGCCTTCTGTGGTTCAGAGCATCATGTCAGGGCTCCAGAAATCACTCAGTCACAGGAGGGAAGGAGTGCACCAGGGCAACACAAACGACACCCAGAGGGAGGAATACTATTGGGACTGAAAGCTGGGAGGAACAGAGAAACTGAGAAAACACTGTATTATGAAGCAAAGTCATGAATTGTTAATATATTTTGCTGCATGCACACACACATTCACTCTCGATCACACACACACATATGTGCACACACAAACACTCTCTATCACACACACACACACACACACATCCCAAGCTGCCAGGGAGACGTTTGCTCAGAAATCAAAAATGCTGCCCTTTCACCACCTCCTCATTGGCCCCGACCAGGCCGGCTCCCCAGGCCTCCACACACACACATACCCCATAATTACTGCCCACAGAGAGGGAGACAGAGGCCCAGACAGACAGACAGACAGAGACACGGAGAGAGAGAGAGAGAGACAGAGAAACAGAGAGCGAGAGATGATATTCACTCTGACACACTGTTAGTTATTAGCCCACATGGTTGGAAATCAAGCTTGGACAAACAGTGCGTTATGTAAGACAGCACTGGCTCCCATTCTTTTGAGGGGGGTGAGTGGGGGGGAGTTGGACTTGGCAGATTTCGGGCAGATGTGTGCAGGCAGGCAGGCTGGCTTGCTGGTTTGGGCCTTGGGTCAACAAGGAATGTAAGAGGTGCTCTGAAGTGTGATGTGCATTAGTAAGTATGTTAAAGCCCTTTGGAACAGAGACTGTGTGGAAGTGTGTGTGTGTGTATGCATGTGCGCATCTGTGTCTGAGTGGGAGAGACACAGAGAAAGAGAGAGAGAGAGGGACAGACAGAGTGTGTGTGTGTGTGTGTGTGTGTGTGTCATTGTGTGGAATTTCCCATTTGATGTCTCCTGACCCATCTCCCCCACATCTCATACTCAAACAGGGTTCTGTCTGGATGACGACTGACATTTTCCCAGGCCAAACTAAATTAAACTATGGCAACAGCAGTCTCCCCTAGCAACAGTGTCTGAGGTATCAACTTACCTTTTTTTCAGGTCAGGGGGAAGTTTCTAATTTGATCAGCTCTGGCTATTGTAACACACTATGCACCAACACAAGACACGCAAAGCTATGATGCATGACAGATACACACACACACAGAGACACACAAACACACTCCTATGGCCCTGTAAACATTACCAACACCCTCCCAAATAGCCTTAATGGACTGTCAAAGAAGCAGGGACTGTGTAAAATGAAAAACACTGCATGTAGCAACAGATCACACAAAGCCATAACATGTCTGCAGACATGCATCCTCAAAGGACAAAACATGGCCAGTGAAGATATAAGTAGAGAGAGGGCAAGTGTGTGTGTGTGTGTGTGTGTGTTAAATATCTTTCAATGTTTTTGAATGCACAACCTTCACAAGAGACAAATACTTATACAAGGACAGTTTTCTTCATTCTTTCAATTCTTTTTTCTTTCATTTAGCAGTCTCTAATCCAAACAAGTATTTCTGGTCTTTGTTGATTATATGCCCCTGCCCCCCTTCTTCTCAGCACCAAATCTGAATATACTGAACACCTCAGCACTGACAAGCCTCACCTCGGAGAGAAACCATTTATTCACAGACCAGTAGCTTCAACCTCCTTCCATTTTCTTTGACAATTATAAACCATCATGAGCAAACGAAGCTCGACTGCTGCTACTGCTGTGTCTCTCTCTCTACTGGCATGTGGCCCAGTTTAACAGGCCTAAGAACCATTCAGACCGTCTGCACTCCTGATGATAGAAAACCTCCCTTGTCCCCCACTGCAGTCAGAACAAGAGGAGTCCTCCC
This sequence comes from Tenualosa thibaudeaui, assembly GCA_027481765.1. Classification (NCBI taxonomy): domain Eukaryota; kingdom Metazoa; phylum Chordata; class Actinopteri; order Clupeiformes; family Clupeidae; genus Tenualosa; species Tenualosa thibaudeaui. Next base: position 5,062,220 of record JAIFZK010000227.1, read on the forward strand.
CATGCTGGACCTGAGCACCCAGCAGCCTCTTCACTGGCAGTGCAGAGGGACGGTCTGAGATGAGATGGTGGGAACCTGCCTACCACACACACATCTCCCTTTCAAACAGCCTGCACCACCCAACAATAGGCATTCATGGACAGAGGGGAACCAGGGGAGAGGAGGGAGGGGGAGGGGAGTTAGCTGTGGGTCCTGAGTGATATGGAGCACCTTTGAGAGAGAGAGAGAGAGAGAGAGATGGCCTCAGAGGGTTTGGAGTAAGCAAGCATTCACACTGAAAGAGTGATGGGTCATCAGGGGTGTGGAGGTATAGGGTAGGGTGGGGTGGGGGTGTTTGGGGGGCGTTAGAGGTGAAGTTGGTGGAGAAGAGATCTCTTTCTATCTCTTGCTCTTTCCCTCTTTCTTTCTTTCTTCCTCCCTCTCCAGCTCTTTTGAGGAAGGAATGTTAGGCTTGTGTTAACCTTTTTTTTTCAAAGAGCAAACAGTCTCTCACTTGGAGCAGAGAGAGAGAGAGAAAGCCAGAGGGAGACAGAGAGGCTTTTAATGCCGCAGGCTCTTAGCATATGCCAGCCATGAGGAGAGAGAGGCCGGCTGGCAGGGAGACGAGGAGGCAGGGAGGCAGGCACAGAGAGGCAACCCAAGCGGCGGATCCAGGGAAAGTTCATCGGGTTCAGACCTGGCTAAGGTATGGGGAGGAGCCACAGAGTGCATAATAGGATGCTTTATTTCCTCCCCAGTGAACAGTGACTGCACTGAGGGATTCATGGAAGGAAAGAGAAGAGAGACAGACAAAAAAAAAAAAAAAAAAGCACAGATCGCCTGGGGCTGCATGAGAGAAGGTGGGTTAGCGTTTGGCTCAGGAGCTGGTTGCCATGGTGGCCTGGTCTGGATGGGAGCTGCAGTCATCCCTGCTCCCTGTAATTGAGGTAATGATATGTCCCATAGGCAGCAGCAGCAGACCCTGCACTGTGCAGCAATGGAATTCCTCTCTTCTCTGGGTCTGCACCCCTCCCTTTTACCCCTTCATCTCTCTCTCTTTCTTTCCCTCTCTTGCTCTCTCTGCAAGTCTGCACGGGTCTCTCACACTTCAAGACCTGCATCCAGAGAATGCACTTTTTTCTCAACTCAAGGACTGAGAGGAATAGAAAGGAAGAAAACCCACCCAGCCAGTAGTTTCTCCAGTGACCTGATTTACTGTCATAAGTACTACGTTACAGGGCAAAGATATGTGCAGCAAACGCATATGTGCTGCAAATGCATATGTGCTGCGAGCAAACACATATGTGCAATATGTGCACTCTGTGGCACATAAAAAAAACACCACCACAAAGAGCAATAATACTGTAAATAATAACAACCCTCCCTAAGGAAGCAACTGCTTCTTTGCTTTCCTACATTCAAACAGAGGGTTGCTTGTCCGACACATCCACCTGATAGGTGAAGGAGTGTTCATGAGGCATGTAATACACTGTTCCTCAGTTAACAACCAGACAGAGCCTCTCTTGTCCCGGGCCCACTTCCACTGAGAAAGTGACCTCCATAGAAAAGGGGAGGCAGTGTTTCTCGGCATGCGGCTATCCGAGAGGCTCTCGCAGCCGACCCAAGGCCGGTGCTGATCAAGGACGAGCGTTTTCGTGCAGCAGAGCACAAGCTACCCGCACTTGTACGCGCGCACACACGCACGGACGACACGGGTTACTTGCTGCCTCTGGGAATTAGCGCGAAGGATGAAGCTAATGAGAAACAATAATAGTGTTTAAGCCTGGCCTAAAGTAGTGTTTCTGTCTGAAGTACATCTGTTAACAGGGACGGGTCAGCGTCAGGAAGGAAGCACTTGTACTGATGTCAGTTAATGAGTGCAGGAGTACAGTGCTTAACCTGTGAGGACATAGGGCTTCTAATTGGCTGACACTGGAGGATTCCAGGGGTAAATCTGGGTCAATGGGAGAGAGGATGTCTCTCAGAAAATGCCTGGTGCAGACTCAAGGAATTCATGGCCTAAAGGAGGGGGTGTATTACCTATTAACACACCCACACCCACGTGCACACACACACCAACACGCACAATGTTTTGCATAGCGGATACAGTCCATTTACCTCTAAGCCCATACCAACCATTCTGGAGAGAACACATCCTGAGAGGCTGCACAGAGACGTGTCGAGACTTGGCCCAGACAAATCAGCAATTTTCCCCTCTTTTCCAAGAGTAGTGTTTTTTCCCCACTTCACAGCAATGCAGAACCAGCCTAGAAACTGAGTGGTCTTTTTTAGGTCTAATTCTGTCTGGACTGGAGGAGAGAGCACAAAGAATGTCAGACCCAGTGACTTTTATGTGATCTCCTAAACAGAAGATGGCATGGGATGTCAGCCACTAAGACCAGAGTGAAATTTTCCACCAGCTGCAAAATCCTGCATCTTTTCACCATAAAAAACTACTTATGGAAAACTACATACTGTATGTGAAGAGAGAAGCGCAACGTTGTAAGGTCTCCCCCCGGACCAGCCAGGTTATCAGTTTTTATGGTGCAACTGCATGAATGATAGTAACTGCACATTCCGCCTTGCAGAGGAGGTGAAACAAATCCAATGGAAGGATGGATCAGTGAGCGTTAGCCAGCAGGGGAAGAGAGGGAGAGAGAGAACAGACGGAGGGTTTTGAGAGGGATTGAGTGCTATGGGGAGCCTCAAACAAATATTGTGTAATCGGAAATGCTGAGAGGAAAATCGTGAAATCTTTTTTTCCAGGCCCATGGCCCCTGCGGGACCTGATGCGTGTGAAAGTGTGTGAGAGCCAGCCGTGAGAGAGAGAGAGGGAGAGTAAGGGCTGGGCCTGGCACAGATGTGGCAGCAGCGGGCATCCCAACAGCTGACCACCCTGCCTCCCTGCTCCATTCAATTCAACAGTCACAACACTGGTGCCAGCTCATTATTTATACTGAGTCAATATGACACACACACACACACACACACACACACACACAGCAAGACACGCACGCATGCACGGTACACAGTAATGGTCCATATGGTCCAATGGTCCATACAGCAGATTTTAGCCATCCAACTATTCATCATGAGATCATGATGTCCTGATGATGCATGAGCAATCTGGCTGTATCTAATCTGTTGGAATGGATGAAAATGTGCCTGCGGTTGTTGGAAAGCATGTGTGTGTGTGTGTTTCACAGTGTTTGTGTCTGTTGTCTCCTAAGAGTAAATGAAGAAGAAACAGGACAAATTAAACCAAGATTAACGAGGTGGTCACTCAGAAAGCCCAACCCAAGCACACAAACATGCATCCTGTAAACATAGACTGCACACACCCACAACTGCTCACTCTCTCTCTCTCTCTCACACACACACACACACACACACACACACACACACACACACACACACACACACACACACACACACACACACACACACACACACACACACACACACACAAATTAACACCAGTCCAATCCAGACACAATGTCCACTGTTTTGACCCATCGGCTTTGCTCTGCTCAACATTCAGTGTTGGGTTCTTCTAAGAACAACAACAAAATGGGAAGAAACAACCACTTTGAAACAATGTCAAAAAACGCCTAAGCAGCATGTTGTCTAGACACACTCTGAAGGTGGTATACAAATCAACTGCAGCCAGGCAAGCTCTCATATCACATTCTACAATGTGTGGCTTCTGTGTTTAATACAAGAAAGTGAAACTCAAAGATGCATTCAAAACTCAAAAGCTCAAAGTATTGAACGTATGTGCTTTTAAGAAACACTGGTTGTTTTACACCTCCAAACGAAGGCCCAGGCTGTCACGGAGAAGCACAAAATTGATTTGGAGGAAATGCAAGCCTTTTGGTTCTGTGGAGGAGTTCTTTGAAGTATACTGACACAGATAAAGTATCAATCTGACAGATTTTATGGATGGTTTGACATCACTTTCCTTCCTTGCTCTTCCAGACACAAACACAGAGAGTACCTTTGATCTTTCATGCTTGCAAGATTTGGTTTGACTCATACATAACAATGGGACATAATTATGACAAATACCAAAGGTATCACTGTTACCATTGACCATGTAGCTTCAGGCTGTTATTGCATGTGATGTTGAATTATCTATTTATTACCGTATTAGTTACATCACTGTGTTATTGTTACATTCGTGTTATAACATATTTATTTTCACAACCCTCAAAGATGATGTTATTTCTAATGTCAATATTAGTTACATAGTTATGAAAAGATACGTTTAAACCCCTCAAAACTCACCAACCCACCCACCCCAAAAAGTAAATTCATTCATTCGTTAAAAATGAAAGAGGAACTTTTATTTTTTTCATGTTAAACTACACTTTAACGACACACCACAAAACACTTGCAATCAAACACTGATACACTGCATGCCTGCACTTGACACATTGTGCTTAATGGCTGTCTAATGCTGCTGAAGGTCCCTTTATTTCATTCTTAGCCAGGCTAAAAACAACACCAGCACTTAACATCAGAGGCCACCACAATCACCGTTCTCTGGACAGGAAACACATCTTCCTCTCTACTCCCTGCAGGCTCCCTGATCTGGCATACCTGCCCCGGTTTACTCTGTTTACCACTGAGACAGAGAGAGACAGTGGATCTGACCAGCACAGCTGTCTCTGACAGAGAGAAAGAGAGAGAGAGAGAGAAGTGAGCAGTCACTCTGACTGCTTCTCGTCTTTCTCTCCCTCCCTTCCTGGGAAACAGCTCCTGCATTCCAACAGCCCATCTGGCCTTGGCAGATGTGGAGGAACGAGTGAGCAAAAGCATTGGTCACTATGATTACTGCTTGCTTCTCTCCAGCTCCAGCTCCAGCCCCAGCTCCACGCAAGAAGAAGTAGACATGGACAGGGGTGGGTCGGAGGGGTATGAGTGGGAGGAGGTAATGTTAAGCTTAAAGAAATCATGGGTGTTCTGTCAGGAAAAATCAACTGTTTGCTTCTATTGCCACTTCTACATACTTCTAGCCTTTTCTGGAGGGCAGAGAAAATGCCTCCTAAGCCCAGGTCTGCATTCTGCAGAGGGAGGATGTGTCTGTGTGTTCCCCCCTTGCTTTGGGAATTTTTCTCTGTCTATCTATCTCTCTCTCACACCAGCTGCTCTTGAACGCAGTGCTCAGAGGTGAACAGATCAAGGTCTGTAAAGAGGCCCACATGCAGGCGGACAGTCATCACAGCCAGCAGGTGTTTTGCCGTGCAGGATAAGGGACAATCTACCATGCCTACAAAAATTGAACAGAACAAAAACATCTTAGAAGGCAGAATTTCACTAGATTCAGTCATGACTTGATGTCTTGCTGCCACTGAGTGCTACATAGCAAGGCACCACGCGGTGCATGAGGTGATATAATCTACCCATATAGTGACCTGTGTAGGTAAAGAGAGGTATAGTTATTAACTATATATAGAGCCCAATGTAGTGAATAAGGGAATACAGTTATTCCTTGTAAAGTGCTCTAGAACTGAGATTCTTTAGAGTCATATGGTAGGGTGTGAGCATATAGAAAGAGAGAGAGTTGTAGAGAGAGAGAGAAAAGAAGGAGAGAGAGAGGACTGAGCCTAAGTGGCGAGGCCAGAACACTTTGACCACTCTCACGGGGGTCAGGTTGTCTTGCCCCATCTCACAGGTGACATGGCCTTGCAGTGGGCTCTTCTACACAGCAAACACAAAACAGACCCTTATGTCATGTCTGGGAAATGGAAACAGATGGTCTTGTCTGTTACAATTACTCTATGAATGCAAAAGGCCCTTATTTTGTAATCAAAACTCTTTAATCTGATACTCATACTCATTACTCTCCACATTGGTAGAATTGAAGAAATGTGTGATTAGGGGCAGATTTTCAGAGATTAGAAGATTTTGTTCAAGGTGAAAAAAACAACATCAAGGGACCCAGAAACATTTCACACCACTACAAAAGATGCCCACACCCAGGATGGGAAAAAAGGAAACTGATTCCCAGGATCAAGCCTGACCATTACATAACACCAGCAGAATTTGACACTGCCTTTGATGACTGATATAAAAGGAATCCTTAGCTGTTTCAGTGCAAAGTGGGCATTCACACGTAACAACTTACAACACAGACGTGTACAGTACTCAGTAGAGTGATCAGCAGATCTGAGCAGGCACAATGGGAGCTCAACCCAGCCGCGGCAGTGGGAAGTAGTGGGGTCAGGGCAGAAAAAAATGAGAGCAGGGCGGAAGCAAACCGGATCAGAATGAGGACAGCAGGGTGGGAGGCCAGCACTTCACCGCCCCTGTTGTCAAGAAGTCATCATAGCAACCAATATGACACACGCGTGTGTGCACACACACACACACAAAGAAATACGCACACACACACACACACACACATACACACAGAGCTCAGAGCCTGGTCTGTTGAGCCAACAACACTAGGTTCTCTGTTACTGGCAGATGAAGAAGGCTTGTGTCTGCGTATGTCTATAAGTGTGTATGTGTGTGTTTGTGATGCAGGGGGGCAACAATACGTCATTTAGAAGTCTGAGAACTTTCCCCACCTCCTACCCTGTCTCAAATTTTCCTCCAAAAAAGGCTTTTGTTCCCAAAGTGAACCTTTGCCTATAAACAGTGGATGCTAAATTTAACTGAGGGGATTCCCCAGTTCGCCCACCACACCTTGCAAGGGTAAGGCTTGGCTACTCCCAGCCAGGGAAACAGGAACAGTGATCTAAATCTCTCAGCAGACTACAGAACCATGCAGAGTCTACCTGCAACTGAAAAAGTTTGCTTTGGTGGGATGGAAACTAAATTAACAATTCTGAACAGATATAGTACTGTCTATTAAAGGAAATTTGAAAAAAATGCCATGGAAATGTGAAAAAAATCTTTTAAGAGATGCCATCCTTTTTTAAAAGAAAAAACCTTCAGCTTTCTTTGGTTCTCCCTAAATCGAAATATTCAGACTACCTTGCAACGTAAGAAAACCTCTCCTCTGAGGAGCCATGCAATTATAATTCCTTGCATATTTGTTTCCTCCACACGTCCCATACCTTTGGCTGCCAGGCTCTTTTGGCTCTAGAGAACCTCTTGCTCCCTGCACTGCTGGAATGCTCTCGCCTCCCCTTCCCCCTCCTCCTCCTTCACTCAATAATACTGCCCTTTCAAGACCCACTCCGAAGCAAACCTCCAGAGAGAGGAGACCTCTTCTCTCCTCTCCTCTTTTCTCCTGTCCTCTCCTCTACATTCAGAGCCTTGAGTTAGCATCACAGTTAATTATTCAGGCCCTTAGACTTTAGCATGGTGGTGGTGGTGTGGGTGGGTGGGAGAGAGTGTGTGTGTGTGTGTGTGTGTGTGTGTGGAGGGGGGGGGGGGGGTCCATTACTATATTATTGGACCAGCGAGGCAAAGCCACACTGGCTGCCTGGTGTCCATGCCATAAGATTTCCCCTGAGCTGTGCCAGCCAGAATACCACCCTGAGCGGAAGCTCTGTACATGTCTGAAGACACCCATGTGTAACGCTAGCATATGGAAATAAGAGGACCAACAGTGGTGCTGAACAATGCTATTCTTTCATATGGACAAAAAAGCAGAACCAGAGAGAGGGAGGGAGAGCCTGGGAGCGTCAGACTGACTCGCCTCCGAGGGCACTCTGGCAGGAAGACAGGCATGGCTGAGCCATTGTGCTCTCTCTCTCTGCCTCTCTCTCTCTCTCTGGCAGCCCTCCAGACAGCATCACCACCTCCAGTCCCAGCCCCTGGCTTGGATTCCTCTGCTCAACTTACTGCTATGGGCATTTTGGTTGCTGTAACTGCCTGCCTGCGGTGAGCACTGGCAAGGAAACACCAAAACCTGAGGACTGAGTGCACTTTAGAGGAAAGGCAGAGTGGCACAGATGTATGTTTCTGTTGCCACCTCAGCATGATTGTTTTACATCCACAGACGTTTCAAAAGTTCTCATTTCTCAAAATTTCAGAAAAAAGGAAGCGGGTGACTGCTGACCGTTAAATCTAAACAAGTGAATGTGTTCAGTCTGGTGTCTGTAGCAAAAGACTGCTCAGCAGTTCTGACCTTACCGTGGTTTTCTGTCTATTACCATTTCTTTCTTTCTTTCACGGGTTTGGCAAATATTGCCAAAGAGGAAATGGACAATACCAAACTGAAGTTTTACAGGGAGTTCATCTGCTTCAACTCCCTACACCCCTCCATACACACACTTTGAAAGTTCCGAAAATGTTGCATATATGCTTTTGTGTTTAAAGTGATGAGTTTTCCAAATAAAGGACACAAACATAAAGAGGTAACATAATGAGTCAAGGCTCCAAAGGAACTTTGGGTTTTTAATGAGAAGCATGAGCAGTCTGGGCTGTTCCATACGCCTGCTGGTCTGCTGCAGCATAGCAAAGGAAGCTGTGTGACGTTGCCAAAAGGGGGGGGGGGGGAGTAGAAAGAGAACGACGGAGGGAGAGAGAGAGAGAGAGACCTCTCATCCAACCATCTGGATGTGAACTAGGCAGAGGGCCAGCCGGCAGTAAAACCCACTTAGCTGGAGTCTCTAACTGATCCGCGGCTGCCACGTAGCTGCTTGCTCAGGCAGAGGGAGAGGAGCCTGCTAGCTCTCGCCTCAGCGTTTTCCCACAGAGCAACAGAGGCAGCGCTGGGCAAATGTCAACACAGCACCTCTCCACACACACTTAGTCATGAAGACTGGCAACAGTATGTGCTTTGTTGGTTAAAACTGATATTCATGATATTCAACGTAGACTCTCACGACAATACTACTCTCTGCAGAAACCTTTTTCCATTAGGGTTTACAGTACTTCAAGCAGCATTTACAAAAAAATCCCATCGCAAGTGTTCTACACCAGATGAAGGATGCCTCGTCTCCCATGTGAGATAGTAAAAAGCCCTGCTAATGGAATGTTCTAAGATCTCACCCCAGCTGGTCACCTAGTGAACTTGTGCTGCTGACCAGCCCAAGAGGAAGCCATCTGCAGGCCTGCAAGCACCTGAAGATGACTCACAGCTGCAGTCTGGGGCAGAATTTTTGGCTACATAATACATTTTTTTCTCCCTTTCCTCACTCTGGCCTGTATGAACACTATGAATCAATGTTATGAAAAGTGTGTTTGAAGTCCCAAAGGATTTATCCTACAGCAATATACAAGGCCTCCAGACACATTATACACATACAGCCCAATATCAAAGACTATTTAATGCATACGTCACGTCAACTGACCATGTGAAAGAGATGGTGGCTTCAGCAGACCACCAATGTCCCTAGCAGGATAAGATACGCTTCACTAGAGGAGGACTGTAAGAGGGAGAGCACGCACACACAGAACATTCTCAGCCTCACGTCAAGGCCCAAATCTGCAGTGTTCTTGGCACTGCTGTCTGTGAGACAACAAGGCCCTGATGGAGCACACTCCTCCCCAAAAAGCCATAGCCGTAGTGGGGGGGCTGCACATTATGACTCAAGTTGACATGGCAGACTAGCAAGTTGGATGTGATTCAATGTGTGTGTGTGTGTGTGTGTGTGTGTGTGTTGGGGTAAGCTGGGGAAAAGCAAAAAGCAGTTCCATCCAAAGCCATTTCAAAACATTCTCTAAGAGGTAAACACACCACACATTCCCACTCTGATGCAAAACACAATGTGTGTAGCCAATCAGAGCTTAGGGAAGAAACACAGCATCAGGAAGAAACACAAGTAGTTAGGGGTTTCCATAGAGACATATCAGCTGATGGGTGCATGGAGAAACATGCTACCGTCAAATGGTGGGGTGGATGAAAGCCTAGATCTCTATGTGTGTGTGTGCGTGTGTGTATATAGGTGTGTGTACGCATTCCGTTGATTTTGGCACGGAGCTGATACAAATGCAAATGAGGAAGTACACAATATACTCCAAGTTCAGCCCCAATTAATATTCAAGGACCTTTGTTTTGCCATCCACAACCAAACATGGTCACTTGAAAGTGTACTAACACATACAAACATGCACACTAAAACACACACATGCACACACACACACACACACACAATTCTATCAGAACACACACACAGAAATTTCCCAGAAAAGGGACTAGAGGGACAGATTGGTCTACTCTGCACTGGATCTCCAAGAGAGGCAGGATGGGGATGGAGCTGCACCACAGCCATCAGGGAGGGCAGCACGCTCACTCAGGTGGGGCTGAGGCTCAGCCGGGGTTGGGGGTTGGGAGAGAGGTTGTTTTGGGGGACCAGAGGAATCAGGCTTAGCTCATTCCCGCTGAATTGTCCCACATGGCTGGGCGCTCTCAAAAGAGAGCAGCTCAGTTTAAACAAACAGAACGACTTCCTCCTCACTGCACACCGAGCCTGTCAACAGAGCCTCGGAGCCCCGGCCCACCTTCTGGGGTCATCTGGGGGAAAGGCACAGGGAGGGGGGCCACCAAACACAAGCCACCAACCCCTGCTGTTCTGCCAGCCGTCGGGCATCCATGGGGAGGCTTCGGGACTGCCACGCCATGTCAGGTCACATAACTCACACACACACATACACACACACACACACACACACACACACACATATCACAACACTGCACCCACTCCACAGCACACACCACTAGGCATGGAGGCCCCTCAGATCTCACTCCCACCCCCCTGCAAGGCCACAGAGAACCTGAATGGAAGGAAGGTTTCTGTTTGGGACCACAGACACACAGACACATTGTGGAGAGGAGGAAGCAAGTAAAAGCAAACTGACACAACAAATTAACCGCCCACAGCAGTAAATAAAGCATCTGGTCCACCATCAGGCAGCTTCCCAGAGCATTCGCAGGCAAATTCCACTGAATTACCCTGTAAAAGGGATGGATGCTCCAGAGATATGCTGCAAAGTAAATAACACACTGCGGCTACCTCTACCCTGCTGGGAAGGGGAGCTACAACTGGCAGGTGAAAGTCAAACTGTTGGCATTCCTCGGCTTCCACATCCCGGGTGAACCTTTGCCTTTCCCACGGCCCCATGTATGCCTGTCCCCGTCTTAATAAACGCACACATCCAAAACACAGCCACCGAACAAGGCACATCTAATCCTTAACAATAATAGGAGCCGGACAAAAACACTCTAAGCTAAAACACATCACAGCAGTGAGAGTTCCCCTTACTCAATAGCTGACAAAGGTCAAAGGTCAAATTCCTCATCCTCAATCAGGCCTCCAGATTTCACACATTGGGCAAGGGAGGGAGTAGGGGTGGAGGGGTGGTGGGGACACCAGACAGAGAAAGGGGGTTGGGGAAGACGTGTGTATGTGTGTGTGTGTGTGTGTGTGTTCTTGCTTCAAGGCAAGAAGGGGAAAGAAAAACAGGAAGTCTGTGGCAAAAAAGAGGGGGACAATAGCCAAGGTTTGCACGGTGGCATAATAATGGCCTAGCTGGGGAGGAGGGGAGAGAAATGGTGTTGGTGGGGAGGTGGTGAGGTTAAGGTGCACTTTCAAGCCCTCAGAGGCCTTGTTTCTGCGAGTGTGTGTACGTGTGTTTGTGTGTGACTATGTGTATCTATGTGAGTGTGGAGGTCTGCAATAAAACCTGACTGCATGAACAAAAACACTTCCTCTGGCCGTGCCATCTCACTTGGTGCGCACGAATGCCTTCCGCCTGCACTAAAAACAGTCCCCATGCGTGGCCAAATTGCACCCCATTACCAAGCAGCAAGGAGCCATCAGAACTTTCCATGTCCTGTGTGCCAATGGCTGGCAGCGCCCACTGCATACTAATGTCGGCACGGACGCTGACCTCTGGGCCACCTGATCAAACATTCAGTGCTTTTCCGCTCACCCCTTGGAATGAAACGTGCCACCCTGGCTGCCTGAATAATGCATCAATTTGATCCAGGTAGCAAAGGTGTGCGAGTGAGAGAGAGAAATGGTGGAAAAGCAGGAACACTCAATCAATCATAAACTATCGAACCTTTGTCTATAACAAAATTCAGCAAGGACTTTTTTTTTGTGCACTCAGAGTGGCCATGTCTTTACAACTTATCATTTGAAAGGCAGGGTGGGGTTTTCAGGGGACAGGGAGGAGCCTTCCCAGGGAACATGGTGGTGAGAAAGACATCTGTCAGGCCTCCTTTGATCTCACTCGGTTTTGTTGAATGTCTGTCAGCAGCACTGTAAATCACTGCAAATCACTGTGATCAATGTATGCCTCTGAGGCCATTCTAATGGTTGTCAAAGAGTTGCAAGACCCCTTGTGCTGTGGTAATTGGAGCAATCTTAGTAATTCTTTTCAATGTGGAGTGAGCTTGAAATATTTCAACATCTGTGTAACATACCCATGCAGTGCAAATGGGATCCTTTCCATCAGATACATGCTCTTTCATAATGTCCTTTGTACATATAGGAAAAAGGAACGAACAATCATTGGGTGTCTCTTACAACAAGCAAGGCAGAAAAGAAAATCATCTTCTGGTTGTGTCCATCAGCACTCACCATTGCAAAAACCACAAGAGCTAATGACTAATGGGCAAAGACTAATGCTGTTGTGCCTCACCTGTGACTGACTCATTCTGATTTGAGCGTCATCTAGTGCTGCAAAACCTGACAAAAACAATCCCATTGCACGTCAGTTCCTCAAATCTGGTGCCCATTTTGAGCAGGTCATGTGAACCCCTTGAAGAGCCCCTTTTGACAAAGTTATCGTCAGTGATTCTAAATACCTGAGAAATCATGGGTGAGTTTACTGTAGAAGGGCAGGTGGAAGATAAAGAGTTGTCAAGAATGAAGCAGATCCCATGAATTAGTTGTGGTCAGAAGTGGACATTCTACAGCAGTATGGTCTTTAACCTGCAGTGGAGGGCAGGGGTAGGAAGCTGGGCCAATCACAACTTCAGGAGAAAGAGTCTGGAATACCAGGTGGGAGCTTCATGACCTCAGAAGATGACAATGCTCTGTTAACCGTGACAAATTACATGTGCATAGCGGCAAATGAGGTTTAAGAACAGAGACTGCTAAGAGACCTTTGTCTCATTTAGAGGAAACTGGACAGAGTCAGAGCAGAGCAGAATCATACTTTAATATGCAAAAAGTGCTTCACTTCAGTAGCAGTTGGAGAGATAGAGTATTTCCAATGTCACATCAGATACTTTCCCAGGTAATGAAATAAATATTTGGTAATACTTCACAGAAAGTCATAATTACTGCCAATACCACCATGAGCATCCTTGTCACCAACTGTCCACATTGCTGAACCTGTTAGGAACAACTACACTCTTGGACTCCACTTCTGTTAACATTCACATCTATTGTCTGGGAATAAAAAAAAACTCCTTAAAACCTGATGACCCTCTGCATTTCAGTCAAGGAATGTAACCTATATCCAACATCATTTATTTAGAATCAAATTCCATGCTTCCTCACCAGCACATATCACACACACACACACACACCATCTCAACGACAAAGTTTTGCTTTTTCTCCAATGTGCCCCCTGGATCCAGAAATGTACATGGCAGCTACCCTACAATGAAATAGACTGTCAGTTAAATGGCATGAGTTTCTTTCTTTCTTTCTTTTATTGTGTAAACAGTTTTCAAATAGGCTTTACCTGCACACTAGACAGCACAAAACTTTGTTTCAGGAGGATTAGATAAGCTCAAAAAAAAAAAAAAAAAAAAAAAAAAAAACCGCCATGTCGAAGAATCACACTGCCATTTATAATATTTCGACATTTTGAAAAAAAACGAAGCTCAGATGAAAGGGGCTTTCATTTCTAAACAGACACGTTGGCCGTCCAATCTGAGAATCCAGAAGGCTTTCAGGAATGCTAGGGCATGATGGTGTTTACCACCTCCGTTTCATCACTGAGGTATACAATCCAACCAGCAAATACGGAAACTAACACATCTGTCATCAGACGTAGTAAATGGATATCTGGGAAATCTAATCAATACCTCTGCAAGAGCCAAACAGGACACTTGGAAATTCTGCTGTTACCTAAATTGCAAGCACAATGCGAATCACAGCATCTTCAACTTTCGGTAAACTATGACATTAACATTAACCAAGTAAACTTTTACTTTGCACAAGGGAAAATCAAACTACAGAAATGTTCTTAAACCTACATTGTAGCCGATTCCATCTCATTTAAAGGTGTAAAGATTTAAAAATGCCGAGGACATGATTTCTGCATCGCCTGTAACACGAACAAAAAACTCATTCTTTTCTCACTTTGTAACCTAGACCCAAAATTAACTTCTACACAACTTTAAACTTTATACCGGGTAAACAACTGCATTAGGGAAAAGAAATTATTTGCGTCAAACCATTGTGCAATGTAAAAATATATAATCAATAAGTTAACTGACTCTATGATCCCCGAAGCGAAGTTTTCCTTTTCCTCCTTGCTGGCCAACTAACCCAGACTCCAGGCGTCACTGGCGCTACACAAAAGTCTCAAAGCTTTGAGCAACAAATAAATAAAATGCGTGCTCACCACCAAAAAGGAAACTTAAGAAATATCTTAGAACAAAAATAGAAGTGGAACTAACCTTTCTGCAATAAAATTATCTTCACAAACTCCAGAGCCCCACTTTTTAGCAGATATAAGTTAGGCAATCCGCAGTCAGTCTGCCCACCGCAGCGCAATCAGGGGGAGATTCCGCCATGTCAATTATGTCTCAACACACATGTGAGCGAGGTCCCAGCCCACTTTTACCGTATTATACGATGTAAATTATCGAGAATCGAGACAGTTAACGTTACAGCGTAATGAGTGTGAAGTTATTTGTACTGGCCAGGCCCACGCCTCTAACTCTATATGCACAAATGTTGTAGGCTAATATTTTTATTCCTCACAGTAGCCTATAGCACATGGTTAAGCCAACCTGAAGAGAATGTGTTCTTTTAGGACGAATTTACAGAAAATGTTGAAAACGTTTGCCATATACTGTGTGGACTTTTTTCAATGAAACTTAAATCTTAAAAAAGATTACAGAGACTGGTGACTGATATCAGTCTTTATCTTATGTTACACACTGCATCTCAGGTCATTTACCAGAGCCGTTTCCCTTTCAAATGTCTTTGAATTTCTTGTTTTGTATTTTATATTGTTATTATATTCAAGACCTAGTCTATGGTCCATAATGAATAGTACATATTGAAATCACTCAAAGCAAAGAGTTTAGTGAAATACTTGTATTTTCATTACAGTAATGTGCAAGACAAATCTGCCTCACTTCCAAGCAACCCAGTGTCCTTGGTCCTAAATCTCACTGTGATCACAGCATATGGCAGGGATGCCAATGGTTGCTTCTACTGCCCTCCTCAGGACACAGTCTGCAATCTGACCATGGTTCACTGGTGAAGGTGAGACTGGACACTGAGGCTGTTGACAAATTCCATGCATTGGCTGAATACTATTACCTAGTTTAGGTAATTTAGGTTTAGGTTTAGGTTTTTTAAAATTCAAATATGTTTGAATAAACTGTATAAATGTCATACTATTTGCCAATGTGACAGATGCCATATTGTATTAATACATTATAATGTAAATATATGAATAAAAAACTGTATGTGAGATATGACTGTCTATTGTAAGATGAGTGAGGGCCTCTGCCTCCACTTGCTGTACTCTAGTGGCAAGATAGATCTCACTCTCATTACACTCTACTTGACATGTGCAAACCTTAACATTGTTTTGCACTAGCTGCTCTTCAAAGGAAAGAAGAAATGACTTCACCCTCTTGTCATGTACTTTCAGTGAGTCATTATAACAGGGCAAAATATTTCCCTTTCATTACCTAACAAGACCTAGGTTCTTTTGTGTACATTTCTGTGTGTCTGGACAAGGGCTCTTGCATGGGGCCACATACACACTCTTTTTCCTGGATTGTTGCCTGGAGCTTACTGTTATGAATCCTAATTTGATTTCGCACTGGAAAAAGTACTCTCTCTTAATGGTCAGGAGCGTTAGATTACACTCCATACCTAGCCGGGACCGTTTATTTCAACTGGCCCTCAAGCTGGACAGTCACACCACAGTCAGTGCTGGCCTGAATGCACAGCCTCTGACAACAAGAAATACTCTATGGTTCACCTTGTCCTGAACTTAGTGCAATTTACCCAACGTGAAGGTTTCTTGTGCCATAATATTCAAAGAGTGGTAATGAAAAGTGAATGTGAGTTGAAAAAAAGAGAATGTTACTGTATGTCAACACTTGGTGGGATTCTCCTTAAGCCACTCCTGTGTACTATACATGCACAGGAACAAGTAATGGCATGCCATTCATCTCTCTCTCTTTCTGTCTCTCCCTCTGGTGAATGTTCTTACATGCAGCAGTGGGCTGCCTGCTACAGCAGTATGGGTTAGGTGCCTTGGTCTACTGGTCAGCGGACTCTTCAGTTTCAAGCCCAAAGCCCTAAGCAGTAGGCCACGGCTGCCCCCGTTAACTTTGCACTGCACTGGTGCACAGCAGAGAGGACTATGTAAGTATGTATTGTAGACAGGTGAGACAGGTGTGTGTGTGCGTGTGTGTGTGTGTGTGTGTGTGCTCATATTGTGCATGATTTCCTGCCTTAGCAACTGTTATGTATGAAGAAATGTAAACTCTGACCATATTGAAATCAGATTCACTATTTCTCTTTTCCCCATTTTGACTCCCTGAGAATGATAACTCCAGATGAATTTTGACACATTACAGCTGATTACATGTCAGTCCTTTGTGAGTGTTTAGGTCTGGAGGACTTAGAGCCATATTGGAGTAACATTTCACTAACTTTATTGGAGAGCCATTTGTTTTTCATTAACAACTTAATTAATCACTATTTTTAATTTTTAATTGATTAAGAATGTATCCATATCTTTTTGCCATTAGATCTCAGTTTTGACCAAAATTACACCAATATCAATGTAAACAGATACAGAAACAGAGAGATTGACAGTTACCTCTGGCCTTGTTACACTTTTTTTGCTGGGGCTGCTATGGGTGAAATTTTGTTAGACAGAAAAACAACAGACCTAAAATGACATTTCCAGGTCTCAGCTCCGGATCTTGGCTTTTGTATTTTCCATTTCATTTTGACATGTACGTACACACACACACACACACACACACACACACACACACACACACACCTGAGTTAGACTGCAACATGTGTTTGCATTCAAACACTGAGCCAGACACAGTGATCCCTTGGTGTCTGCTGGAGGAGAAATGGATGGAAAAGAACACTAAATCATGACACACACATATTTCCATGTGTATTGATTGGATGATATATAAGGATATATGTGGTCAAGGACATTAGGAGACAGACATTGAAGAAGCCCTCACTCAGGACATGTATTCTTTCATGAGAAAGGCTTGAGCTTAATATCTTGATTGAAGTCGTAGTGGAAAAAAAAACATCTCACAGGCATTTTGACCTGGAAAGTTCCTTGGAGTTTAACACACAAGGAAACCAAATCATAGGCTGCTTTGGGGGAGGGGATGGCGGAGGAAAACGGAGATTTGCTCTTCTGTGGCCCGGCCTCACTGGTGTGTGTTTGAACCGTTGCCCAGAGTTCTGAAATTGCTTTGAAATTAGTGTTTCGTTATCGTATTTTCTCCCAAGCGTACATCTCACGCCGTCACATTATGGGAAATAGCCTGTTGCTTTGAGCATGATGACACATTTGCTATACTTCATATCTCATCATCTCCCCCTGCTGCCAAACAGCCGTGTGTTCAACTTTCTTAGAACAGGGGAAATGTTGAGCTCATCTCTGCTGATGATATCTCTCCCTCTAGCACTTCTCATCAAAGCATTTTATTTGAGGTGGGAAAATGGGAATTCCGTGTGTATTGGAGAATTAAATGGTATAATTTCAACCTTCTGATATTTTAATTGCAGATCAAGTGCAAAGAGATTCTTGTCAATCTAATGTGAGAAAATGGGCCCCAAACTGTGCCAGACTGGCTAGCAGCCATGCCTCGATCTCTGTGAAAACAATGATGGGAAGGAGGGGTGACAACAGGCATGCATTCTTCAAATGTTTAACAACCCAACTTTATCCCTTAACATCACGAAACACAAGCCCAGTTTTCAGCTTAAAATGTCTTTTGCTGCTGTTGTGAGACATACATGTATGCCTGAGTGTTAAATACACCAGTTCTTGCCATGTGCAAGTTAACTGACACCACACAACCACACATGCCCACATGCACGCACACTCCACCCATCCACACACACATGCATGCAGGCATGCACACAGCCACACACACAAACACACACACACACTGATGGGTTAACTCACATTAACTTGCCCAGAGCGTAGCACCCGGCGAGTGAGGATGACAATAATGAAGAGTGACAGGGTAAAAATGGCCAGACTGGAGAGGAGGTCTGTTGTGTGCAGGGTCAGGTGGTACCACTCTATGTGCTCAGGGTCCAGACACAGGCCTGGGAAGGCCAGGTAAGGGAAGGGCAGCTGGACTGCATGGGCCAGGTAAGCAGTGCCAACTGATCCCTGGAAAGAGTAGTAGCAGTAGGGCCCCAGCACAATGGAGGCCACAGCAATGGCAAACTGCAGTGGAGCAGTGAGACCGCACAGAATGCTGAAGATATAGCTCAACTCCCACTATACAAGGAAAAAAGAAAACACTTCACCAAAAAAAAAACAAACAGAAGACCAAAAGTCTAAAAATGACCAGGGACATTTAGATTTGTCCAACTCTGCTGGGGGGGTATTTTCATCTCAAAATCACCTGTCAGCTCATTCTACCTCTCAACAATTATGGCTAAGTGCTCTCAACTACTTTGGCACTATAATTATTTTCTTATACAGCCAGATCATCATATTGCGCAATGTTTTGACAAGCAGAGGTGTATTTATTCAATTTGTGATTTACGTAAGAGGACAGGCTGTGCTGATGTGTATGCTGTCCCATTGCGTGTCAGGATACGGGTTGAATCAGACCCAGCTAGGTTGGACTGCAACCAGTTCCCTTTCAGCCCATTATTCTATTGTGAGGATTTGTTTCTGTGGGTGAAAGAAAATTATTCCAGAGTAGTATTTATAGGGAACCATAACCAGCCAACAAGCGAAAGGGCAATTTCTTCTGTTTTTTTTCCGTGCCTTTCCTCTTCATTTCTGTCGCTGGCTGAGACAGTGTTGTTTGGAAACATGCTAAATTTAGCCAAAGGCTAAACTTAGCCACTCACTGACATACATAGTTTGATATCCTTAAGAAAATATTTGACATATAAAAGACACAAAAAAAGAGGTTGCAGCCATGTGTGGCTCGTCTGGTTTCAGCGGCACTGGGACAAAATGGAGAGGTTAAGAGGAGTAGATTTGCCAGTTACTTTTAAAAAAGAAGCAGAAAAATATAGGTCCTGGTTTTAGTTTTCCTGCCAGCAGGGGCACCACTAGAAATGTAGGGCCCTATGATAGAAAATCATTTTGGGCCCCCCAAACATTGATTACACGATTAAAATGTTCTGAGGGGCTCCCTGTCAGTGCCAGGCCCCACCACCCACCACCCTCTCCCCTGGCGGCGTCCCTGCCAGCCAGACACCATCTTTGGCTTCCATCCATTTGTCCTCCTTGCCCACCATCTTTGTTGAGTATGAATAGGGTAGCATAAACGTCAGGTAAGTCAAGGGTACTGTGAAACTCTAAAGGCTGATATTTACCAGTGATTTCCGTGTCTGGTCTCTACAAGCCATCATTGTGCATGATCCAGCCACTATTGCCTGTAAAAGTTTTAGATTTTCTTCAGTTGTAAAGCTGTCACATTGTAAAGAGCTAGGTACAGATCACATGCACTTCCAAGTGCTGATTTGAAAAAACTAAATGATTGCTTTACCTACCAAAACTCCAACCCAAATTGGGGCAGCAATCTTGGTGCTCCAGCCAAGATACCAGGGCTTGTAGGTGCCCACTGGAAAGAAGGCCAGGATGCCTGACAGCGCACTGGTAATGCCAAAGCCTAGCTGGCATCCACTCACTGGGCAAACTGCGTCCACCATGCCAGAAACTGTCCTAAGAGAAATGGTCTTGAGAGTGCAACACTGACGTTTGCCATCGGCAATAAAACAGGCTGCTATAAAGCCACTCCAGAGCAACCGTTGTCATTACACATGCTCTGACACACATAAACACATACCTACAATAACGCACACACAACATAACACACACACACTTACACTTTAGTGGCTATGCCCATGTTGAAATTAATGACCCTTTGCTTGCTAACACATGGGTGCCAGTAGAGAGAAAAGCTCCAAAGGGCCTTTTCTATCTTCCTGAGCTGACCAGCTCTCCACAGGCAGCCACAGTGGGAGACCCTCATGGAGCAGAGATCCTCTCACAGGGCAGAAACCCCCTCATGGAGCAGAGATCCTCTCACAAGGCAGAGACCCCCTCATGGAGCAGAGGTCCTCTCACAGGGCAGAAACCCCCTCATGGAGCAGAGATCCTCTCACAGGGAAGCCATCCTTTGTGAAGAGCCTTGAGGAAAGTGGGTCTCTGCTCGGGGACCACTGACCTATTTTGTGGCCAAACGCACACGCTTTGGCTGAGGCATGCAGTATCCCCTGAGACATGACGAGCCCTCATCAAACTTTCATTAGCTGGTACTGTGTGTTGAATTAAATGAAATGTGTTGAATTAATCAAAAAACACTGACACACAGATTGAAATAACTTCACCAAGGTTATACTGTAAATCCTTTACCCAGTGGTGCATATTGGACTATTTTTGAGGTTATAATGAGGTTAGAGTGCCCTGATGAATGTTTTCTGGCCAAAAGCTTAGTTAAGTAAATACTATTGCATGGATATAATTGTGAAGAAAATTATTATCTAAATATTTTAGGTTATAATAATAGATTGGCTTTGATTCATGGATGATTTACACTAAAATGAAAATGGTTCAATTATCCTTTATTGCTTATGTACTGATAAATCGATCATTTCTAGTTGGCCTTATGCAAAGTGTTTGGTGTTCTTGTGAAAAAAGTGTAGGCTATCAATATGCAGAAAATCACATCCTCATTTTCTGTCTGAGTGAAGGCATATGGGTTTGCTTTACTGTAACTAAGACAGATTTTTAAAGCTGTTCGAAGTGAACAAAGTTTCTTAGTTTCTTACATATCTTTAATAATATAATTTCAAAAGGAGAAAAGGAAATAAAACAAATGAAAGGAATATAGAAGGAAGGTAGGAAGGAGGGAGGGAAGAGGAAAAAAGAAAGGAAGGAAAGAAAGAAAGTCATGCTAATACAAGAACTGTTTCAATAAAGCACTTCAGGATGGGCAGCTACTCCTCAGTCCTCATTATATGCAAGCAAGGCATACAAGAGATAAAAGAAAAGTGGAAAAGATAAAAAAAATGAAAAGAGAAAGGATTACACTCAGAATAGTTTGATTAAAACAGATTCCGTAGCTGCAAAGTCTTTATACAGAGGGTGCCATTTTGCATAGACTACTGAATGTGACCATGTGTTCCAACTTCAATTTCAAGTTTCGATTTTGGCAGTGTTTTTTGTTGTTCTAATTAGCCTGATTGATACAGCAGTTTTTATTGCTTAGATAGAGATCTACAGGCTATAGGAGGGCTAACAGACATTGCTAAGATAAAATCATATCCAGTTGATTGTCACCTTATAATGGATTTATACAAAATTCCCTCAAGAATAAAATAACAAATTACACCCAAATCCAGCTTACTGCACATAATATAACACTGGCAATCACAGACACATCATAATTTAAAATTACTTTGCCACTCAGTGGCAGAGTTGATCACATGGGTAAATCAAACAAATAAAATAAAATATAGAATAGACATTTACAGAGGCTATATAAAATAAATGTCCTATTATAGGGTCAAAAATAATTCAACTACAGTACACAGGCAGTTAGCTGTCACAAATGACAATAGCTTGCAAAACTATGCACTTTGTATATTTAAATATATTACACTAATTACAGAAACACACACACATACACACAAACACACACATAAACACACAAACACAGAAACACACACACACAGACACACATTGAAACTGTCCAGTGGGGGCACTGAGAGAGCGTGCCGGCTGTCTTTGAGTGTGGAACAGGTTGAATCACATTGGCATTGACAGAGGTGCACCAGGGATGGAGAGCAGGGGACAGAAGATGGAGTGGAACCTCCTGGTAATGGGGGTGGGGGAGGGGGGGGGGTAGATCCATCAGATCATGTTAGCAGCCTAAGTGCCCAGCAGCCTGAGTCTCTTTCTCTGGTGTAAGATCTTGGGCATTGTCTGGGCAGGAGTGCTCAAATAATGGTGGCCCAGAGTCCACCATCCTGACTAGGGAAACAAACCGACAAACAAACCACTGCAAGTAATAATAGTGTTTTCTGAATTGAAAGTACATCATAAATGATCATGAGCCACCAGAAATGCCATTGGTGGATCACAGACCTCAACTCCTGCTTTTTAATTCTACACATGATCTTGCTTCAACAGTCATACGATGTTAATGTGAAGTGGGACTATCACAGCAATCATAAAAATAACAGAAAAAAATGACATTACATCACATATAATAAACATTTTTGAACAAAAACACATTGGACATTGCAGCATGAGTCCTCTGAGCCCCTTGTCTACATGGCCAGCCATATTAATATTTTAACAAAGATTCTTGGCTGAACATGATATTTTTGTTGACAGCAATATTAACTCCTTCAAATGCTTAGCGTAGGCTTTGACTCAACATAGCTGAGAGAGTTAGAAACAGTAAATATTTGTTCAAGATTGTCTGTGCTAAGCCCCCAAGACTACATATGAAATTTAATGTTAGATACAGATATACTGTTCCATGTGGAAATGTTTAGCAGAGCTTAGACCTTCACAGGCCTTCTCCCATAGGCACTGTCACAACAACTGTGGGACTACTGCTGCTTCCCATTGCCAATACAATCCATGTTCTGTTTCTGTGCAGTATGAATTTTGACCACAGGGAGGCGCTGTGCCTCATGAACTATCACATGATAGGCGTCCAACATTACATAGAAAAAGGCCAGTTTCTGTGTGCCATCACAGTCTTTCAAGGTAGCAGCGTAGCTACACCATCTGAAGACCATCTGAAACTCAGTCCATGAAAGAATACACATTTTTTAGACTACGAGTCAAGCTTCTTTGCAGCAACAATGGGCACAAGACAAAGCACACAAGAGTTTTTCCACCTCTGTCTTTCTCCCTTTGTAACAGGTGACAGCTGAAGTCCTCACACTTCAAAGCAAAGTTTACAGTCATTTTTCCACCAATTGGCTCTTGAAATGGACAACATTGGCTGGCAGTTTGGAGTTTGGGACGGGGGTTGGCAAAGGGGAGGTGAGGGGGGAGGGCTCAGAAAATGACCATTTCAGTGGAGAAGTGGAAAATGAGATTCACTCTACATGTTAAGACATATTGCACATAACAGAAAGCCTTTTGGTTTACAGATGAGCTCAAGTGAAAGCCCCTCCTCCCACCCATACCCAATCATATACACATAGCTTCTCTCTCGCATTCACACACATACACACACGCTAACTGAATGCTGTACATACACATATATATGCAAAATGTTCATTGTGGTTTAAATGCAGAAAAAAGGCAGTATTCCCTTTCCGTAGTGGAGAGGGTACAGACTCATAAGCTTCCTCCCCCGTCTTTCTCTGTAGATCTAGAATATTCTTTGTTTTCCTGCAGCTGAGAACAGGCCACAAACACCCCGGAGCTTATGCTGAAAGGTCTGATATAACCAGTTTGTCCATTTTATTCCCAATCTCTGAAGGGACTGTGAGCTCATCAGATTCGTAATCATCCTCAAAAGACCTAGAGGACAGAAAAACCAAAACAACATCAAAATGACATCAAAATAGCATCAAGATGTCTACTGGCAGCACACAAGACTCCTCCTCTGTATCAGTTCATTATTACCAATCACACTATTTCTGTCTCTATTTCAAAACAGTTCAAAAGTCAGCAGCTATGACTGTTGCTGTCTTCTGTGGTGAAACAGAATCCTAACGGTTGTGACAGAAAGGCAGTTGGACGGTTTCTAACTCACCCCTCTTGGAGCTGCTCATTGGCTGTTTCCTCTGCCACCAGGATCTCATACTCCTCAGCTGCATACTTGTCCCAGTCAGACGGCTCAGGGCTGTCACTGTCCAGATCCTGAGAAGCACAACACACGCAACGCTCTTGAAACACTGATGCATTTCAAACTCTCTGACAGAGGCAAAGATGTAACAAATCATCTCAATTATTACTGTCAGGAGCAAACGTAGGAGAATGAATGAATGAATGAATGAATGAATGAATGAACCACTGGATAGATGGATGAATGAATGAATGAATGATTGAATAAATATATGGTATTAGAGTCTGAATATCTGCTATTACACATCTCCCACCTTTTGCACTGCAAATGGATCTCTCTGCTCATGGTCGAGATACTTCTCAAGGTTGAAGAAGGTATCAAAGAATATGTGTGCCATCCTGCAGCGCTTGAGGTCACGTAATGTTATTTTACCTAAAAACACACACACAACTTATAAGGAGGAGAGGACTACAGCAATGAGATCAAATCTGACGGAGAGTCACAGATAGACAAACAGACATATAGAGGGCCAACCTTGGCACTCTGGCTTGACCAGGTCCAGCATCTGGCACAGGAGGTCGTGGAAGGGGAGAGGCTCAATACCCATGCCCTCCATGCGCTCACACTGCTCTTCGTAGAAGTACTCAAGCTCGTACATGGAGAGAACACCATCTCCGTCCAGGTCCATGCAACGGAACCAGTACTCCACACTGAGCCCAGAACAAAAGCACATACACACACGCACACACACACACATGCACGCGCAGACACACAAACACAGACACAGTGAGAGAGGGGCAAGACAGGACACGTTTCATCACACCATATGTCTACTTTGTGTTACCCCTCTGCCCTTTATGTTGTTTCTGCTGACCAAAAAGACTTTTATTTTGTTTTCAATAAGTGAAGTTAGTTTCTGTTTGGTAATCAGGTAAATTAGCTCCACTCTAAATAGATAATCTTAGATAATATAGATAATCTCTGCTTTATTTTGAGGCTTTATGCGTTTTATGCTTCCCTGTTCCGCAAATCAATTAAATTATTTTTGATCTTGTAGTATTATGAAGTGAAGAGATTCTCCCCCTTTTTTGTTTACAATCATCCAACAACAAGGCACAAAAGAGCGGCATATACCACACCTAATTAATCTAAACTAGAGAATGTATGTAGTGAACAGAGACTGTCACTTTTGTCTGTCATCAAAAAGACTGAGGGTGCTGTGGATCTACTCTTGGTTGTGCCAACAGAGAAGTAGAAAGCATTATCATTGGACACTGCCACTGGAGAAAGGATGGCCTTACCTGGTTGCGTTTTTCTTGTCTTCTTCTGAGATGAGGAACCAGACAAACTCAGCATAGCTCATGCGCCCTTCCCTCTGCACCGAGTTCCCTCTGCACAGACAGGCAGGACAGGCAGTTGCAGATGAGATCCAAAAAAACAGGGCTCAGTCAAACATCATGTCTGATTTCTCACAGAATGGGTGGTCTCTTACCTTGTGACTGCTCCAGAGAAGAGCCGCTCAATGATTCTATTTGATGAGGCTGAGGGAGTTGAGGAATATTGGGCAAGTCATTAGAGGAGCCAAATACCGTTTCTCAAAGCCAGAGCCTTAAAGACCAGTCTGTGAGATAAACCAAGAGCCCTCTATCTCACTCACTTACCATGGTCATTGTATCTGGCCAAGTCCTTGGGATCAATGAAGAGGTCATGGTCAGTGTCCAGCTCCCAGAATTTACAGTAGATGACATAAAAGTGTTCGTAGGAGAAGTAGTCTGTGATCTGGTTTATATCGTCTTCTTCCTCCAAAAGTCCAAGGGTCTAGCAGCAAAGACAGTGAGAAAACAAGCACTTTTGAACCTTCTCACCTCCAGGACGACGCTATGGAACCACAACACTGATTTATCAGGGTAAACGTTGAGAGAAGTGTAATTAAACTGGAGACAGTGGGGGGGTGGGGGGCAGCGACAGGGCTGATCGTAGCTCACCTGCAGGAAGTTACTTCTTCTCAGCTCTGTCATGGTGATGCGTCCCGTCCAGGAGCGGTTTACAGTGTAGAATATCCGCTGAATCACCTGATACACACACACACACACACACACACAAATCGAACACATGGAAGTTATGCACAAATTGAATGCTACTACGAACATCCAGATGCAGTAAGTCTGAGGTTCCTGTCTAGTTCACTTTGAGGCCTCTCCATGGGCTCAAGGGTCACCTTGCTCTGTCCTAGGGAGGTAAGACAAGGAATGGCTATATATCTACACTAAACAACTTTGGTACCGTGAGGTAATGCGTTGTGAATGATGTAAAATGCTTTCACAGTGAACACACAAGGTAGAGTAGCAGAGCTCTTGAGCCTGAGGTGGGCCTTCATGGGTTATCCCTTAGTCTAGTCTCTCTGGGTGCACCTGACCAACTCACTCAGTTTCCATGAGGCTGATGTGAACTCAGGACAGACCATCAGACAGCCAGCTGATGATGACAATAACCCCCCCCCCCCCCACACACACACACCCTACCCACTCAGGGCTGAGTTTCACAAAGCCGGCACAGATTAGCATGTGTTTCCTGGTAAACCTTTACTTCAGACCCCCCAGAGCTGCCCTTCGGGGATGTAAGTGATGCCGGGGGAGAGGAAGCAGCTAAATATGGGCGTGCTCAGGGCCCGGAGGGCAGCGGCTGCTCCGCTGGTATCAGTGTTTCCGTGATGTCAGGGCAAGCTGACGCCATCCCCCTTTCAGCACGGCCAATACTATTCTCCTCCCTCACCGCCCCATCCCCACCCCTCTCACTGCACTCCTGACACATGTTGCAGCTGCCCATGCAGAGAGACAGACAGACAGACAGACAGGCAGAGAGGCAAACAGACAGGCAAGAATGAACCTGTTCATTTCTGTGTGAGTTTATTAGCCTACATACTCAGAGCACTCTGCTTGTGTGCTCTCCAAAATGCAGCTACAAATATTTAGATACATAGATATTTAACCTGAAGGCTGAAGTCTACAGCAATGCCAGGGTTTGCACAAATTGAGCTGATTCACTGATCAACAAACTGCAAGACTCCAATGATTGATGATTTCGTGTTGGCAGCTTAGTAAAAAATGAAAAGAAACAGATGGCTGATGGCTCATTTAATATGCTTTTTTGGGGGGAAGAGATCAAAAGTTTCTGTTTAAATGTTTGTGTAAATTTGGGTTACTGTCATAAATTTGACAAAAATATGCAAGATCACAGCTGCATCTCAGACTACTTCTATACCAAATTGGGTTATACATTATTTAAACTAACAGAACTGTCATAGAAAAAAACCTTCCATTTTCTTATCTTGACAGAAGACCTCTCCCATTATTTGTATGGGCATTCATGCTATCTAAACATTCCAGACATACAGAACAGCTGCCTTACAGCAGTGTCAGCAGTGCTGTCCGTTCAGCAACCACACTTGTAGGTGGCTCGCATTAAGTTAAATTCAGTCACTGCCATAAGAATGGGATTTATGGGAAAGGGATTTATAGAGCGATTTGTAAAAGGGCTCTGCAGCGACTTGGACAGGAACACAGGGCAGCTCAGGTGTAGAGCGTGAGTTAGATACTTACTGTTGTGATATAACGTGAATGGAATTCAGGTGCATCCTTTAAAAAGGTCAGCCCTGGATGGGTGTCCACTATATCCTAAAAGACAAATGAAATCACAGAAGAAAATGTTTAGGGCCGTCTTACTGTAATCTACTGTTGTGTTGACACTACCATGTAATATCATAAACTGTAAATGAAAAGTGTGAAAAATCGTGTAGTCATAAAATTGCCGGGGAAAAGTCATGGCTTGGCAAATCTTACCTCCTTCCTACATTTGGTATGTTCTTTATTGTATTATTAATACACACAAAGGACTCAAGAGAAAGACATATAGGGTCATACAGGGTATAGAGACATACAGTACAGGATCTTACTTGTAGTAATGGGATGAAGTCTTCCTGCTCCAGGAAGCTGAAGCCTGGCTTGGCTAATAAGTTAATAAACTTTGATGCATCGTCATGGCAGCTATGCAGTAACCTGCAAAGAGGGTGGACATACACACAAAAATCACTGTCTGAAACACGGCAATTATAAGTCCTGCTTGTGCATGATGTTGCATTTATATGTGGCTGAATACATTGTGCAAGCATGCATGAGTACTGCTTACTTTCTCCATGTTGCGATGAAAGAGTGGACAGAGACAAAGCCAGTTCTCTCCCCACCTGCGGCATTGAACATGGGTGCCTTCCAGTAAAGAGGACACCCACAGGCCTTTGGGAAGCACAGGGAGAGTTGGTCAGGCATTTCACACATAAACAGATAAAGTAAAAACAAAGTAAATGCAGGAAACAACTGAAATAATAATGTCTATTGTTATAATGGACCTGCTCCATGACACCTGCTGCGCATTTTTGAAGAGAAACTAATAGTATGGCATTTATTTTTCCCTTTAGGTTTAGTTGCCTGATGGTCCACAATGAAAACAGTTTGCCATGTACAACATGAATAAGTCTATTTCTAATCATATTTTCCATTTTAAAGTGGTTCAAAGTTGGTTCAAAGTTTGGCACAGGCTAGAGATGTAACAGAAAGTCCTGACATCCCCTGACATGTACAAACCATGCCAGCACATTCAATGTCACCCAAGGTGAACCCCACATTCTGCTTTGTGTAGACTTGTCTTATATGAGTCTTAATTATTTTGGAGAGCACAAAAAAGAGCACAAAATGTCAAACTATACCATAATATAACTACAACTACAGTTTTACTGTTCATGGTTTATCTGTTAGAATTGCATAATGATTGATTGTAAACTGGTAGCATTTCATAGTAACTATTGATCTTTATAGTTATTACTACTTTACTAGTTATTATTACTTTTACCCAGCATTAATGCTCTAGTTTCTTTTACTACACTTCAGGTCACACCTTCACTGGCCGTCTTGTGCCACATCCCAATTTTTTCCTGTGCCATGTGCCTTGTTGATATGCTGCCTGTGTCACCCACACCTAGATGTGCCTCCACATGAAAACTCAGGTGTGATTTCCTGTAATCATACCTTAGCGATCTTCCCCATCTCATATATGTCTGCTTTCTCCTCCTCGAACTCGGTGAAGGCACTCTCGATTTTGGCAATGGCCTCATCATAGTTGGCAGAACAGTTGGGAAGGCCCTTGGGGAAGTAGAAGCGTGGAATGTTTATGGAGATGGGAGGAGGGGGAATGACCACCACGTTGTTGGCAGGGGGTGGCGTGAGAGGTCTCGGGGTTGGTGAGGAGGGGGCCTGCGCTGGAGCCGGAGGAGGAGTTCCAGGTTTCTTCTCCGGTTTGCTATTCTGTACCTGGATGGAGACAGACAGACAGAGAGAGAGAGAGAGAGAGAGAGAGAATGAAGGTTGCTTTGCTGGAACACCTCTATACTTACTCAGAGAAGTCTTATTGCACCCTTAATGCAACAAACCGGCATTTCACTCTCCACCTACAATTTCAATCCATTCAATTCACATTCATCTTCCTTTGTTGGAAGTGCAAGATACTGCCATCAGGTCAATAAACCCATGCAAGTGTAACTTTGTTACTTTGCCATTGTTTTTCTATTGTATTCATTATTTTGGCTGGTCCATCATTGAAATATTTTAGCCTCTCCGGAAACGTACTACAGTTTGGACAGAGTGAGAAAATAGTACAAAAATGTTATGGCTGGAGCCCCCAAAGTGAGTCAACAGTCTCTGGACTCTGGAAGGGGACAGGATTCTGTTTCAAAAATGTCAAAATCCTCAGCCAGGCCCCATCTGAGGTATGGTAGGACTGCTACAAATGTTCCTGTTCCATCAGTCATGCCGCAAACAGCTTCTCTTACTCAACCGGTAACCAAACCCAAACATTTTTTACCACCGGTGTGAGGATGGACCCTCCTCATATCTACCAGTGTCTGCTAAACTATAGTTAGATGTAAACACAACTTTTTTTTACAAAATCATAATTTTGAAGTAAAAATCTCAATCGGTGGGGTGTTGACAGGATGAACTCATCTGTTCACTGCATCACTGTGAGAGCCATCCCTTCACTGAATCCCCCTTCATCCATCATACCAGTGAGGTTTGTGTGAATTTTATGGGACACCTCCGGAGGTGTGGAACACAAGGTCCTGGGCTTAGCTGCGCTATCCGTTTCTTCCTGCACACATCCCAAGAACGGGTCGGGTTGGATTATCAGAGTAGGCCACGCTAGCTGTCCTGCTGACGCGATGACAGGGGCTCCTCAGCACAACATGAGAGAGCCCCAGCTACCAGCAGCACTCCTCCCTGGTTCACCTAAAAGCACCCCTAAAAATACTCCCTTCCCAAAACACACACACACACATATACATTCCACCCACCCACCACAGGATATTCTGTCATGATTTGAAGACATCCACATGGCCATGTGATTATCTCTCACTGATATGATGTCGGATATAAAGTTACTTCAGTGAAAACTTTGTCTTTTTCTTCTTCTTTTTTTCTTTGCTCTTCTTGTTTTGTTGTCTTTCCTCTCTTTTAACTACTGTCCGTTTTCCTCTCTGCCTTTCAATGAAGTGTCCACCACCGGGATATGGACATCCATTTGAACATGAGAACCTCTGCACTTCACTTACACACACACACTGATGAAGTTCTCACATCATCAGTGCAACAAGTCACAACACAACACAAGTGTTATGTATGCTTGCAGGTCTCTGTAACCATTCTGGGTTACAATCATACCCACTTGCTGCAATACTTTACCAATACCCGATTACAAGCTGTACTCACTGCAATTCAACTTGAACGCAGAGCACATCCACTCACATGTACTTTTTTCCAACACAGAGTCTATGCACACTTGCCCCAGGGAGACTCAGAGCACAAGAAATCAAGCATGCATAAAAAGTCCCCAAACAGCTGTTGCTTGCTTCTGCATACTCCCACAATCCTCACCCAACCTTCACACAAAACCCCTGTCTTCCCTTGGTCTTACACCCCAGCATTAACTTTGATACCATACTCCACCACCACCACCACAACTGCGTCCACCCCCACCCCCACCCCACCTTCCAGCGCTATTAATAGGCTTGTTGGTATCTGCCCGCAAATAGCTTGTCTTCCCTGGCATGTGGGAGTTAACAGCCCTGCTGGACTCAAAGTGGCTTTGCCGGCTCGGGCTCACAGCTCTCTTTTTTACTGACCTGTGCTGCTTGCTGGAAGGACTTGAGCCTCTTCTTGAAGCGTGACGGGAGCACAAAGTCACAGCCCCTGGCCAGGAAGGCTAGCTCCCCTCTCAAGTCAGGGTCCCTCCTCAGTGAGGTCTCTTTAATCATCATGTTTAAGAGGACGTCCACACGTCACACGTCCAAGCACAAGGTTTTTTTTTTTTTGGCTTTGTTTGTTTGGAGAAATCACAAGAAAGACAGCAAAAAAGGCCCCTGTAAAGAGGCCTCTATAGTAAAGAGAGAGAGAGAGACAGGGGGGAGGAGGAGGAGAGGAAAAACGTGAACCCCCTCAACTCCTACTTCTGCGTTCCTCAATGATTTGAAAGCCACCACTGAAAGCTCTGACCTCCTCTGGCGCCTTCAGTGGACACTCAGCCTCTTTCTTTCTTTCTTTCTCTCTCTCTCTATTTCTCTCTCACTCTCTCTCTCTCTCTCTCTCTCCCTCTGTCCCCTTGGTCCTTTGCGCTCATGCACACGTGCGGTCACACACCCGCCGACAAACACTCACGCTCACTAAACTCCACTTGTACGGAGGCTCTGTCCAGGAGAGCAAGCTGCAGGACTCGGTCAGAAAGGAGGAAGGCTTCCCAGCGTGCTGCCTGTGCGCGTAGTCCTCAGAGAGCTGGAGCATGGTGCCCGTTAGGGCCGGCCGCTTCGGCCACTTCAAAGGCCTCCCACACAAGGGGGGGAGGAGGTTCCAGGAAAGGAGAAAAAAAAAAAAAAACACACTCACACAGGCAGGCAGGTGTGCGCATTCACAGTGCACAGCACACAGCTCTCTTACACGCGTACATACACACACGGAGAGACAAATGCGCGAGCACGCATAGATGCAAGTGCATAAAACGCACTCAGTTCCTCAGTCGCTCTGGTCGGATTTGCGCAGCTTAGTGTCTTGGTTCTGAGGCAAGCACTGGCTCCCTGCTCGGCGAAACATGACCCACGCTAGGGTTCGGGGGTTGCGGAAGGGACGCGTCTCTGCCCCCTCTCTCTTCCTCTCTCTCTGTCCGAACCAACAGGGGGGGCAAGTGTATGTCTGTTTGCATGTGTCTGTGTGTACTGGGGGGAGGGGTTGGGGTGGTGGGGGGCAACGGGGTTGGGGTAACGTGTCAAATGTCTTTGAGAATGTGTGTGTATATAAAGTGCATTGTGGGAGAGGAAGTCTCCCCCTCCCCCACCCATACCCCCCCACACCCCCACCCACACACACACAAACATACACACACACACACTTCTGCAACCATTGGAACAGCTAAAGTTAGACACCGCATATACACAGATGAAGAGCAAATTGCTGCCCATCAGGAGTTTGTTTACACACTGCCAAGCTGCGAGGCCTGATATGGCACTCGGGTGGGTCTGTATGAGCAGAGAGTTGAGCCCACTGGGTCCATAAAGGACACTGGCTTTGTGCTGGGTAAAGGTCTCAACACACTCTACTGTCAGTGGGATTTCAATTAATATACCAGGAAAGGAATGGAGGATCCCTCCCACAAAATATTTAAATATATGAACCACTGACGTATCAGACTTCCAGTCTGTCAGGCTATGACTGACACGTGCTTTAAGCACAGCCTTCCTCCTCAGAGCCGAGGGGTTTATGTATAGCATGTTGCCATGCGTTGTGGGCAAGACTGTGGACATGAAAAGAACCCTGATCTGAGAGCGCTCACACCGCTCTTGTGAAACAGACACGGAAGGAATGTTGACAATTTGCCAGACATGATCTCTTTGTTCCCTCAGCCGCTGTCTAATTACGGACCATTAAAAAACACAGTACCGTCATCTGCATATAGCCTACAATTTGTGATTGGTATGGTAGGTGTGGTAGGGCTACTTCATATGACTGGGTGGGTGGGTGGAGTGATGGAGGTGAGGTTAACCTCCTCCTTGATCTTGTAAGTAATGGCATGGATGCAAAAACAAGGGCAGATGAGATCTCTTTTAAGAGCCATGGGAATTTCAATGAGCGTCTTTACATGTAGGCTCAAGAGTGTGTAACCTACGTGTTAACTCAGTAATGTCTTCGGCTATCGGCTATCAAGCCATACATTTGATGCGGCCAAATTTTCCTCCTTCTTGACGGACTTGATGTCAAAGTGCAACTTGAAGACGAAACCAGATAAGTAGCGACGGGCACCTGCTCCTTAAGAATGTTGGCAGTGAGTGAGCGAGCAACTCACGACGCAACGGAACCGAGAGCAAGCAAGCCCAGACAAATCTGTGTGCCGGGTTCTCCCACAAGCATACTCAGCAGCAACATGTGTAAACTCAAGCTTTTCTTGTAAATTGTGGTCATCACACTAATGTCATTTCAACTTGACTTGAGTCGCCAAATGGTGCGCTCACACTGCCATCTAGTGTTGAGACACGGGCAATGAAGGAGTGTTCCTAGATCTTGGTGAGAAGTGGTTAGTATGACATGCCAGAGTTAATACTTACCAGACTGCATAGCAACACAGCCAGGGAGGGCTTAAATGCGTTTTCTGTGACAGGATGAAGGTGCAGCAGAATTTACGCTGAGCTGAGAGCTGAGACATGGCCGAGTGAGCAAGCAAATGGTAAACTCTCTCACCCCAGCCTCAACAGCTACCAACCCCCCAGTCCCCCACTCCCTCCCACACACACAACCCCTGACACACACATACACACCCTATCACTGCTGCCGTATAAATACCACCTGCCGGCTGTGGGCCTCCTGACATTTCAACTGAACATAGCAATCCCAGAATTCCCTGTCCTGTCTTGGGCAGCTGTTAGGAGAATATCAAACACATCAAGATTCCAGAGTGGACAGGGCAGAGCAGGGCCAGTGCTCTCACAGCCTGCACTAAAAAGCCTGCTTTCCAATACTCTGGTCTTCTCAGCATTTTATTGTCAAAATAAGTACACAGCTTGTTGAAAGAAGTATATTCAAAACTGAAGCTTACAGTTGAAGTGCACTTTCCATGCCAGTTAACCCAGTCACTGTCACTTGGAACTATAGGAACATCTGTTGCTTGAGGTTTATAGAATTTTCCTGTAAAGTGCTGCATCCTACATTAACTTTTTATGTAATAGACGCTTTTATACATAGCTACCTACAGAAACCAGTGAAAGGAATAGTTACCTGGGTGTACACTGTGCAACCAGGAAGTAGTAAGTAGTAACTTTTCTTGTTCTTCCCACTTGAGAGTCAATATTGAAATGTGAGCTAACACATTTCTATTTATGTTGGGGTTGCAGAGGATTTCTGCTAGTGTCCTTGCACTTCAGGTGTGCAGAACCTCTGTGGTTGTCTGTCATGGCAGTTACCTGCCTGGGCTTGGGCTTCTGACCCCACGCACTCACACCAGCACACAGGACCTTGTGCCGCTGCTGTCTTTAGCCATACAAAGTCATAACTGCCATAAATGATATAACATCTGTGACTGAATGAGATATAAATAGGTAAGATTCGCTATCCACACACACACACACACAACCCAACTCATTCTCAACATGAGAACTTGAAACCTACTGATGACCTGTGTCACATTAGCTGTAGGGGACATCACAAATGGTAGTTAAAGATATCCCTTGGCCCATTCCAACACGATGTCTTGTCATACAGTGGGAGAACATTTCACATGGAACGTTTTGTCACCGACTCATTTCACACATAAGTGTCTTCAGAGTTGCATTCAGCACAGCACAAAACAATACTTGCCTACATACAAACACACACACACACACACACACACTACATGCACTGATGCGCACACACACACACACACACACACACACACACACACACACACACACACAAACACGCACACATACACACACTCACACACACACACACAAACACAAACGCCCCATGTAGCTGCCAAGGCTGTCTTTTCGCCAACAAGTTCCTGCAAGGTCTTACTAAATGACAATATGCTAAGCATGACAGTAATTGGTACTGGAACAAGAGTGTGCATGGTGCATCATCTCTGGCTTTACATATTTATAGGCGAGCCAGACTGCTTATCGAAATGATCTAACCTTTGGCTTGCCCCATCTTCTGTTGTCTAGGAAACAATATCTCTCTGTATGAGTGGCCTCAAGCACTGGCACACCCTGGAAGCAGCACTCTGTGGGAACAGGAATGAGAAACCCATCCCGATTCCTGATTCCAATCTTGATGCCAATATGCTTTGACACGTAGGGTGTCACCTTGACCCGTGCCCGACCCTTGACCTTTTGTGACTGTTTTATCAACTATTTCAATGGATGGGACAAATTCATGGGATAAGACCACTTGGCCACGTGTTTCCCATAGCAGGAATTCATCATGGTATTTATGCAGCTGGAATGACTAGAAACCATGTTATAATATTCAGGTACGATCGAATGCCAAAGAATGTCTCTTTTTGTTCAGTACAACTGGGCATTCATACAGAATCCTCAAGGCAAGGCTAAGACAGGGGTGACTGTGATACAGCCAGATGGGGTTTGCTTAGTTTGTCTGCTGGCCAACAGACTACATACAACTGTGCAGCAGTTAGCACAAGCACATGAGCTGGCTGGCTGTATCAAAACAATACTACACTCTTGCAGCTTGAGTGCAAAAAAGTTGGTGGGGATATTAAAAGACAAGCAAGCAGAATGTTGGGGAGAGTGTATAGCTTGGGTCTCACACTGTATGACACGTTCAGCAGGTGCTAAACAAGACAGACAGGCCGATAATTGAAACGAGCCTCCGCTGGTGTGAATCTAGCAATTATTTCATTGTTGGATAGGGCTAGCGCTGAGAGTGACAGCAAACGCCAACGCTGAATGTAGGTATGTTCAGCGTAGGGGGAGAAAGAGCCCAGGACAGAGGGGGTGAGACGGGGAGTGAGCACTGAAAGGGGGAGAGTGGTACGTGAGGAGGAGGCCAGGTCTTCACTGAGATCACTTCATCACAGCAGGGAGGAGGAAGATAATGATGGCAACCTTGGCCTCATCCTTCTCTCTCTCTCTCTCTCTCTCTCTCTCTCTCTCTGTCAGTCCCATTTTAGAGACAAGCACTTGTCTGAATGACTAGTCTCTGGTGTCCCTGGACATCTTGTACTTGCGGAGCAAGGGGCCAATCTCACTGCTGTCCCACCCAGCACATTCCTCTGTCATGGCTCAGATGGGTGAGAAGGGATGGGGTGGCCTCTGGGGGGCGTGTGGTGTACATCGCCCCTTGCTGGAATCCAGGGGACCTTCCACCATTGACATTTTACCACATCCTACCGCAGTCTTCATGCCAACAACACCCCCCGCCCCCCTTGATTCCAGCCATATTTGGCCATTAATGTCATAAAAGGGATGTCTGATACTTGCCCTTCTTGGACCACTTTACATCATGGGGTCAGTGGTATTTGGGGGAAGGGGTGATGGTGTTTCAGTAATTTCTTCACAGTCTCGTGTAATTATGTCTGGGATGTCAAAACCCTTTCCCAACTATCCCCATATAGCTGTTTCTCGGGGCAGTGTCCATATGGAAACCACTGGGGCTAAGTACGATCCTCTGTGGCCCTCCATGCCTCAAGGTGGCAGTGGAATCTCACGGTAGGTGTAAGAGGGTCCTGTGTACTCATGTCACTGACTGTTTCAAATGACATTGTTTTCTCTTGCTCCCTGGAGATGCAATCTCTTCATGAAAGGCACTAGACAAATAAATGTATAATTGTTAAACTTCTTATTTATATAGTGCTCAGGGGCCTTGTGGTTCTTGGATGGAAGGATTGGTGGACTTAAAGATCAGGCCTTTCTAAAACTAGCTATCAATAACCTCCCTTCTTCCTAACTACTTCCATCCTGTGTGTTCACATGGAGGGTCTGCCACATTACAGTAAAGGTATTATTTGATATGGTTCAAACATTCAGATGCTTCCACATGTTTTCATGTGTCCATACAGCACTTTAGCTCTATATGACACGTGCTTATATGGCCCACATGGCCATATCTAAGAGGGACAGAAAGAGTGGGAAACATAAACCTTGTGTAAGGCTGCAAACATATGGCAATGCAGTTCCCAGCTTCAAAATGTGTAGGTGGAAATTGAGGACAGGCTGAGTGTATGTGTGTGTGTGTGTGTGTGTGTGTGTGTGTGTGTGTGTGAAAGACACAGAGAGTCTGTGTGTGCAATCAGGTAAAACAATCCTCGTATAAGGCCTTAAATTTCTAGTACTCTCACATGCACACACACAGACACACACACTCACACACACACACACACACACAGACACACACACACACATACATATATACACACACACACAGTGTGTGAAAATAGAAATGCCAAATGCCATCTCCATAGTGATAACCCTTTACCTGGACTCCCTGGATATGTTTTGGAATGTGTTGCTATAAAAGAGTATGTAAAACACACACACACCTGCACACACACAGAACTTAGCCAGCAAGAGGAAGTTGATTTTATGAGGGCCTACTCTATTCTTGGCAACATTTCCTCTAAGAAAAGCCACCAAGCTGAGGCTGTCATGGACCTCTCATTAGATTACAGCACATGAATACAAAGTCAGCCCAAGCAGTTCCTAAAGCTGTAAAGAGACTTCCAGTATCCCACTGCTAAGGGACACATACTACACAAATACAAACTTTGAACATACATTAGCCTACCATTACAGTATACTGCAAAGGAAAAGGCACATAAATCTCCTAACATATTGAATTTGAGCCTATGCTCGCTGTTTGACTATGAGCAATAATGCTAATAATAATAACGGTGCAGCATTTCTCTCAATAACAGGCGTCACGTTTAAATCTCTGTGTGGTCTAAGCTGCCAGACTGCTGAGGATGGACAGGAACAGCCCTGGCATTCTAGGTCAATGTTTTGGGCTCTCTTCTTCGCAAACATCCACCCACCCACACAAACACACACACACACATACACATACACACACACACATACAGAACAACCTCCCGTTCTGAAATGTATTCTCCGCATGCTGTTGCTTACCACCTCTGTGCCATCTATTTCAGGGTAGGGCACTATGACAGCCTGTGCTACGATACTCAGCACTTGCTTACATTTGTAGGCAAAATATAAAGATATAATGTGATTAGATGTACATGTGACATAATATATTATGTCATGTCATATCATGTAGATCAAATGTTTCATCAGTGCAACCAAATGTGAAATGCCCTGTGCACTTAAAGTGATACATTCAGTTGAAAATACTGTCAGCATCATCATTTATGAGGATGAGATGAGGAAACATCTGAAGACAAAGTAGGTTAATGTCTACCATAATGTAGACTTAAAGCAGTGTGTATAGTTGTCTGCTTGCTTGAGTGTGTCATGTGAGTGTGACTAATATGTGCACTCCCTAGCTTCACCAGCAGGTGGCAGTAATATCCTATGTTAGACACTGGACATGACACAACATCTGAACATCATAGAGCATACACCACTCTCACAAACAACCCCTCCCAGTTTGTGCACCTATTTCACTCTACTGAACCTCTTCCCTAGCAGTAGTAAAGAGCAAAAAATGGTGAAACTGGCTATGTACATATCCCAGTTTTAGGGCCTTCAATTCTCAAGAGCATTATGAAAACAAACAAACAAAATTTTACATTTACATTTGTGCATTTAGCAGACA
Organism: Tenualosa thibaudeaui; assembly: GCA_027481765.1. Taxonomy (NCBI): domain Eukaryota; kingdom Metazoa; phylum Chordata; class Actinopteri; order Clupeiformes; family Clupeidae; genus Tenualosa; species Tenualosa thibaudeaui. The sequence continues at coordinate 5,101,175 of JAIFZK010000227.1, forward strand.
CTTTTATCCAAAGACCTAATTTATAGAAGCCTACAGGTGTGTGGACATATTTGAACCACTAGATGGCACTCTTCTCCTCCTCACTTACAGCACACCCATCTTTGTCCAAGCAGTGTAATTTTCATCTGTTCAAAACGTTACACCCTCTGAAAACACACTTCTCTTAAGGGTTGAGTAAGAGCAAAGCTATCATATTAACACAGACGACACAGATGCTATTTGCAGAAAACACACACACACGCCAACATACATAGACACGTATACACTCAGCTAGTCACACTTTCCTAGTTGACTCACTGTTCTTGACTATGTTCCTTCTACTATGTTCCTTTTCCCCTAAAAACCAGACACATTTGGGTCTGTCTCAAGTTGAGGAGGTCTGAGAATATTTTGTGTCTTAATCCTAATTAAGCACAGTGCCTAGGTGTCACAGCTGCTGTCGTCACTGCCGAGCGCTTACAGATTCAGATATCACATTTCTAGGCTGTAGAGAGTTGCAAGGAACATATTTTAGCTCTAGACTTTGTTTTGCAGCTCTGTCACTTCAGCTCCCCCCTGCCTTCACTCCTCTTCTTCCACCACCACCACCCCCCTCTCCCACCCTGCCAACCCACCCCCAACTACTCCATCCACACCCCTCCCCCCTCACAGTCCCTGGACACTCTCATGCTTTCCCAGCAGAGGCCCCAGCTGCAACAACAGCCCCACCAAGGCATAAACCCCCCAACACTACTAGAACAGCACAGGCACGGTCAAACCACTGTGCAACTGAACAGCAACCCAGCCTCCATGTGGATCTGGCCTTGAATGATGTTTACATCAGATATTCCTTGTCAGATTTGGCCACCTCTGAGTTAGATTCCAAAGCATGCAATTGGGCATTCTTAGGAGAGGCGAATTGCTAGAATCGAATCGTTTTTTTTTTTTCCTATTTCTCTGGTCGAGTGTGTATTCTGGTGGCATAAGCACAGGCATAGGCAGATGTTGCTGTGTCTTGCGTTACAGTGTTAATAACCAACTCCTCCTCACTCAGGGATGATGGGTAATCCCTCAGTTGAACACTCCAAAAGTCCGCATCAGAAAAAAGGACAACCCTGTCTCCTAGATACAATATTATCCAAACTAGACTAACAGCAGTTAGTCATACTTGCTTGTTTTTCTAAACATTCTTTTAGGGAACTTTCTGAACTTTTGAACTTTTTGAACATCACTCTTGACTTCCCAAATGACCAAACCCATTCAACATGAACATTTCTGTGATGTACTATCTGAATATGTTCTGTGCACTAATGACAGCTGATTTATTATGGCTAATTACGCATAATATGTCCATCAAATTTTAACCACAGTATTCAAAACTCACAGGGACACAATGTGATGAGATGGGGTGGAGGAGAGTGTGGAAGGTACTCCTCTCCATGCACTACTGTGCAACTGATACCCTCCAGACCGCTCATACCACATCCCAGACTCATCCCTTGGACCACTGAAGCACTGAGGCTTTCCTGACCAGTCCAGCAAGATCCAAGACTTGTCCCCTAGACCACTGCAGCACTGAGGCTTTCCTGACCAGTCTAGCGAGATCCAAGATTCGTCCCCTGGACCACTGCAGCACTGAGGCTTTCCTGACCAGTCTAGTGAGATCCAAGATTTGTCCTCTGGACCACTGCATCACTGAGGCTTTCCTGATCAGTCTAGCGAGATCCAAGATTCGTCCCCTGGACCACTGCAGCACTAAGGCTTTCCTGACCAGTCTAGCAAGATCCAAGAGTCGTCCACTGGACAACTGTAGAATTGAGGCTTCCTGGCCTGTCATGCAAGATCTCTGACTTATCCTTTGGACTACAGTAACACTGAGGCCTTCCTGACCACTCGTCTCGTGCCACAAACCAAGACTACGTCTGTCAGGCAGCCCAGCATAACTATGGGGAGCAGAGCCACAGTAAGTCAATTCATGAGCCACAAGAAGATTAACACAGAGATCAGCAGTCCCACTGCCTGCCGACCCCCAACTCTTCCAGAACTCAGCCACAGGTCATTTTATCCAGGCTTATTATCAAAACCCATATCCCACAGTCAAAATGAGGTTTAGACATGCTCATTAAGGCCTGCTCTTCAAGTACACAGTGCACAGTTTAGATTTTCAAACCCACATCCTTGATGGACAAGGAGAAAGCCGATGTGTCTTTCATCAACCTAACCAAAAGTCACCAAAGAGGCACTGCATTTTCATTAGATATATGCTCATTAGTGAAGGGATTACAGTCAAAAGATAATTTAGAAATCTTTACTTTAAGTTTGGAAAACTGAACAATTTACCCTGATTGAGCTGACCTTCAGCTTAAAAAAAAGAAAACAGGGTGTATCAACTTTTTGTCTGGGAAGTCTGTCTGTGTCTGGGAATGTTGGTGTTCTGTTCTCCTGACCCAGTGGGAGCAGAGGAAAGGCTGGAGCTAATAGAGCGTTTAATCCTGTTCTGTACACTATACGACCCAGAGTGCCAGAGACACAGCTTAAGCTTCACGCCCACAAAGCAGAGTGGGAGTAAAGTAATGTGGGGTACTCATGCATCAGACAGCATGCATCAGACAGCAAGCAGACCCTGAAGCAGACCCCTCCCGATGGGAAAAGGGCTACAGATGGACTCCCAATGGGTCGAGCCGAGAGGCAGTCTAGTGATGTCATAGCTCACGCCGTGGCCGAACACGGGCGGCTCTGTTTAGAAAAGGTTGTTGTCCTGTTGCCATGAGGCCACGCTATTTTTTTTATATAATCACCCCTCCAACCTTGGCCTTTATTTTCCTGTGTTGGAAAGCTTTTGCTAACAGCAACAAGGGGCCTAGGCTTGGCAGAGTGTCCTGTTGGGGGAGGGGGGACTGGGGGAGGGGGAACCCTTGGACGAGCTCTTGGCCAAGGTTTCTTGCGTGACTTCATTTCCTGTTGGTTCACAGCAGCCGTACAGATGACGTAATTCTCCACAGGCTAAGGCTAAACAAGGGCTTTTCTTTTTTTCAAAATGGACCAATGAGAATCACTTTCATCTTTTTTCCTGTTTTTATCCAACAAAGAGCCCCACTCTTTCTCTCTGTCTGTCTGTATGCCTCTCTCTCTCTCTCTCTCTCTCTCCCATTCTGTCTTGACATTAACCTGTTGATCTTTTGACTAATTGCAGGAAGCCACAGCCATGACATTTTCTTCCTTTCAGACAGAGGCCGAGGAGATGTGCCTCAATTCCTATTGTTATCATTCTGCCAGATTGTTTATCTTTACTTTTATCCAGGTAAAGTGTAATTAATGGATATTGAAACTGTAGTAACATTATCATTATCTGGCTTGTTCCCTTCCTGTCTTGATCTTCTCATGTCAAAGCAACAGAGAAGGTTTGCCTTTGACACAATGTAAAGTCTCAAAAAGGTGGGGCATAAGGAAACAAAGTGTTAGAAAAACAAAGCTGCATCATATCATGCAGTACCTTAGAAATAACAGAGGCTATAGACCTAGACAGCTCAGAACACCTCAGACATGTCAAGAGAAATAATTGATGAGCCAGCTACTCTGTAAACACAGTATTATGTAACATCTCAAAGCCTTTTACCTCATTTAAAGGAATGAATCAGACACAATCTGCTTCATCTTATGCTAACTGCCGATGGTTCTCTGCACTGCAAAACTGTCTCAGATTCGGCCCAGTGGCTTGTTTGCTGCAATTGTCTCACTGGCCTGTTGCCTTGGCCTTGGCAGGAATCTTCTCAGATGCATAAGAGTAGCACCACTTCAATAGCCGAGCTGGAGTTGCCTGTCAACATGTAGATTAATAGCACTTCCTGACAGGTGCAAGGACAAAATGACATGTCAGCACCCAGAGCTGCTGCTCCAGAGGACCTCAAGGAAGAGTCCTGGCTCTAAACACCCGCACCAGGGGCCTCGGGCCAACCTTGAAGGTTGAGGGAGGCATGTTTATGAGGAGGCTCAGCCTGGCCTCCCACAAGCCTCTCTGCCGTCCTCAGGGGCGGATTAGTTTTTACCTTGCGAGCTTCCGGAGAGAGAGAGGGAGAGGGGAGCCCTCCCTCTGATTACCCTGTCAGCACAGGGCAAGCTAGGCAAAAAGGGCCTAGAGTGCTGACCTTTTCTTTTGATCCTCACCTGTTGTTTGGTCTAACACTTGAGGAAGAGTTAAAATAAACCATAAGGAAAACAAAGAGCTTGCTGAGACTGGCCAAAACCAGGGCTCAGTTAACCAAGATAATTCAGATGGGAGATGCTCAGGCACATCTTGTTCAATTTCGTCCTTCTGTGACTAAAATTGGATCCACAGGGACAGCAGAATTGAGAGGAGGAAAAGGATTGATTTTCTTTTTCAAGGGCAACTTTGAAAGAAAGTAAAATTTTAACATGTGCCCCCCCATATCAGTTGCAAGGGCAGTATTGAAAGAAAGATGTAAAATTTTAACTTGTGCCCCCACCTATCAGTTGCAAGACACATTGACTTTGAACTCGCTGTCACAGCCAGGCAAGGAGGCAGTGACTGCTCTTCCCTCTGCCTTGTTTACCCCTGGTGATTGGCAGCTTTGTGGTTAATTGAGGCAGTAGGCAGGGCACTTGGCGCGGCCTGTCGTATTTGCATAGCCACCCCAGTGAGTGTGTGCCAGAGAGAGGGATTGAGTTCCCAAAAGCCATTCCCAAACTTAGCGCTGACCCCAGCACTGTTGGGTCTGTTTTCCCCACGGCGTCAGGGAGTCTCTTAAGCGGGATGCCATAGTAGGGGGGGCTGGGGGAGCAGGGAGGGAGAGGGGTAAACACATTTAGTCCTTCTGACACCTTTGTCTCTGGATGACAAGGAGGTGCCAGGGCGACGGAGGAGGGGTGGAATGGAGATGGGTGGCTTTGGGCAAATCGACACCATTAACAGTTCTGGTGCCAACAGGCCCTGCTCTCCACTCCTGCTGAGAACCTATCGGCACTCTGTAAAAAGACCTTGCCTCTGACACACCAACTGCATGGCTACAACAACACTGGTCGCTCCCAAAATAGCATGCCAGCCAATCAGGGCTCGCTGCTTTAAGAATGACACTTCCATGTTTTTCATCCAAATCTACCGTGTCATTATGATGCTGCTCACTACTCACTTGGAATGTAAATTTGGGACCCACTAAGAATGCTTAAAAATTCTTATTGTATTGTGCAGTATTATGCAAGGGGTTTGCATACAATGTCTTATCAGTCCATTAGTTCATTCCACACTTCTTATTTTATACTTCTTAGCACAATTTTATTCTGTGTGATTGAAAACATCCACGTACACTGTGTAATGCAACAGCTTGTGTTTTTTGCCCTGCACAATTTTAGGCATCTGAAGCAAAGCTCTTTTGCAGGGGGTGACATTTCATATCACCCATCATGAAAACAGTCCATTAGGCTCCCAGCTAAAGATAACCACACAAACGATGGTGTTAAGCAACATTAACAGGAGACCCATGGGAGGAGGGAGAAGCTCTTTCTGTAATGGCCCGCCTCCCTAACAGGCACTCTGGCACCTGAACAGTGTGAAGAGAATGTGCACACTTTATAATTAAAAAGGGAGGAGGAGGAGAGGTGTTCCTGAATGTGTGAGTGTGTGTGTGTGTGTGTGTGTGTGTGTGTGTGTGTGTGTGTGTGTGAGTGTGTGTGAGTGTGTGTATGCATGTGTGTGTGCATGTGTACATGAGTGTGTGTACGTGTGTGTATGTGTTTCTATCCCTCACCTCACTAGGAGGCTGCGGCATCTGCCAACGAGGCAAAAAGCAGCCCATGCCCTTACTCACAGGTGCCCTCATCACCTCTGGTTCTCTCCACACAGCTGCTGTAAGGTCACAGCCCCGGCCAGCCCACCGCTACACACATGTGGGGCTGCCTGTGCCTGAGGGATCATGTGAGCACCAGCAGGGCAGAAATAGGCAAGCAGCTGGGGTAGGGTGTGTATGTGTGTGTGTGGGGGGTGCTGTCGTTATGGAGGTCCCACTCGTGACAGGTGTCATGGCAAACTCATAAATAAAGTGGCCTAGATAGCTAGTGAGGCTGTGCTGGCTAACACTACCAGAGCAGGTAAATAAACACACTCATTGACAAGAGGAGGGGAAAGAAAGGGAGAGTGTATGATGGTTGAGGGTCAGTGACAGAAGTTTGCACACAGCAACTCACAAGTTGTACAAGCGTGAAGCTTTGCACTGAAAACAACATCCAGAGACACATATTCAGGGGGAGGGTACCAGATAGTTGCACTGCAAAAGTCTGGTCTGCCCAGGCATCGTGGCATATCTGTGATGTACATTTTTAAAATGATTAGCAGTCTAGCATACTAGACCATTCATGGCTGCCAGGTCCAAGGTAAACAGATTTCATGCCACAACTTCATGCCAATAACCACAATGTGCTTGAGGTCAACAGCTGCATTGCATGAGCGTACACTATGGCCTCAAGATTCTTTATAGAATATGTCTGCACTGTCAGGATATATACAGACAACATTAGTAAGTAATAAACACAAATAATACAAAACTTGCTATAACTTGTTAGCTAAAAATGCTAACAACTTGACACTTCCTAGCTTTACAAAAATTGCAATTTCATGTTGGCATAGTCATCTTACTGTACAAGACTGCTTGCAATCCTCCAGTAGCTTTGTAAAATGACTGTGAAACTAAACAATTAATCTGTAAACAATAAATTCAATGCTGTTTTTATGTCACTAAATTCATTTTCTACCTGACAGACATGAGTCTCTCGATAATCATTCATTTAACAGCTATCTCCACCTACATAAAACCTTGGATAAGGTTCTTGCAGCAATATCATTTCAGTAGCAAAAGGGCATGTTACACCATCCAGCATCTAAATTTGACTGTTGTGACAACAGTGGAGAGTAGTGTACTGTAAAATCCGTGGGAGTGTTTAACTGACTCACCCTGATGACTTCAGGGGTCTGCTGGATCAGCAGAGTAGAGCCTGTCTCAGTCACCTCAGGGGCAGAGGTCACAGGGTCTGGGGGTGCAGCAGCTGATGTGGTCACGGGAACGGACGGTGGAGCAGGAGCAGGACCTGGAGCTGAGACTGGAACTGGAACTGGAACTGGGGCTGGGGCTGGGGCTGGGGCTGGGGCTGGGGCTGGGGCGGGAGCCTTAGGTGAAGTTGGGGGTTCGGCAGGCTCTGGCAGTGGCAGTGCAGCATCTATTTTGTCGCTGGCAGGGGTGACAGGGATTGCAGGAGTAGCAGCGGCAGCAGTGGTGGCTAGTGTGTCCTGGAGGAGACGCATCACCTCCTTCTCTTTAGACTGGGTGCCGGTGACGGCACCACTCTCCACTAGCTCCTGGGCAAAGCTCTCAATACTCTCCAGAATCCTTAGCAAAAGCTCTCCATCGTCCTCTTCCCCACCTTCCTCAGATCCTCCGCTAGCATTAGACAGCGCAGCTACAGTGGGACCTGGGGTTTTAGAGGTACCTGGGCCATTTGCTCCAGAGCAACCATGGCTGAAGTTCTGAGTTCCGCTTAACTGCTGCTGTCCAGCTTGTCTCTGCTGTTGGTTCCTCATCTTGGGAGGCAATGGTGGCTCCTTTTGCATGTTCTGAGAAAGGCACTCCAAGTCCATTAGCAGCTTGTCAATGTCCTCACTGTCGCCACCTCTGAATGCTTGAGAAGCAGGCTTGGAAAATGTCCTGGAATCCACACTAGTGGTGTTCACTGGGGCATACATCTGCCCTGTGGCCACCTTCGGTTTGTATGAACCTCCGCTCCTGTTGGCCTCAGGTAGCTTATTCGACACCAAGCCAGCGCCACTTGGATCAGGGAGACCACTGGGTTTCTTGGTGAAATGCTTGCCCTCTCTAGATCCCCTCTCCCTCTCAGGCATCCTGCCCAGGTCAGCTTCCTCCTCTATGTACAGTGTCTCCATAGTGTCCTTACAGATGCTGTCAGTACTGTGGGAGAGAAGTGAGTTGGCTGACGAGAGGCTGTCATGGCGGCTGTTGGGGTAAGGCAGCAAGCTCGAGGGGATAGTCTGCACTCCGTGATGCACACCGTTGCTGGGAGTGTGAGCCGGCGGCCCAGCGTACTTCTGTTTGGTTACTTTTACATTTCCCATGGAGTCCTGAGCAGAGATGTCAATGCACTCGGTCTGAGAGGAAGCCGAGGTGGGGGCAGCGGACCCAGCTGAGTTTGGCCGGGACTTGGTCAGAGGAGGGGAATGGACCACGTCCTCATACCTCGGCGGCTGCTCATTCCCAAAGATGGGAGAAAAGGCACTCTGCTGCAGGCTGTGCAGGGCACTGACCAGCTCTGCCAGGTCGCTGTGCTCCTGACGCCCTTGTTCGAGCTCCAACGGCAGTCGCTTGAGATAGCTGGACAGGCGGGACATCACGTTTTTGTAGATGGCATCCGGGTTGGTGGAGTCGTTATCCCCATCGCCTTCCATGGCTTTCCGCTTTATACACTGCTTGATGATGTCTGTGCACTTCTTTAGGTCCTCAGAGCACTTGAGTAGGATGTCCAGACAGGCTTTTATGTCTTCTCCAGAGGCACTGCTGTCTGCTTTGGTCTTCTCCAGGATACGGGCAATCAGGTTCTCCTCTGAGAGGCTGCTCAGGTAGAGCGAGGCCACAGTGTTGAGGCTGTGCTCCAGCGAACTGCTTCGGCTCAGCTTGTGTTCCTCTATCACTGATTTCTGCATCAGGCCAAAAGGAGGACAGTTCTCATCATTTCCACTGTTACTGCTGCCACCAAAGTGGCCGTAGATGATGTCCAGATCGGTCGACCTCCTGCTGAAGGAGTCCGGCCTGACCTTGCGGCCCTTCCGGAAAGTGACGTGGCTGGTTGAGTACTTGATTTTCTCAAAGGAGAACTCTTTCATCTTGCCGCTGGCCAAGTTGATGGCCTCCCCCGTGATGTCCTTGAGACTGCCTGAGCTCTGCATGCCCGACCCCTTCTTCAGGCGACCGGGGAAGGTCTGGTGATAGTCATCACAGTAGACTCCCGGCCCAGGGCCTCCGTTCTCCAGTGTCTTGCTGACTGGCTCATGGGCTCCTGGGTTGTGTGCCATGGGGACATCCAGGAGTTCAGCACACGTGCTCCTGTGGGCTACTGTGCAGTTCAGTCCGTGTTTGAGGGCCCCACACGGCCCATTGCAGTAATGAACAGTGTGCTGCACCCTGCGGTCTATCACTACGCTGTTGTAGCAGTTGATGCTGCTCACCACAATACGATATGTTGCCGCCATGACTTTTGTGAAATCTTTTTTTTTCAAAGCAGCTTCCTCAAATTTTAGGGGAAAAAATTGTTACAGTGACAAAAAGTCTTATGAATAAATAAGCATATCCAAGTCCAAAAACAGAAAAAGCTGCCTTCGTCTCAGTAGACTTTATGTTAAGAAGTGGGCATACCAAACCGCACTGCTGCATCCAAAGACAAATCAGAAAAGCAGGTAAACAAAAAAATACTCACAATTTAAAAAGTCTTAAACCAATATCGCACGGTTACGGGAATAATGACAATGTTAGCCATGGTGATAGCAGGGTTATCCATTCCTCAGTGCTGAACCCAGTGGCCTAATGATAGGCCTGCATGCAGCATTGGCAAACATTCCCACGCTGGATCGCAGAGACCTTTGGGCATGAAGATGTCATCTCCTTGGCTGTCTCTATCTCTCTCTCTCTTTTGCTCTCTTGATTTCCCTCTTTAGTCAGCTGAAAGCACAGGCCACCTGGAGAGAGCTGCCTCAGTGGATTTACCAGATGCCACAGTTATGCATAGTCTGTCTGTCTGTAGGTCTCTTCCGTTCGCTGTGCCCGGATTTCTCCTCACAGCTTGTCTCCAGGCTTTTGACGAGGCGTGGACATAAGCCAAGAACAGCACCTGTGGATAAAACAACAGCAAGATTTACAAAGAGAAAAATGAACCTTAAATTCAAATAAGCTTTCTAGTGCTATTAGCTATCCCTGATTTAACTTGCCTGATAAAATCCCCCTACACAAAAGAAACCATATCATACAATCAAAGAGCTTCCAGGTACAATGAATCTAGATAGCTGACAATATGCAGGGTTGTCCTAGACTACACTACACAAGATCAAAGAGACAAATGAGAAGCATTGAACATTTAAAGACAGCAGCTCAAAGCAGATGGGATGCCTTGTTCTCTCCCCAAGCTCTGAAGTTTATGGCTCACATAAAAATGAATGGCTTGCCTTATAGATACTTTTTGGTGTCACATCTTAAATTAAAGACCAAACTACTCTCTAAGACTAACTCCTGCTTAAATGAAACATAAAGTGAGAAGTTTTATTTCACATGTCCGCTTGTAATGAAGCAATCGTATAGAAATGGTTTAGAAAAAAGGAATAAACCTGAAGAATGACAGTGAAAAGTTAAAGCTAAAGGAATAGACCCAGCTGCTTAAACAAGACTCTTAAGACCAATATACAGATATCAAGTCTCTGCTGTTATCAAAGGCCTCTACATCACCTTCAAAGGGAGCTCTCCTTGACAGCTGTAGAAGAGTAAAAGATGAAAGGAGCCAAATGCACTGCGGAGCAAAACACTCAATCCGGAATTGAGCCACAGGTTTTAAGCATCCTTGTCCCCGAAAGACATTAAAAGATTCTCTCCCTCCCTCAACCTCACCTTCTCACTCTCACTCTCTCCTCACACACACACACACACACACACACACACACACTCACACACACAAAATCACCATAAACACAAATACATTTGCTACGGATCTTTTGTACTTATATGTATGTATATCTCTAGAGAGAGCCATGGGAGGCTTTTAAGAGAAATGTCATAATGCCTCTGGGGAAATGTCCCAAAATACCCCTGGATGCATTAGAGCTTTTAAAATGTCATTAGAACTTTACAGTGGCTGGTGGCAGAAGTGCTGAAAGTAGTGGTCTTTCTTGGCCTCACAAAAATCTCTTCATGTAAGTCACTGACGGCCCGTGACGGTGTCCAGCACATTTTCAAAGATATGGGGCTGCGGGAAACCTCACCCACCAGCCCAAGCACACAAACACTACCACTACACACATACACTTTACTCTCTTCCTTAACACACTTGTTCCCCAACTTACAATCTCACTATACTTTTCCTCATTTGCCTTCTCTCTCTTTGTCTCTCTCTCTCTCTTTCTGTCTTTCTCTGGACAAAACAAACCTAGGCAGTGTTCTCAGACAGAGCACAACACACAGAGTTGTGTGCAACATTCCTCTCTCCTTCCACACCACCCTCAACTCATATAAAACTAGAAAATGGGCACCGTCACTGGATTTATTGCAGAGAGTGAAATCTAACACTTAAACAACAAACTGAGTAATCGCTAGGTAAACCCACAGAAAGGAGAGTGTTATGAGGCAGAACTGTCCATGTTACGTAAATGGTACAGGGACAGAGGCCTGTGAAAACTAAAGTAACAGTGAAGTAAAAAACAAAAAAAATTAACAGCAAACAGAATGAAAGCAGGACTCAAGTTCAGTAAAGTAAAGTGGCACCTGGAAAAACAGCCATTCTGTGTTTTTTTATGGCTATAGCTCTCTTGCTTTCTCTCTCTCTCTCTCTCTCTCCCTTTCTCTCTCTGTCTGCCTCTGAGTGCAGCAGACAACAACAGATTCAACCGAAGGTTCCAAACTGGGGGTCTATTGAGACCCACTCAACTCGAAACACACCATGCCACTGCCCCCACAAATGGACTACAGTCCAGTATTGTCAAGTAAAGTAAAGTCAAGTTGGGTACCTCAGCATTCCAAATTGTCACCCACCATAAAAGGGTCATAGAGCAGCTTGCCCAAAGAGCTTAGTTATTTTTTCCAAAGGTGTTTTTTTCAGCAGGAAAATGTAATTTCCTGAGTGTGTCTTTTCAAGCCTAAGCCAGTGGGATTCCCTTAGCTCAGAAGGAATATATGTGAGTGTGCACTTTACTTCTTTCCTTCTATTTCCTTGCACTCTTTTTTTGGCTGAAAATCAGTCACATAAATCCAGGTGAAGAGGTGCAAATTAGACCTAGAAAAAAAACACTGTTGTACAAAGCAGGCTCAGCCGCTGGCTGAAAAAGACAATGTTACACCATTACACACACATTAAGTGTGTGCAAGTGTGTGCCTCTATAGTGATTCATCTCTATCTCCCAGAGAGCAGGGAGCGAATAGCTCTGAGGCCTGGGCAGAGCTGGGCTGAAGAGGCCCTGCTGCTTGAAAGGAGTGACAAGAGACAGAGATGGATGAGACGTCCTAGCTTAGCTTATTCCATAAGCTCTCTACCCTGCTTGGGTTTCACTGTTGGGACAGTAGAGGGTCAGTCACAAGCCATCCCCTTGGCAAGGCCATATCACTCCCAAGCTCTTTATCACACAGGAAAATGCCCAAAGTTCCTCGATCTTCTGATGGAACGGATGGGCTTGAACAAACTCTTGGTGCTAAGCCCTCCATGGCCGAACTTGACACGCTATTAGCAAGGGTGGGGCAGCAGTTTTAATGACATTTTAATGACCAGATCAACACATGATAGCCCCTGCTCCCTAGTGGACGACCAGCCCCTCAGATTGGTTCTATTTGCAGTCAGAGCTCACAGTACCTTACATCTGCATGTCCACAAGCACAGCGTGTACGGGCACAAACACAACACAAATACAGCTAGCTTGCCTAGCACCTTGTGCAGCCTGGTGCCAAGCAAAGCAGGAGTTCATTGGAGGATTTCTCCTGTGCTGTCTCCGTGGTGATGGAACTGCATCCAAACTCCATACACCCACAAGTACAGAGATAGACAAATCTCTATCCCTCTTTCTCTCCCTCTTCCTCTCTCTCTCACACACACACGCACACACCGTCACTCCCACCAAAACAAAACACAAGTTCACATAGGCAGGTGTGCTTACCTGTTGGTTTGTGTACACCTTTGTGTATTTGTCACATACACCATAAAAGTCACATTGAATTTCCCACATATCCATAAAACATTAAAAACTAATTTTTGTTATGTGCGTCAAAAAGTTCAGAAATGCTTCAAATGACTGATTTCTACTTCATTGGGCTCTATGATGTTTGTACCACCAATGTATGTTTAGGCAGCCTTATGTAATGTGTGCTGCACACTCAAATGAGTTAAACTGAGAATTTCAGAATTCAAACAGGACATTTAGTCAGAGAGTATTTGTTGTGACAACAGCTATGATGACAATAACAATGAACCCACACAAGACAAAGTACGACTGCCCAATTACATAATTACCATCTTTACTGGCGGAGTAAGCACCTGGTAATATTGCTTGACAAGTCTTGTGTTGTTTACTGTCAGACGTCAGATGTAAACTCAGTGTTCCACATTAGTAGCCACCAGTGAAATGCAGCAAAGACATCATACCAATATACTCAGGAACACCATGGCTCCAATTCTCCAGACTCAGCAAAGGAACCCATCCTGTTATTTTAGCCCTCCAGCATAACAAATGGCACCAAGCAAGTAGAGTCACATTCTGCCCACCTTCACTGCGAATTCACTGGAACTGGAAGATTTAGAGGGCTTTGGCAACTCCTTTAAAATTACAGCAAAACAGTCAAGCTCTTTGTCTGTGTGTGTGTGTGTGCGTGTGTGTGTGTGTGTGTGTGCGTGTGTGTGTGTCTTGGTGGGGGGCAGGTGGCAAGCTGGAGTGAGGTAATCTTTGTGAGCAGCAATCTTGCCTGGTCTTGTTGCAGCAAAGGGGCCTCCACAGCTCAGCTTAGCTTCCCTTGACTTGAGCACTGACTTTGAGAAGAAAGGGAAAAAGGGGTCTGCTACACAGTGATAAAGGTAGCTTGAGCAGACCTGCAGGACTCCCTCACTTCTGCATAGTACCTTCAGTCCTTTTTAGCCTGGTAGCCCAATAAGAAGAGGGTGAAAGGGCGGGTGGGGTAGGGGTTGGGGGGTTGGGGGATATAGGCTTTTAAAGGAGGCTACTCAGGCCAATGGACCCAAATAAATGTTGGAAACAACACCATGGGTGCCTGTGCCATGGAAAGACTCCAGACCATGATTAGAGGATTTAAAGGCCCATTAACTTGAGAACTGAGCCAAAAGAGCCAAGACAGGCTCAAGGGTGTTGTGTGTTTGTGTCTATGTTAGTGTCAGTGACAAATACTGGACTCCTGCATACAGCAGAGAACAAGCATAGTGACTAGTGACAAACAGGCCACAGGAGTTATTTCATTTTTCTATGAGGTAAGAAAAAGGCACATTGACAACTTGGAGGTGTGTTCCTGCTACATCCTGCATGGACGTGTCTCCATTGCATGAATGAACCTGTCTTCTATTTGTTTTCCTGTTTATAAACCACATCACCACCGGAGGCAGAGAGCCTTCCTTTTCTGTCTTCTCCTAGCACTGATAAAGAACAAACAGTAGAGTAGGCTTGTGCCCAGACACACAACAAACACAGACACACACTTGCGTTCTGCTTTCTTATGTTACTCACCTTTCAATGGCAGAAACATACACGTTACTCAAAATGACCTGCCAAAACTTCTGTTATCAAGTGGCTTGCTGAATCACCATTTCATATGAAATATTCACCACTGAAGAGGCTTACATTTTCCATCAAATAAGGCACACTTGCAGCTAAATTTATTCTGTGACCTAATTCTGTAATCACACTGTTTATTATTTATTTAGAGCCATTTTGGTAGAGGCGTTTCTACCTCATACTTTCTGGTACAGGTATTTCTACCTCATAACTGCAAAATTACACTAGACCAAGCCAGATTATATTCTTCAGGCTTCCACTGTGATTGCTACAATGAGCTCTCTATTGTGTTGATAGAAAGACATATATATGAAATACATATAATAACAGTGGGAGCCAGGGAACATACATGGATTTCTAATTTGAAAGACCAAATCAGCCCTGCAAATCTCTATCCACTCATGCCTGCAGGCTGCAGCCTATCAGTGGGGGATGCTGAGCTCCAGCTGACAAACTCTCCCCAGCCCCACACCACCTGGGACTGCAGCTGCAGCCGGGGCTGGGAGTGGGGCTGTGGATGGGGCAGACGTGCAGCGCCGACGCTAATGACTGAGTGCTTTCTCCAGCCTCTTTCTCTCTCTCTCACTCTCTCTCTCTCTGTATCTCACTCTCTCTCACACTCTCTCTCTCTGATGCTATCTTATCAAGCTGGCGTATCCTCCGCAGGCCTGCCAGCTCACACTCTCTGCACATCAAACACCATGACGCAAAAGCACAAGGCTTACAGAGAGTCTGCTGTGGAATTCACACAAAGAGGAAATAAAGAGAGAGAAAGGGAGAGAGAGTGATGAAAGAAAGAAAAGAAAATCCACAGTATCCCCAGTGGCATAGCAGCAAGGGTGTGATTTGATGTTATACACAAAATGAAAAAAACAAAAAATCTCCACTGCCATTAAAAGGCAGGTGTGTTACATCACTGACATGCTTTAGCTAGCCTACTTCTCTGCTTTCACTCTGTCTTTCCCAGTCTCTTCATCTCTCTCTCTCGCTCTCACTCTCTCTCTATCACTCCGTCTTTCAGTCTGCTGCAGCATTTAGAAGAGGCCAGCCAATTACCAGGCTAAGCCCTTAGATAGAGCCGACACAGGCAGCATGGGAACCTCGTCGCCTCCAGGGCCTCTGGCTCCAGCTCAAGGCTGGATAAAAGCGCAATGCTGGCAGCCAACAGGCCTTGACACTCCTCCTACCACCACCCAAGCCAGCTCTTTGTCTTTCTAGGCCTAAAAGGCAGTCACTTTAGGCACCAGTGGCCTGTCTCCAGCCCCAGCACCAGCTTATGAATGCTTTCAACTAGCAGGCTGTCACAGTATGCTTCTGCACCTTAAACTGCTCATATAAACATATTAAATGTGTGTGTACTGTTTTGCTTTGGATTGCTGATTTGTTGTATGATTCATTGCTTGGACAAAAATATATTACCATGATGGTTACACTGATTTATGCTCAAAACAGTTATCAGTGACTAATACATCAGACTTAACTGATGAAATCCATCAGAGCATTTTGTTTATTTGGACTATCCAAAATATTTCACAGCTGCTCAGCTGGTAAAAAAGGAAAACCTTTGAGCAAAATAAATGTATGGTTGACACCTGCAGATGACTGATTCCTACACACTCTCATTTGGTACAATAGGGAACGGAGTTTACTGACAGAGGTGGTGCCTGACACCCGCCCATGCAAGTTGAGCACCGAGCTGGCAGCAACCTGAGCCAGGTCCCCGGGCCAGCACCACCTTGCCCTCCCAGCAGAGCTGGGTGGTGCCAGTGGCGTCGGGTTGCTCTGATGGACAGCCACAGCGGCAGAGCTGCGCTCTGATGACACACGTTGCCGGGACGGACATGTCAACGCCAGGCCATGGGGGGGTGGAGGGGTCGGGGTCGGGGTCGGGGTGGGGGTGGGGGTTGAATGCGCAGCACTGCTGACTCATTCGGGCCATGACCCTCTCCCACACTACCACGCTCTCAAACACACACACACACACACACACACACATTACACACACTAACGCACCCAAACCCGGGATAATGGGGTGCATCTCTCCAGGGGAAGGGGAGAGGCGTTTAGCCTCCCCACCCTAAGGACTAACGAGAGGAAATGAAAATGGGGGTGGATGGTGCTGATTCCCACTCATGGAGAGGGGTAATAAGAGGGATTTACAGTGGGTAGGTGCACCACCACAGCTGTCTGTACACTCACCATTATTCGTGGTGATTCTAACCTGACGGAGAGAGAGAGGGGGGAAGAAGAAATATGAGACAGCCCCCCACCCCCCGGCCCCAAAGAGCATTCCACATTCTGCCCATTCCCAGGGGCTGATTCAAATAATGTGGAAGCTTGACTCCATCGCATGTTTAAACACTCATGTGTGGTCTTGACCTTACAAAACAAAACGGAGTGGAATAAATGTTGCATTGCTTTCTTTAGCACGTACACAAACACAAACACAAACAAAACACTCCAGATATTATCGTCAGATATTATACTTATCGTCTCGAACATACTGCACGTGTTGGTGAGGATGTGGGCCCATCCTCTCTCGTATGGCCGGCACTGAACGGCCATGCCTTTGCCTCCTTGTTAGCCAGGTACAGCTGGCCAGGCAGGCGGCAAGCAGGCAGGGCACAGCTCCAGTGGGCCGGGTCAGTGGGAGGTCTGGAACTTGGCACCTCCACGAGCAGCCCTGCCATTTCCCCCTGGTGACGCAGCCAGAGCTCCACACAGATGAGGGATTGGGGAACGACTGGCCCGATGCACTTCTGAGCCAGCAAGGTGGAGAAAATGGGGTCTGTGATGGTGACCATTTTTCTTTAGAACAACTACTTTTATGATCGTTCTCACTTATACTTGTGGACTGGCTCTAACAGTGTATTACTCTGGCTAGGCTTTTGTAAAGCTGTCAGATATAATCATGTGTGCTTCACACAGAAATCACACAGGAACAAAGTGTATCCCCTTCACAATAATGGCCCAGTTCCAACATTAAGGGCACATTCACAAATGCAAATGGCAACCTTGGAGTGTTTTTTGAAGAGAGAAATAGTGCCATCCTCAATCTGTTTCTCACTGTTGACCAATCCAGAAGGACAGACTGGCATTTAAAGGCCTCATTAGATCAGCCCACGAGAACTAATTCCGCTTTTACCCTTTTTTAAGCACAAATATTATCTGTCACAGCAGGCTGAAACAGACTGGGACTCAAGAAGAGTTTGGCTTCATAAAAGTGCAGGAAGTCAAATTCACTGTTTCAGTGAAATGGAGAAAAGGCAAAAACAATTGCAGAGACAGACTGACTTGCGTCCACAGACAGCTTTTCTAGCAGGCAAGACTGGAAAGACACAGCAAATGACAGGCTTTTGATCCAACAGACAGCAATTACCCAATCACATGGAGGGGGTGGGAGAACAGAACGTGGAAAAAAAAAACAACATATTTTGTAAAAACTGTATTTTCCAGAGAACCATAGCCTAGCAATTATCAGCTGATTACAGCCTGGTCCTTCACAAACACACCATCCTCAGCAGGCATTTCCTCCAGCGCAGGCCTCTAGAGTTTCGCCGACATTCAATTACGCCAGCCTGTTTGACGAAATATGACCGCCGTTAAATGTCCTGTTCCAGGTCTGTTTTCTACATTTCAATATTCCATGATGAAGCATCTTATATGGTAAAGGAAACAACATACAATGGTGAGCACTGCACTACATCATTTTAAATATCACGCTGGAATGCTATTGGTCTAATGAGACTCAATACTTCAATTCTGTCTCCAGCTTTATGTTTTTGTACTCTAAGTCTGCTGGTAACAGTAGGTCAGTGGGTGGTCTGTGCGGGCTGCATGCTTTGAGAAGTCGAGATACTATCATCTAGGCCAAGTGTCACCGTCCAGATGAGAGACTCACGGAAAGGGTGATTTGTGGTCAAGGACGTCTGGACATCATCCAGACAGTTTCATTTGGCAGACCTCACTAGACAAAATGGCTGACTAGCAAAACTCCCTTCCAACACCTCCAGCGCACAAGCCTTCTGCCTATCAACACATACGTGCACACGCGCAAATACACACACACACAAATCCAGCAATAAATACACAGTGCAATAAATATTCTACACACATACACCACATCCTCAAAAACAAACACAGTTTCGTAAAAACACACACACACACACACACACACTGTTGGTGCAATCTCTGGGGCTGTGGTTCTGTCACATAACTCCACAGTAAATGAATGTCTCTGGCCTTTCTTTATGGTCTCGGGTCTCTACAAGACCCATGGAGAGCGTGTACGGAGCTCAGCCCTGGAGCAGCAGGCGAAAACCTGCATAGCTCATTACCGTTTGGAGCATGCCCACGGGAGTCCTACTGCAGCCAGCACCCTCCGAGACACTGGGGACCTTGTTCCATGTCCGCACCATCAGGCTCACAGTCATGCAGCCAGAGCTACAGTAATGAATGAGATGAGTCAGGCCGTGGAGATGGACAGATAGAGACAGAGACTGATAGAGAGAGAGACAGAAGTGGAGTCGCAGGCAGATGGACAGAGAGAGAGAGAGAGAGAGGGAGAGAGGGAAAAAGAGAGAAATGGAAGAAAAGGACATGCAAAACGTCACATCTAAAGGATGTTCCTAACAGAGCGTCTACTGTGCTGGGGGCCATGTTGAATGGGAATGGGATGGGGTTGTGTGGTGGGCCGGCTGCAGGAGCCTGATTCATTTACGGCTCAATGTGTGGGGTCCGCTTCGGCTGGCCCTGTCGGTGCTCTCTGAAGTGAAGCCCTTATGTGACAGAGACAGGAATGCTAGCAGTCAAATGCATGCTGGTACCATCCAATGGTGGCATTGAATGAGTATAAGGGAGCAGTTTGTGTCTGTGTGTGTGTGTGGTGAAGGGTGTGTGTGAAGGAGAGCAATTTCTCATCTACTTAGAGTCGCTTTCCTTGTGCCGCCCCAAACCTGTCAGCACCTAACTGCACATTTCACGCTCTGCCATGTGCTCTGCTAGATGACGCTCCCACTCCCTGCTCCACTCAGACTGCTAGCACAGCCGTCTGCTCTCGGGCCTCTACACTCCTCCAGCAACAAGTCTTTGAACAAAAACGCTTCTCAAGCAAGACTGTTCACATGGGCTACTGCGCCACTGAAGTGGAAAAGACACCTCACGTCTGAGCTGACGTCAGATCAGAGCGGGCCTGGCCTGTTGTTCATGCCAAGGTCCGGATCCCCGGGGGTAAGAGCGGTTAGAATTACTACAGAAATTAACGAGGGCAAAGGAAAACGGCCTAGCTCTGCTCGGTCCATTGGCGTTGCATCAGGCCACTGCCGTGTCAGCTGTGATTGAAGCAAATCCCGCTTCCACACTCTGCCTTTGTTCTAGTTCCAGCAGACTCCAAAATAGCCCCTTTAAAAGCTTCTGGACCTGAGCATGAGCCTGTGGGTGTGGGGTTATGCTTAAAAATAAGCCTGGGAGATGGGGGCTGATGCTAGGGAAATGCTATGGAGAGAGAAAAAGCTGTGTGTGTGTTTGTGTGTGTGTGTGCACAGCATCCTTTTGCCAACCTTAGAGATGACTGATATTTGAAAGGAGAAATGCATTGTGAATCAATCCATAGCCCTGTTGTTCAAGGTCACAGAAACAAAAGATCAAGAAAATCTCTAGACAGACAGATCTACTATGCAAGAAGGTTATAAAACTGTTACTGTTGAAGACACAGGGTGGACTAGCAACAAAGATAATGGTATACCTGCCTTCATTTCACAGAGAAGGATAATTTGTCCTGTGCATTTCATTTGAACAGATAATAACAAATGTGTGGAGATCAATCTGTTTTTGATTTATGAGACTATGGGTCTTAAATGAGCCACCTGAGAAAAGTAAAACTACATAATAATGAATCTAGGGAAAGGAGCAAGTTCCCCGTCAGGCTCCTGTTTATGGTAAGCACAGAAAAAGGACACGTATCCAGCCTCCCTCTCTCTGCAGCCTGAGTGCAGACTTGTGGGCGGTGAAAAAAAAAAAAAAGTGACAGACAGAGAAAATGAACACAACGTGCTGCCTCACTGTCAGGCTCGTATGAGGCCACTGCTTCAAATGGTTAGTCTAATATAGAGACTATGGTATACATTTTGTTCTTTGGAGTGAATAAGTCTACCAAAAGAAGACAAGGTCACTTTTCTTGTTCTTCTTCTCTTGTTATAACAAGCACTTCCTGAGGTCTTTGTAAAGCAGTGAGAACACGCATGGTTTAAAGAACAACTTTGAGCTTGAAGCACTAAGGATAGAATGGGCTCTTGATAAATAGAAGCTCTTTTCTTGCCTTTGTCCCTATTTCACCTGATGTCTCTTGTGAATACGCAGCACCATGGTTCATGCCTTCACAATTTAATTACCTTCTCGAGAATAACAGCAGACAAAATCAAAGGGGTCAAGTTACATATTTCAGTTGAATAAATTGTCCAGAAAGTGTAGAACTGCAATGTGAATGTAATTTTCCCTGGAGGCCAGTGGACTGGACTGGGACATTCCATCAATGCAAATGAAGACAGTCTTAAAACAAGAGGTCTATTATTTAAAACAGCTTACTGAAAAACAAAGATTTGTTAGAATTAGAATAAAAAATAGTTATTTAGTGCTGTGGGAGAGATTATATGACATTCTCTTTTTTAAAGGATTTACTTCAACAGGATCCTTGCCCTCAGGTAAGCCAATACGAAGTCAGTGCAGCCGAAAGTCATCAGCCTCAGGCCCCTGGAGCAGTGAGATTCTAATGACATGGAGGGCAGGAGAGAGAGTGAAAGAGAGTTCACTTCGCATGCCGTCCCTTTCAGTGCACAACCAGGCAGGAAGCTGTCTACATAAACGCTGGAAATTATACCAAGTGTTCAGCGGCACAGCTGTCCTTGCAAATGGGATGCAAGCTAACATTAGATACATCATGGCCTCAAGGAAGCCTAAACACATTATGTAGTTGTACATACAGATAACGACCACACTCAACTGAGAATACACTGACTCACAATACACTGACTGATGATACCAATCTCGTCTTACTTTATGCCTCCTGCCAATAAGCACTGTACTACACTTGCTTGCTACATGCTTATAGTGATGATGATGATGATGATGATGATGTACTTCACTGTCACTGAAATTCAGTCAATTCGCTTTGTGCCAGAGACATTTGGCCAGAAAATTTTTTTCCTATGCCTGAATAAACTTGATAAATCAAAGCTGATTCTGATTGTGGTTCTATTTTGAGTTATTATGTGTCATGATGTGTGCTCCTTGTTTCCAGCTCTACACACCTGCAGTGAGGTGGCAACAGAGCACAGTACCAAGGTGCTCCTTCACTTCCTCTGGGAGAGAGACAGTGAAAGGGAGAATAAGCAACAGACCCAATACCAACGAGAGAGAGATAGAGAGAGAGAGAGGTCTCAGACTAAACAAAAAGCTGGAAGATTGGCTTTTTGTGTGTGTGTGTGTGTGTGTGTGTATGTATGTCTGTGTGTGTGTTATGGAAGGAGAGGTATGCACAGAAGTGGAATTCCCAGCATCCAGGAGCCCCTGTCCAGAGTGTCAGTGATAATATTATGGGACAGCTGACCTGAATTTGTCTGGCTCATTTTGCATTAGGTTTCAGGGCAACAGGCTTTAAAATGTCCACACTGACCCACACTCAGTCAACCACTGCCAAGTCACCACCAACACACAGGCAAACCATGGTTCAGAACAACTAGGCTAAGAAGAACTTATAATGAAAAAACAAAACTCAACTCTCTTTGTGCCCACAAAGTTAACGTCTTTGACAAAGACTCAACAGATGACCACAAAAGAAACAGTCTACTGGAACTTGTCCAATCTGGCGTCCTTCTGTTGGGAAAATCCATCTGCACCATTTCATCCACAGCAATGGCCTCCCTGAGCCTTTTTCTCACTGACAGTGAACAAACACTATTTAGGTGACCCTTGCCTGATCTGAGTCTCTCGCCAAATGCTACTTATGCTGGCCTGTGTTGTCTGGCTGCTATCTCGGCCCCGGATGCGAGGCTTCACTCCCCAAGTGGAATGCAGTTTGAGGCAGCGAGAAGACGGCGAGAGGCGGGATCTGGAACATGGGATACTGTGGGAGTTCTTAGCCAATATGCACTCAAAGCACAGTGTTCATATTTCCAAAATTACCAGTGGTTCTCAAATTTTACTAGCAAGGAGAAAAGGCCAGGGTCGTGGCTGCTCGTCCACCCAGAAAAGTGCTGCAGGGAGGCATGTGAACCCTGCAATCCACAAGCAGCTCTAGAAGGAGCTCAGCCATTAGCCGACTATCCAGAAGAGTGTAAAGTTCATGCTTTCACATATGAATCATGTGAAAATGCATGCTGTGGGTGTCACGTCTGTCCAACAGCCCTCCTGCATTGCCATGCCACTATGGTGCACCACAGAGGGTTTGACGGAAACCATGTGACTGTAAAATGGAAAAGAATATTTCCAGTAAATGAAGTGCACTTACATAAGCCTGTATGGGTACTTTATTCAGGCTGTTATAGAAACACAGTGGTCTGTCTGTCGACTTTTCAAGAACACTCCAAAGAGGTAGGAGCCAAGGCCACCCAAAACTGCCTTTTTCAGGGGCACACATGCGTATGTGTGTGTCTGTGTGTGTGTGTGTGTGTCTATCTGTCTGTGTGTACTTGTGGGCATGTGTGAGTGCATGTAGGTTTTTGTGAGGTCTGGTCCGGCTGTCCCCGTCCATCAGGAGAGGCCCTGACGGCAGTGCCGTGGCGGTCACATGAGATGCAGGCATCTCCTCGGACGCCTCTTCCTCTGACACGGCTGATGCCGCCATGCCGCTCAGTAACCCCACCCTGCCACCAGCCATCAGCCACTCCATCAGATTTAAGTTTCTAACCGCAAAAGTCAAGCCGATGCTCAACAACACATCACCCCCAAAGCACTTCGGGGAAGGGAACATGATAGATGCAAGGTTACATAAAAAAGACACTTGCCTAACATTACGACCAGCCTGGGAAAAAGACACAATGTATGGTAATGTATTTGATGGCATCAATGAAAGGGTAGTGGACTCATTATGCACTTATACATTTCCCAGCATGCATATGGCTGCATGTTCCATATCTCAGGAGGGCAGGTTTTCAAACATTTCTGCCCGGCCAAGATAGGAAACTAAAGTGAAGCTAATCTTATTAATAGCCGAGACTATATTTTGCCACAGATGCCTTATTGAGCGGACTAATGGCTCAAGACCTTACTTCAGGCACTCAGGCAAAGGAACATTCAGTGGCCTTGATTACCAATGGACTCTGAAAAAGGCCACTCAATAGCAGCCAAGTTTACAGGAAGAGCAGAGAGAAATAGCTAGTCTTGAGAGCTGTCAGGACTGAAGATCGGAAGAACAACACTGTTTTTTAATCAGCATTTCCCCACACAGAAGATGAGCGTTTTACTCCACACCCTGCTAGGGTTGTCAAAAAAAGTCAAAACTATGATACTAATTAAAGTCACTAAAAAAACATGAAAAGTATTACATACTCAGTGTACATACAACAGTGCAACTAACACACAACTTCACACACACTGCTGCAGACAGGCTGGCACACAGCCTGAATATGGCAAGTGCTTCTACTGACGGGCCTTTGCCACGAGTTTGAGTAAAAAATTGAGAATTAATTATTTTCTGATTAGGTATTCAGTTGGAAATTACCGTATTGTGGAATCAGAAAAGTGATTTATGTCCTGTTTACCTGCTGAAATATTCAGGAATCATAAGCAAAGTGGGGTAATTGTGTTACTATGCTGCCTTGCAGCATCTTATCATTGACAATGCTCACACTATTAAAGTGAAATGCTCTGATGGTTGACTGCTCTTTCTCCCCTCGGCTATTTGCACATACTGTGGGTTGTTGGTTTGTTCTCTTGCTTGCTTTTAGTGATTTCACTCTGGTAAGCATGAACATGTTTTGAGTCTAGTATCCAGATTAGTGAGTTGGGGTGAGGCCAACTAATAATTTACATAGAATAAGTAGACCAGGATTTGAGATGAACTTGAAATCTATTCCACTCCAACAAAAGCCACTAATAATAGAGATCCTCAATATTCCTTCTAGTGCAATAATAACGAGCATCCAACCACACATAATAAGTTGTAATAGCATGATTGCAATACAAAAATGGGTGCTTAATCCACTTTAAATAATTTCTGTGGTAAGGAATATTGAGCATTCATTCTTTTCACACACAAGAGAGGAATAGAGCAGGGTGGCTCTGGGATGTCTTCTCCCCCAAAGGGGCCCAGGCTCCGCAGGAAACCAGCACCCTGGCAGAGAGGCAGAGAGCAGAGGGTCGTGACCAGATCACATGGTTTTTGTGGGTGTCGTTTTTTTTTTTCTCTCATCCTCTTCTGCAAAAGGTTTCTGTGTAGATAATGAAGTATCAGGCTTCCTTTAGAGTCATGTCTGAGAGCCATTTAGCCCAGCTGCCTTGTTGAAGTGGCTGCATTGCCTGATGGATATGCCGGTGGTCGACAGCAAGTCAAAATATTATTGCTACGAGTGAGAGTCTTGTCTCAGGCACTGAGGTCTGTGGAGAGCCACACATGCATGCAGTAGCTCACTGCTCTGTCCTGACCAAACAGCTGCATTCATTCAAGTGAAGGAAAAGAGTCACTAATCACTGCTGGGAAGAAAACAAAGAACCTTCTGGATGAAGAACACTACGATGCACTGGCACCACCATCAACCATTTTTGATGACCTCATTCACCACTGCTTTTGCAGTTAATTTATGAGATTTTTTTTTTTTTTGCGAGAGTACCTTCTAAATGCCAGCATCATTATGCAAATACTGCACTGAAACGACTGAAAAGCTGTATTTACACCTGCAGTTTTCTTACAGTTTATGCTCACAAATTCACAGTGACATGAGGTCAAATGCATATGATCCTGTCTTAATCGTGCATTATGAAGGATGGACAAATGGACAGAACTGCAGCTACAAGAGCCATTAGGCAGTAAGGTTATGGAGATGTCACTCCTCCAGTCGACCCTGGTCTTTTGATCCAGCCAGTCGCCACTGCATGAGAGTGAGGGTCAAATAGCCTCTCTAGCCTAGCTGGAGCCTGAGCATCAAAGACTGCTCGACCACAGAAGATCACGTATCTGTGAAAGAGAGACCCGTCTCTGCGCTGGCATTTGTGACATGGGACAGAGCCAGACAAAGTGACAGACAGACTGACTGACTGACTGAGTGACTTACTGACAGACAGGCAGTCGGACAGACAGAGACAAGACAGAGAATGGGTATAGGTGTGGAGTCACGGGAGATAGCACAGTTTGGAATTTTACCCCACGGCAATGGCATCGCAACCCCACCTCGATATCCCAAACATCCAGATCTCTCACCTCCTTGACACCACTGAACCCGTCACACTCACACCCAGTGACACCCAACTGGGACCTGATCTTGACACCAGCCGTGCCCTGGAGCAACCAGTTATGCTACAGCTCTTGTGTGGCCAACATTCTCTCCATCAAGCACACACTCATACATTCTTTCCCAACACACACACACACATACACACATACACACACCCTTCTTACCATCTTTTACACTTCTAGACCCTCATACCCAGGTCAAATTGCACAGGCTTAATGTTATAAATAAGAAATTCTTTTTTTCCATGTGCATCAGTCATCCTTTCTAATATCCTAAAATTGTGTGTGTGTGTGTGTGTGTGTGCATGCATGCGTGCGTGCATTAGAGTGTGTGTGTGTGAGTGGCGATGCACACTCGAGGCGGCCATGGGTGAGGTATTAAGCTAAGTGCCTTCCCTTGTTGGGGCCAGCAGGGCTTTGGCTGAGCACTGGAGCGGCTAATGAGAATGGAGAATGGTGGCAGAGGATTAGTGTGTGGCTGGTGGTAATTACGGCCATCTGTAATGCCACTGATTCCTACATGGATGAGTGGGGGGATCGAGCCCTGGTCTGTGAAGGATGACCAGTGCCATAGCCTGCTGCTACCAATAAGGCGCTTTCATAAAACTACATACTGCTGAGGGGAATATCTTTTATAAAAATGAATTGCTCCTCTGTGTGCCATTTGGACAGTTTGTTAGAGACACAGAGATAATTTTTATTGCATGGCTTGATGTACAAATACATGCTGATATACTATTTCCTGAAAAGCTGATATAAATTAACCACTTCTCTGTGGGAACTGAGAAACAAATGAATCAAATCACTTGCAATTATTCTAAGAGGCTAATCTAACAAAAAAGATTAAAACTGTAATTCAGAATGTGAATATTAAATTTAAATCCCACATTATTGGTTTGGAGCTGAAAAAAATACACGTGCATTAAAACTTACAATGAACCATGACAGCATGAGGTAGCTTACTCTCCCATGACACAATGAGGTAGCGTAATTTACGCTAAAGTAACATGTGGGGATAAGATGAGCTATTGGTATGTGCATGAAACCCAGTCAGGTATAATATCTCTACATCTACTGACATCTACCCAGCTAGAAAAAAAACATCAGTCAATGGGAAACAGTAGAAATCCTTGCCTTCCTGTGTGCTTCAATATCTACATGGCATTATGAAAAAGAAATGAACAGGGTTATTTTCAAAAATGTGCATACACTCTGTGGCCACAGTAACTGAGGACTATAAGCAGGGGGTAGGGAGATGAGGACGGAAACATATGTCTCTCATATACCCACGGCAATGTTCCTGAGGGTTATAGACTTTTATGGCCCCTTGAGCAACGCATGTCTCCCTGGCTTTATTTTAAAAGGACCTTGGGTGTTTTTACCTGCCATCTGCCTTCAATCACCCATAGCCGTGCTATAGCTGTTGAGATGTCCCTAAAGAGAGAGCATTTCAATCAAGGGCTTGACTTTACCCAAGATCACTTCACAATCAAGAACAGTGGGTCAAACAGCTGGAGCTTCATCAAATATAGACTACAGTATATTCGTAGTAATACAGTATTACTATTTCGTAGTAATTCGTAGTAATACATACTGTGGGCATACTACGAGACTTTGTCTTGCAGAGTTTTCATACATGAGCCCATATCCTTGAGGAGATCTGGATCAACTTCCCCTGCTAGCATTTCAAAGCCTGCCAGCAAATTTCTAATTGCCTAAACACTGATGCATATCTTAGTTTCCCAACACCCTGCAGAGGATCAGAGTGGATAAGTGGTGAGGCATTAACAGAGTGAAAATTTCCTGCACGCCACTTCAGTTTGTTTTTCAAGTGGGGATCTGGCTGAGGGAAAAAAAGATTCTCCTGTGCTGAACTGCTACAGCAGGCCAGTGGGGCTGTGCCATGTGACTTGCTTCTCTCTTACTCTTGATCTCTCTCTCTCGCTCTGTCTCTCTCGCTCTTTCTCTCTCCAAGGCCCACAGCCAGCAGTCAGTGCACTAAAGACTCCTAATGAGAACAGTAACGAGGGTAATTTAAACAGGAGCTCACATGTGTAGCCCGACTCCTCCTATGAGCGTGTTGCTGGTGGGGGGTAGTGGTAGTCCAGAGAGGCTCGTTGAGCGGATGGCATTGCGTGTCCACACATTTTATTATGAGACCCTTACACTTGTGCAGTCCTGCCTAGGCAGCCACACCCCCTTCCCCTAGGTATAGCCACTGTGTGTTGATGCCGCAAAGGCAAGATGCTATTCCCCGGCGTGTTTGAAACAAGCAAGCCATCTGACCGCTCTTAAAAAGCGAGAGACACTCATGCTTAGAGTTGTTTCGACGAATCTCTGAAAGATGAGCACTTTTTTTAGAGACAGAGACGTCTGTAGTTATTTGAGTCTGATATGAAGCCGGCAACCCTGGATGTGCTACGTGTGAATCCTGCTAGTACTCAGGGCTCTCTGGCTGGCTTCACATGCTATTTGTGACCAAAAACTCACTGTTCTGGCCCTCAGGCTGAGCCACATAGCTCCTTTTCAAATCCCTTTCCCTTTTTATGAAAGCTGTGGTGTTTATCGGCTATTCTTAGTTTGGTGTTTATGCATACGATACACCTCCCCTACTGCTCACCCCCCACCCTCAAACTCTACTAAAGTGAGGTCTGGCCACATGGTGTTTCAAGAGACATCATGGGCGCTTCTCACGTCCCCCCTCTCCTCAGCTGTTTGGCAGAGACAGTGTGGCTCCAAACCGCCTGACCACTGGCTGAGAAGGGGGCTCCAAATTTAATGTGCCCTCCCAGCGGGGGAGCAGACTCGGTCTCCACCAGGGGGTTCCAGCCAAGGTGATCACTGAGGAGCACCAGGCAAGAAGTCCCACGTGAGCCACAGGCCGCCTCAGTTTCATCTCCACCACAGGAACACAGGAATGATGGGACACCTGACTGAACGAAGACAGAATCATCCCAACACCGTCTAGGGTGCCATTAGACCAATCACATGCTTTTCTCCAGATTCTACCCATGGGCAAGTTTGACCACATAAAATGCGAGAAGGGTGGAAGGTTAGTTCAAATGTATTAGCTGACTTTAACTGAGGCAGTACTGCAGTAGGAATTCAAGATTTATCTCTCACGGCAAATTTAGGGCAAAGGTATGAGCATTATCTCCTACAGGCTTGCTTGCATTGACTCTATAGACAGGCTTGATACTGAAGGTATGGTCTGGCCTTGAATGCTGTCAACCTGCCGTTGTCAATAGAAGTATTTACAGGCAGTTTATAAATGTCAATGCAAAACACATGCTGATGACGCGTTTGATGTGTAAATCTACCAAAGGTCCTTTCTGTCATGGCTTTGAAAAAAAGACATACCCCTGGCATGAATGTGGGCTTAGCGTAGTCAGAGCAGTGTCAATCTGGCAAGCACCACAGCTGGCAAGCAAGCGTCACATTAGAGCCACCAGAACCACACTAAGAGTTAACTGGGAGGCCAGATTGTAACTTTACGAAAGTATAAAAACCAAAATACATGACCAAGGATGGGCAACACACGGTTTGCCATATGGACTGGTTGCAATGTCTGACTGTTAAGTTCATGTGCATTATTTATTGTCTTCAAGGAAAAGCAATGCTATGCAACAATTTCACACTTTTTGGAGTATGCTTTTAATCGTCATCTGGTTTTGGTATCATCTATACATTAATTTTGCTGGTAAATCTTTATGGGATGAACAAACAAACGTTATTCCCTTTAGCTGTCCAAGATGTGCACTGTGTGATTCTGTGTCCCAGAAGAGAGCTTTAACACTAGCTTTAACAGCAGAGCACTGCCAACAAACACCACCGAAGGATATGCTCTTGCAATTCACACAACTCATTCTGAAGACAAAGAAGGTGAATAAAAATCAATATGAAACAAGTTGCACAATGCATCAGTAAGCATCCTGCAACACCCTACTGCTCTGGGGAGTGTTAGCACAATGCCCTGCTTTCGCCTACTCTTTCTCCATCCATCTCCATGCTGTGGTGAACAGCCTCTAACACATGGCATCTATTTAGCCTACACATGTATGCTGAAGGTGGCATCTATTATATATCTAAGGCACAGTATAGCATAGTCAGGCAGCAGGGCACTCGCTTATGCATGGTGTATTGACTGAAGTCTAGCCGGATATAATTGGAAACACCCCCGGTTTGTTTTAACTGAGCAAGACAAATATCTTGCAGGCAGACTTCAACAAAGACTTTGGTGAATGTCTTCTTAGTTGCGATGATATGGTGCTGGCCTGTGATCTCATTTTCAGCAAAGGCATGTGTGTGCAGTTGGGTAAATGGCCGCCAAAGTACCACATCGGCATGAGGACAGCTGCAGGATCACACTACACTTCCAGGATGTGCCATGGAGTGTTTTTTTTTATCCTTAAAGACTCCACAATTTAATTTACAGATATGAAAAGACTGTAGCATTCAAATGTCACATTAAAATGTCATTGAAAGTGCTCCAGACTCTTGCTTTAAGAACAGCTGGGTTTAGCCATCTTATGAAATAATGTTAGAGAGGACGGTGGTGATTTGGTGATAGATGGTGGAGATTTGATTGTTGCTTACCTAAAAAACCATGCCAGAACACGCCATCCTAAGCCAGCTGCTTCTTAACAATTCCTGTAAAAACACAGAATAAAAAAACAGGTATCTAAATTATGGGAACACCCTAGAAATAGAAGTCAGATATTTCCTGCTCACACACATAGTACACACTTTTTTGCAGGAAAAAATGCACTGGGAAAAGGCTCTAGAACATAATACATCTGACAGATGGTTAAGCAACCCACCCAGAAAGTTGTGCTAGATACTTCCCAGATCAGCATCTCTCCTGGTCTCTCTCTCTCTCTCTCTCTCTCTCTCTCTGCATGGCCTGGGGGCCTAAGCTGAGCTAGGCACTTCTGATGGCCAGCAGAGAGTTTTCTCCCTGAAACTGGACCAACCTGACCCACATTCTCCTAGGTTATATAAGGTGCTTCTGTTGACGTCTGAACCCCTACATCCACACAACATGCCATTCCACAACTGGGCCCCCAGCATTTCAGCCATGTTGGAAAACAAATGCTTGCCATCTGAAAGTTTTCCACATATGCTAAAATTGAGAAATAAAGCATGAATCACTGTCCTCATCAGCTCCAAGACCACAATATGACGATATATATATACATTGTCATTGCTGTTGTTTCCTGCAGAAACAGCTTGTTAGAAGGCTAGAAGATTACAGAGGATCTTTGAAGGTTAGTGTAAAGTTATAGCGAATTTTTCCAACCACTTCTTTTCTGTCAAAACACTAACCTGTGTTTCTGATACAAGACAGCCAATTACATCCCGATAGGTCACTTGAGGTAAAAGCAAAAATGTCAATTACAAACGAGTTAGTGGCTTCTCAAAAATGCCAAACAACCCTTCTCATTTTTGATGGTTGCCTTTCTGAAGAGAGAAGGCCAGTGTCTCTGTGAGACACTCTGAGTACAGATGCGGTGACCACTTGGCTGATTTATGACATATAGCTTTCCACAGCTTGGCCAGGTTTGAAAATGCATACGTGGACAGCATATTGAGAGAGCAAGAGGCCTTAAAAGCTGTCATTATACTAAAAGAGACAGAGGGCCCTGTCAGCACACAAACACTTTAGCACTAGGTGCAGAAAACTAATAATTTCAGTAAATTACTATGCCCCAGTGTCAAACTGCAAACTAATATTGACTGAGAGGAATAAATAATTACACTGGCTTGAATAATTATTTCCTGTAGGTGTATATTCTCTCTCTCCCTGTTACACTAGCTAGCACAGAGCAAGTGAACCTACCTGAGTTTTTTCCCAGTCAAATTAAGACAGAAGGACAGCTTGTATCATCTCACTCCTACATTTCATAAGTCAAATACCTCTTATTGACTCTAACTATAAGAATGGAAAAAAAATAACTCAATATCAGAGCAAGACAAACAGCAAACCGAGCTCAGGGTGGAATTCACCGTGTGGCAGTCAGTGTCGCAGTCAGTTCAACCTGTGGCTTTCTAGAAGAATGCGCTTTACATGGACTTTGGTGATATACACTACAGACGTAAGCAGTCATGATAAATATAGCGGAGGGTTTGCGTATCCTGAATTCTACAAATTCAGCTAGGGTGTCTCTCCCAGCTCCAGTGGTGGATACTCAGCTGGCCCATCTGCCTCTCTCTGAGCTGCCTTCTGCACTGATCATGTGCTGGAGGTGCAGGACTTCTGTGTCCTTTGGAATGATACTTTTGTTGGCTGGTTTTGCTTTGGCGTAACATCCAGTTTGGTTACCATGGAACACAATGGGATAGTTTTTCTTTTTTTTCTCCCTGAGATTCAAAACTTTGAATGAGATGTGCTACAGCAAACTAAAGTCTTGTCTAGCTGTGATGACAAACACCTCTCACACAAGTCACTTTTCAGCTTTTCTGGAACCAACTATGGTGAAGAATGTGAAAATTAAAAAAAAAAAATGGAAGTACAACCTTATTGCTTCAAAGAGCACTTGCAACAGCCCAAGGACACCCCACAATCCACCAATAGATGCAACACTGTGCACTGCACTTACACTCCAATCCCTCACTCCCTTACTAAGTCAGTACTGCTTTGGGAATTTCTATCTGCATGGGCATGACTAATGGTGTGTGGCTATTGCTGAAATTTTGTCTAATGTAACATTTGCCTTTGGTAAAAGAATGGTATCAGTTATTCATGCTTCTGAGTTGGAACAAACAAACAACAACATCCGGGAGAATAAATGATCTGTCGGTCATGCACACAGAGCAAATCCATCAAGCCCACAACCTAATCCCTTGGTCTCACGTTCCCCTCTGACATAATGGCTCTGCCTCAGGGGACACTTCCTAGGTACAACATATATACTCTGCTTCCACTCAGACATTGATAGTTGTCCAGTAGCCCCCATTTCACATATTTTTAAGCAAGACATGAATACAAAGAGCAGTCCCCCACTCGACAGTGCAGCACATCCCACCCATTCAAGACGAAACCAAACCAACCCAAACCACTAATGGGAGTAGTTATTGGGCAGACCTCAAGCAGCCTGTGGTAATAGGGTGTGACTGCAGATCACTCATGCACATGTGCACACTTTGATCTGTGTGCCAATTTGTGTGCTAGGTACTGGAGCACCCTGAAAAGGGAGGGTGTTGCTGCAGACTGGCCATTAGTAGGTGAGTAATTATCTTGGTATTACTCAACACACACATCCCCACCCCCCTCTCTCTTTCTCTCTCTAACAAACTCTCTCTCTCAAACTCTGTTTCTCTCTCTCTCTCTCTCTCTCTCTCTCTCAAACGTTCTATCTCTCCTTGAGTATGGAGAAATACGGAAGCATTATTCTGTCATTAACCATGTAAATAGTTTCAGCATCATGTTTGTCTGGACAGTTGCCAGGGAGCAAGCAGCATTTCAAGAGTTGTTAAAGGCATTCAGCTTGACAAAGCAGTAATTATGCAGACTATCTCTCACTCGAAATTGTCTGATTTATAAGCACTGTTAGATGAATAATGTTGACAGGCAATTAAGGCATACATTGCTATATGTGTTGTTTGCGTATCTGTGGCTAGAGTTACTTTTCAAATGATTACAGATCTTCACAGATATATCCTAACTCAAACACAAGCACTGACTGGTAAAAACTTGCAGTGCACATTTACACAGTTACAGCTACAGTTACCTGAAGGGTGAGCCTTTACAACCAAGCTTGTACAAACAGCTCTGCCTTCAGGTCAATACTGTACTCTTTCATTTTCCTGACACTGCAGCATGAGCTGTTGTTATAGTGTTTTTGTTTTTTGTTTTTTTTAATTGAAAGAGAACAGGCAGCTTACAGCAGGTTTATTTCATGTGGGACATGAGTCAATAATGAGGTAATGCTGCAGGTGAAATGTCCATCACAAACAAATAAAAGCAAGAAACAGTGGGGCATGCTGTTAGCACACTAGGCTTTGGTTTGAAGGCTGGAGTACGGTTCTTTTCACTCCTTTCACTCCTCCTTAAGACTGTGCTTTTTCAATGGACACATCCTCTCCCATCTGTTAGGGCCCTTCCAATCAGCACTTAATCTGTTCATGATCTGTGAATGTCCTTGGGGGACCTGTGGACAACTCCATCAACTCCACTATTTTCCAAAGAATAGTGCAGCGTGAGCATGCAGTATGAGTCAAAGCTATCACTATGTGCAACCTTCTACAAGTAATCCTCCAGAGGAGCTGAGGAGTGAGTGAGTTGGCCATGACTAGACTTCTCCCAGTGCCACACCGCATCCAGAACACTAACAAAGAACCTGTCCCACCACCCCCACTCATCAGCCGCTAGAGTTACCCACACACACAAGGAAAATTAATAGAACTCTTCTGTCATTACACAACTTACTCAGTCCATCATTAGATGAATGTTCCCTCCTCTCACACAAACAGCGTGCATGTTCACACACACACACACACACACACACACACAGAGAGAGAGAGAGACAGTCATATGCTTTTTAATAAAAGCCCTGCAATGATTAAGAGGCCTGACACATTCAAAAGACTGTCTTCAGATTAAGTGAGAGTGAGAGTGCTCATGTAGACTCAAAAGAGTTCATGAAAAAAATCAATAGGAAGTAGCTTCTTAGGCTTTCTATCTGAGCACTCCTGAGGTTGCCAGTCCTGTGGGCACCTTATTTACTCCATACCCAAAGTTATCAGCAACCATTGTTGTAGCCATGGCAACCACTCAAACACCACCAAGCCAACTCCAATGTGTGCCAGTGCAGGAACATTTGCAAACAGAGCAAAGAAAACCAAAGACCAACAGAGCTAAAAGAGATACTAGACCTGTCAGGAAAAAGCAAGTTTTGTGCTGAGGATGAAGCTTGAATAACAACACAGACACCGCCACATCATCTTCCCCAGCACTGTGTGTGCTTTGTGTGATGACTATGTGGCTGTGCCAGCACTGGAGACATGCTGAAACACTTCTCCCATCTTGCTATTGTAACACTGTGCTCTCTATCAGGGCAGCACCCAGCAAACACACGGGGTGTTTTCCAAATGCAATTAAGGAGATGGCTGCTGGCTCAAGGCCTTTCCAGCAGGTCTCCAGAAACTCATCAACACATGTAATCTGTGAGCACCTCCTGAAGAGACAGGAAGTCGGGTGCTTGAGAATCCCTTTGTAAGTGTTCTAACCATTGTGGGATTGTATAGCCAACCTTGCCTTCATTTGCAGTGTTTACGCCTCTCAAGGCCTCGCAGTCACAATTAAAAAATGATTATCCGCTTTCAAATCCCACACCCATTCCTCTCTCTAGTAAGTGTTGTTTTGATCACCCTTCACATCCTAACAAGCAAGCTGCACAATAATGACAAACCCTTTACTTCAGAAAAACCAGTCTGCGACACATAACCTCCTCTGAAATCACTGTTCTTCACCCACCCCAATGGATTGCAATGTTCTTTTTAACAACCTCCAAAATGACCACAAACCATAACCCAGACTGCCATATTTTGGGCCGAAACTGGGCCAGAGGTAGCCCTAATGGGAGGAGAGCTGTAACAGGAAGCCATGTGGGTGGTCTGTCCACTCCCAAGTCTCCCCCTGCCCAAATGACCACAACAATTCTGCCCGGTGATGATCGGCTCCAGGCACATGGCCACAGCCGCCGCTGCCGGGGTCTGGAAATAAAACACTGAGGTTCCACACCTTTAAGCCAACATGGCCCAGTGAACATGAACTATTGGCCTTTTCAGCATTTCCTTGCTCTCTGAGACCTTGAATGTTTACAAACAATGTTTTCATGTTTACTTTGGCAGAGTTAATGGAATATGATGAAAGCTGTTTTTTTTCTTTTTTGTCCCTTGTTCACTTGCACCCTAGGGTCTCATGAAAATTTGTAATCTCTTTCTCTCTCTCTCACCCTCCTTCACTTTCTTTCTCTGCTGAGAGGGTATTAAAGGGCAAAATAAGCATAGTTTCCCACTGTGAAACAATGTAAAGGTCTGTGAGTGTGTCTGTGTGTGCATGTGTGTATGCCTCCACGTGTGTGTGTGTGTGTGTGCATGTGATGGGGGCTTTAAAACTCCCACAGCAGCACAGCTGCTAGAGCTGACTAAACAACAACACATTCATCTTTGCCAGTTTCCACAAAACAATTTCCATTTCAAACTAGACCAAAAAAGTCATGGAGAGCGTGAGCGAAACAGGGGGTCAGACTGGGCAGAGAGGTGGTGTTTAATAGGCAGGATAAAGAGTTTAGACAGAACGGGTCCTCTTCAGAGAATTGTGGTGGAAGACAGAAAGAATGTCAGCCCAGCCCATGGCTGAGTCATACCTGCATGGTATGAGACACGAGACAGTTAAAAACAAAACTAGTCTGGAAATAATGGTGCAGTTCTGGGTTCAGCCCTAGCTTCTACCATACCCATGCCTGGGGCCTGATGGTGAACTTCTGATGACTGATCCTTCACCAGCTCTGAGCTCTGACTTAGGTCATACTTTAAAAAGGGCAGCTAGTGCTGGCGTCCCATGTGCTAAAGAGTTCAGGCACAGCTCATCTAACATTCATTGTGTTTGTTTGCAGTGGCAGCGCTCCAAAAGAAAACAAACAAGGAAGCGGGCCAGTCACCAGTTTCCATTGATATTCCATATGTGAACAGATTCAAATGGCCTTTCTGACTTTGCCACGAGCCTTTCAAAGCAAACACAACAGATTCAGTAGACAATATTGAAGTTCACCTCCCTTCAGCCTTCTCTTTCTTTGTGTGTCTTCATAATCTAGCCTAAATAATAAGATTTTAATTTATATTGTCGTATCTCAGTGAGTAGAGATGGAGGATAAGAAATGAGTCTTTAACCACATTTCTGAAAGAAAGCAAGCACTCTGTCCTGCATGTTTGATTAATTTTCATCGTACACAGGCATACGCCTGCTCCGTCGTAAAACCCAGTTAACTGTAGCTTAAAATAAAGCCTATGAATTATTTTACCATTTATGTGTTGAAACCATGCCAATAAACGAAGCACGTTCCAGCGGTCACACAATGGCTTTGTTCTTTTGGGGACGCTATTTTTTTTCTCTCTGCCTTGCTCCTTCCTTTATAATTTTCCTCTGGAACACCAGGCAGCCTTCCTGGCACTAGGAGAATATCTCTGAGCCGCTCTGTGGCGGAGCAGAGCGAACACGCACAAAGGAGACCAGTGTTAGAGAGGGAAAGGAGGAGGACAACAATCGGCCACTCAGCGGACAGCCATTTACTCATGAAGCCGCATTCCACAGGCTGCGGGGCCCGGGCCATGACATTCACATTGACTCTGGAGAGAGGGAGGGGGGAGTGGGGAGGGGGGATGTGACTTGTTGCGCCTTGTTGTGGTTGAGGGATCCCAGTGAATGGATTCAGCTTCAGGGTAAATCTGTCAAGGATCAAGGTACTGCTGTAATGGTCTTATGCAGAGAAAGTACTAACATCCCTACTGCTAACTATGCACAGCTCATGGCAAGAGTTACTTGCACTTGCATCCTATTCACATTTTCTTTCAGAACACACACAGAACAAGGGGGATGGGCACATGCTTCCTTTATGGTCTTGGTTAATGTTCTTTTTCCATGGTTGCATGCTAATAAGACATGGATTTTGCATTTCAAAAGTTTCAGGGTGTTCTGTACATCCGAGGAGGTGAATAATTTATTCCTACCATGCTGATTTAAATCAGAAGGTTCACCTGACAGTCCGATCCACATGGACAGACCACCCACACCAGAGACAGCTGGATTTAACATGTGCCAAGAGCAATTAGTCATAAAATATGGATCAGCCCAGTCCTATGTCAAAGCAAAGTGACACTGGACCACAATGGTACCCTTTATGGATTGTTATGGCTGGACTGAAGCAGATGTGACAGACTACTGGCGATAGGCAAAGACATGCTTTAGTTTATCTCACGCAATAAAATAGTCACCATGTTTTTTACACTAGTGCATCAATGTTGCTTTGCCTCATCATAGCTGCTGGATTGTGAGATGACAAATCTGTCTGTCATCTTACAGTAAGCTGTCATTAAAGGCTCTAAAATGTCTGCATCTGCACAGCTGACACATCAGAGACTACAATTTAGCCAGAAAGGGTAAAAGCAGAGTGAGAGGAACAAACATTCATTCAAATTCTGTGCTCTATTTTTGCAAGGGGGAGGAGGGAAAATCCCACTTTATACAGATCATTGAAAAGTTTATATTGTGACATTATGTGACACTCCTACTTATGCAAATCAGAACTATTCAAGTTTGCTCCCATTGTAACATGTTGCTCTATCTTGGTCTGTATTAAATGATCTTTGGTTTAGCAAAGTACAGAGAAGTACAGACCAACTTGCATCTGTGAAGGCTTGATGGAATATCAGGCAACAGTAGAGCAATACCTGACAGAATAAAAGAGTCTTACGATGTCCTGCTAACTAGATGTGTGTTTTTGAATGGTTGCAAGCCACTAGACACGTAGGCAGAATGGACGAATGCTTATAATTCCTAAATAAGGGTTGTGTCTAAGCGCTGTGCTCAAGAGTCGTGGGTGACAGAGTGTAAAGTCCAACATTAAGGGCTGCTTATCAGAGGCAATGAGGTGGTGACCCAGTCTGACACAGCTGGAATGAGTGCTGCCTGGCAGCCAAACCCAAGTCTGTGGTGTTGGAGCTGGCTATATATTTACAACAAACAGCAGTCACACTCACTCTCAACACTCTCCTTACCTTCTCGGCATGGTGTTTGTTTGTGTGTGTGTGTGTGTGTGTGTGTGTGTGTGTGTGTGTGTGCGTGCGCGTGCACACATTAAAAATCAGTCTGATTGGGACGAACAGAGACATAATGTCTGGAGAGTAATCCGAAGCCCTCAGACACAGCATTGGCAAATTAGTCAACACTACTCAGAGCCACTGACAATCACATGTGCTTTCTTACTTGATTTAAGTTAGACCAGAACAATTAAGCAAAGAGAAGTTAGAGTTGATTTTGTTATCTACACTTTCAATAACAGGTTCAATATGAAATACAAAAGATTGAATTTTGGAATATGACTTAGAGCTTGTGCTGATATTTATGACAAATTTTGCTTTTGTTCTTCCTCTTCCTACTAGTCTAACTGCTCCTAAAAGGGTGCAGTAAAGTGCATTTCTGATATGAAGCCAACTTGAGGACAAATCCAACCTAATTCTGCACTGTGCATACAGAACCAAACTAACAGTCTTGTCAGCTTAAAGCCCTGAGCCATTTGATGTAATAATAGCACACAAGATTAAAAAATGCTTTGGTAGGTAATGATTGAACCTCTCTGCAGTTAGTCCACTTCAGAGGTTCAGCGTGCACTGGTGTCACCTATTGTTACACAGTATCTCTCCTCTCATTTAGATCATCAACTGAGCAAACAGAAGAGGTTTCTACTTATAGATACGAGCGATGACATGATTTAGAACAAAATAAATGCAGTTACTATGGCAATGGCTTTTTTTTTCTCCAGTTTTTCCTTACCTGTGCCATCCGTGCTCCAAATGTCTACAAATGTCTGTGCACAGGCTCTTTTCAAACAAGACCTGATTGCCAGGAGGGAAGTCCAACTTGTGAGTTATGAGAGGGAGTAACCACAGCTCACAGACCTGCACATTCTTCCCAAGGCAAAGCAGCTAAGGTGGTTTGTGTGTGCCAAAACAACCTCACACTGAAGGATTGAGTACTTCCCATTTAACGAATTCATCTCCTAACCACATCCTCTCAATGGCAACAGCACTGTGTCGAGCCTTCCAAAGGAAATCAAAACAAAAAGAAAACTGCGTTTACTGAGGGAAATGCAGGTGAAGCGTAGGTGCAACCTCTTTCACTGCAATCCAATGGGCTGTTTGGGATAGTCAGGTATGGCTCAGTACTGGCTTGTATTTGGCTGAGGTCTGGCCTTTTACTACAGGCCTCATTGGCCAAAGACCACCAGTAAGGCTTACGGACACACGTTTACTGCCTCAGGCGACCCTCCTCCTCCCTGCCTGCTATGGCGTGTGGGTGAAGTTGTGGACAGGCTCCAAATCAAACAGCTGTCTCTCTCCATCCGAGCAAGAGACTTTCTTTTTTGTGTTTGCCTGGCACCAAATGCATCTGCAAAGTGATGGAAAAGGTCTATAAAGAACTAAGGGGAAAAGTGCCTTGACCATCGCAAAAAAAAAAAAAAAAACTGCTCCAACCACTATGCCAAAAACTTGCAACCCCTCCCCAAAAAATTCAAAATTCCCCTGCACTGCCACTGTCATTTGAACAAGATGAAAAGAAGGGACCAAGTCGAACAAGAGGAGAATACATCATCATGTTTTTCAAGCACTTGCCTGAGGGACTAATTCTGAGATATTCACTGCATGTTTCCATATGCAGGATGGCAGGTGAGCAGATTCCTCGATGTAAATCAGAGCTTTTAGCAGAGCCTCCATGGGCCAAAATCAAAAACACCTCAGTGGTTTGCTGCATGCTGCCACCTCTGCCTATGTCTGATGACCTGGACCTCATTAGGCATTTCCTAGAAACAGAACCACTATGTGTCTGTTTGTGTGTGTGTGTGTGAGTGAGTGTGTGTATGTGTTTTCTGGCGAGGCAGTGTGACTCAGTATAATTCACTGCCCTGCCATAGGCATTAATTAGGCCTCACATTGATGATGCCTCACCTAGTATCCACAAAGCTTCAAGTAAAACAACTTGTAGACTTGTAGTCAGGGAGAGCTGGCTTACTATCTCCCAAGGCCATGTTTTAGGCCTTGGAAATGAGATTTGAATGACTGCATTGGATGAGCTTCAGATTTTAGCGCTCATATTAAAGCCAGTTTGCCCAATACAGTTATGACTTACTGACATTTGGATATGTGAAGGAAGAAATAAAATGTGTTTCTTATCAAATCTGCACACAACCCTGTCCAAACCTCAATTATCACAAAAGCAGCTGAACGAGAAACACAGGCTCAAGGCCTCATTTGGGAACGCCTGAAAGCTGAGAGCAAACCTGGCTTTGCTTCCAGGGGGTTTTCTCCTCACTCACT
The DNA here is from genome assembly GCA_027481765.1 of Tenualosa thibaudeaui. Lineage (NCBI taxonomy): Eukaryota > Metazoa > Chordata > Actinopteri > Clupeiformes > Clupeidae > Tenualosa > Tenualosa thibaudeaui. Next base: position 5,142,226 of record JAIFZK010000227.1, read on the forward strand.
CTGAGCCTGAACAAGTGTGCTGCTAGCTGAATACACTAAGCAGCATGTGGCCTAGTTGGACACGCCATTCAGACTGGGAGGGTCTGGAGGTTATGGCTGCCAGTGGCACTCAGTATCCTGTCCAGGTGTATCAGCAGTGTGTGTGTGTGTGTGTGTGTGTGTGTGTGTGTGTGTGTGTGTGTGTGTGTGTGTTGGAGGGGGTACTCAGAATTTTATGTGAGGGACACATTTCCTGTCATCTACTTGTGTGTTTCCAAGCAACAAAAATAACAAGGGTTATGTTTAAATCCACTCTGATTCTACTGAATTTTATTGGCTAAGTGACAAACTAGTATGGTCCTTTTAACAAATGTTTTAGTGCATTATTCTTTACACAAGATTCTTTCTAGAACTGCATCACTGGAAAAGTCAGTGAATGGTGTGAACTACCGGTACTCCTTAAACTTCTTAAACATGTCTCAACTAAGTTCTCAAAACAAACACATATGACAGCAGTAAACCAAAAATAAACACACAGGGTAAACATATTGCTTCAGCAAAACATAGAACACGGACTGCTAAGTCCAAAAGGAAGGAAGCTGCCTCCTAAAGTAAAATACGAGCGTGCAACTGACTCTCAGGTTATACATAACATGTGTATTTCCCCCTTTTCAAACTCAAAGCTTTTTTTAGATCAGATCCTGTTATTTACCCAGTGAAGCAGCAGTACTGCCGCAGGACAATACAAACTCATAAAAGTTATTGTGGGGCGTTGATTGCATCCACTCTTCTGGGATTAGTGGAGTGCAATGCCACTTGCAAAGTCTGGAGTGTTTGGAGGAGGGGAACAAACCAATTGAGCCACGCACGCCACACGAGGCCGACCAGCGCCGGGAGAGTTCACCTCCTCGTTCTGTTTATTGAGCTCCAGTAGCTGTGGCTTGACGGGAGAAATATTTCCCCTAGTGAAGCCGCTCACAGCTGACCACAGGTCCACAGAGAGGCACTCTGCAAGAGGGCAGACTCCAGGAAAAGAGGAGTGTGTGTGTGCACAACGGCATGAGTGTGTGCTGAAATCAGTGCAGACATCCATAAACACAAAGATGTGGAAAATAATCCAGTGCACAGCAAAATGCCTGCTTTGTGATGGTGCAGTTGGCATTGTTTGACAATGGCACATGCAGAGAGAATAACAAAACAGGCTATGTTTTTAGGGGCAGGATGTGTATGTTATGCGTCTGTCTGTGTGTGTGACTGCCCCATACTTATCAATTGCTGCTCTGAAGGAATCATTAGCTCCAGTGGTTCCGGTTCTATTTCAGGGTAATTGCAGAGGAAGTGATTGTGTGACTAAGCAGCCTTTCAGAATCTGTCAACTTATCAGAGAGGGGAGAAAGAACAGAGCTCGCAAGCCCCCACAGGAAGACACAGATGTATTTAGTGCCAGCAGGATGCCAAGTTACACTTGCAGATGATAGACCCCAGCAGTAGGCTACATTTGTAAAAGCAACATGACACAATGCCAGTCCTCTTAGTATGCACCATAGAGAGAGTGCTGCTGGCAGTGGTGAAGATGCTGAAAAAGCTCACCTATCATTTGACAGCTATTCATTATCCTTTGATGTGCTAAACATCTTGTTAAAGTGGACTAGAGATTCTCACAAAACAACGAAATATAACGTTTTGTTATAACGAACAAATAATGTAATGTTGCATTTTATAGGTTAAATACTTGTTCTGTTCTGATCATTTTGCTTACAAAATATTGGCATGTCTTTAAAAAAAACTCACTTTAGGTCATGAACTTAACCTATTCCAACCACCACCATCGGTCCGTGCTGAGTGTCTGGTTCACTCAAGATTCAGTCTTTAACCTAGGTGACTCTGAGGCACTGGTAGGTTCATTATTCTGCCCACTTTGAATTCCGAAATTACGACACCGTCATTTTCACTTCCACATTAGTCTACCATCACGCTTTAAACAAGAAACGAATGAGGAAGTTTCCAGTCTACATTTCAACCACAGCCGACTGTGCCGAGGCTCTATCGCCACTCAACGCTACTTGCTGCAACATACAGTGAAGAGTTGAGTGTGACTATGGCAGAGACGGACGCACAGCTTACCTTGTTTTCGAATCAAAGTATTTTTTTCTGTGATGACTACGACGAGCTGATGGATATCCAGGATCAATTTTAAACTTCCCCAGACTGTCAATGTCAAACGCGAGTCCGTGTCGGTTTGTTTTCAGAGTCTGGGCGCAACGCCTCACAGTCGTGAGAACTCTACCCTGTACTGCGTACCGCTGACAGTCGTAGAAGAATATGAGGAGTGAACCGGCGCCTGGAGGGGAGTTCCTGACAGCCAAATCGGGGCGGGAATTTCTAAAGACTGGCATTTGTAGCTGCTCTGTATCACAGACAGACTGTGAACGAGAATCGTGGTTCCATCCAGTAAGCTGTCGTCAGATGAAACCAGAGTTGAGGTTGTAACCATGGTCATAACGTTGCATTTAGTTTCTAGAAGAGATCGCATTGCTATTGCGCTGAAATGATTTCATCCACGTGTATTTTTTTCGATGAATATAGACCTACTCAGAACAAAGCCAAGATCCTTGCCTGTGTTTCTATAGAAACCACTTAGGCTACCTTCACCGCTCAGGCTTCGTGGAGTTTGTCATATTAGTTTACTTCCTCTAGGCTACTCCACATTGTTTAGTCGGTGTAAAATGCCTCTTTAACCTGTAACACTAAATTTCTCCATTCAATAAAACATATTATTCTCAGTTTTCCTGAATTATCCATTACATTCATGAAGCAACGATTTAATCAATCATGACTGTGCTTCGTATTGTAGTTCTATCAATGCACATTTGTCACTGCTTAACAGGCACAATGTCCGTCACTTTATGTTAGTCCCTTTTACTGGTCCTTATTCCAGTTTGCTGCTTCTGTGCAGATGTCGGTTACATGTCAGGTTTAGCAGAGGACATGTGGTTGAGGCCAATATGACCTAGGCTCACTGATGGATGATGTGCAGGGGATTGCAATTTAGAGCATGCCTCCACTCTCTCATCTCGTCCACGGAGGAATGTGGCTCCCATAACAACATCAGGAGTCATAAGATTTATCACATGATGTTAGGATTAGTCTTTAAACTTTTGGGCACCTGGCCTCTGCCACATTAGTGATTTAAAAAGGTAGGGAGGTTGGAGTAACAGATCAAAGAAATAAGCTCTGTAAGCTTGTCTTTCACACTATGGCATGGCAGGTAAAATATGGAGTGTCGTGCCTGTACCCTCATTCCTCTCTTCAGGGGCCAGGCAAGTGTGGTGGGGTGTCACTCTGAGGAGTCGGAATCCACAGAAGTCAGCAGTGACCTGAATGAAGACACGCTCATACAGATGTCAAAGAGGACACACCGCTGATCTGATAGACAGATTCATGTCACGCATCCAAGTGGAACCCATACAATATTTGCTACACAAAAACAACTTAATTTCCAAACAGATACCATTTAATCAGACTTGGATAACATGCAACAGCCTATTAACAGTGACAATTCAGTAATATTTTTTTCCATGTCACAGTACAGACTATAGTGGAGAGGAGTTTAGTGATCTGATGTAGAATAATGTGATTGTATTGAAGAACCTTTCCTATTTAAAGTGTACAGGGACAACATTTTAATAACTTTTGATAAAATCCCCTACAACCAGTTAATTTTCACCAGATACTGCTACCTCTCCTTCAGCCTTACTATAGCATACAAAATCCATCCATCCCTAATCAAACAGCCAATTAACCTTTGTATAGTAAACAGTTAAAGGTGCCCTGCTACACAAAACCGTTTTTTTCCTGTTGTTTTTGAAATATAATAGGTCTATACGAGTTTGAGCTATATGGTGCATGTGCAGTAGCCAGTGGAAATAAATAAATGGAGAAATCAGGCCAATCCGAGAAGTTGATCAGGTTTATGCAAGATAGACCAGGTTTGAGATGTGAGGTGTGTGAGATCACTGAATATCTGTGAAATAAAGATAACAGGCAGAACAGCAACATCTTGTTTTTAGTATGGTGAATATCAGGAGGTTAGGGACAACGTCTACAGTGCATTTTTTGGAGAAGTCCCTAATTATTTCTGTGTCCAAGGCATTACAAAAAGAATGACTTGGCAACTTTGGCAAATACAATGGGCCTTGTAAGTTTTAACCTGTGGTTACCTGTCAGTAACATTGCAATGACAAAGCAGTATCTGGTTAAGGTGGCTAGTGTGAAACCCTACACATTACAAGCTTACCATTGTGAAGTGTCTGTTATCAGTCTCCTAACAACTGGTGGATGTGCTTATCATAGTCTATGTCTTCCCTGATTTCCTCTGAAATGTATTATTCCAACACTTTTAGTTCTTTCTCCCTTGCAATTCTGACATAAGCGAACTAATGTAAATAGCCTACTCACTCGACATACCTTGCAACACTGACATGATAGCAGCGAATCAGAGCACAGCTCATTATCATAGGTGGAAAAACGAGATGCTTTACTCAGGGGCTTTTTGAATAGATTGCATATAGCATTGTTAAGGTCTCCTTGGACCATTTTCAGACCAACTAAAGTTACATACCATCTTTGGGGACCTCAGAGAACAATTTGAAATACCATATAGATGTATGGCAGGGCACGTTTAACCTTACTGGCTTCCCAAATTGACAGACTTTGAATGATCAAAGCCATACCAATCCATTTTACTGTCAGCCACCTCTTATGCATGTTTATGCAATGTTCTCCAGGGACAGGGTTGTGCCCATGCATTTGTCTGGGGTTGGGGGTAGTTGGCAGCCTGGAGAACCAGTAGGTGAGACATAATTGCCCTGCCACTCTGTGGCTAAAAGCGTCACTGCGATGACAGGGCCAGCAGCACACTAGGGGGGGAGTGAGGTGCAGCGTGTTGGGGGCACTGGCAGTTTAAGTCAAGAGTCAGTGTGTCCTCATTTCTCAGACCAAGCATCAATACACACACACACACATACACACACACACACACACACATTACAAAACAACAACAGCTCATATAAACTATTGTTTTAAATCAAATGAAAAAGTCTTTGCAAAAAAATGAATGTGAAACAGACAGAGAATAGGGGATTACTATATAATTCCCCTTTGACCATGTGTCATTTTTCACCCTTTTGGCTATTTCTCCTGTCCTTTTGACAGACACTACAGTCCCAAAGGGTAAACAGATACCCTTCAAGGTGAACAGTGACTATATTTTTGTGCTAAAAAGAGCCCTTCAGCTCAGTAAAGCTATCAGTTCCCAACTTCAGACAGAAATAAGACATGGATGGATGAGGTTTTGTGTATGTGTGTGTGTGTGCTTGTGTGTGTGTGTGTGTGTGTACACCATATGTTTTAAACATAAGAGCATGTTTTTGCCCATCTGCATCTAGAGAGTGAGTGTGTGGATGTATGTGGGGAATGTGTCCCTACGTGTTATCTGTCCAGGCTTGGGCCGGGATTGGGCATGTGCTCTGGCAGTCACCCAGCCCGCCCAGAAACAACTCTTCCCACTGGGTGATCCTGTCCCCTCAGTTGGCCCCTGCTCCTTGTTCCCCCCACTGGCACCCCCACCTGTGCCAGCACAAAACAAGCCACCCTGACTGTCACAGAGATGTGGCCAGACAGGGTGTTTCCACATGGATCAGACACGCTAAGGCCTCCAGTTGCCCCTCTGTGCGGGCCCTGGTGGAAGCTGCCACATTAACACCTCACTTCCTCCCAACAACAGGAGCTAAAGGGGAGGCCAAAAATATGGTATCACTGGCATCGAGGGCTACGTGAAGGGCACAAGCGTCACAGCCAGACCTGCTGCTGAGATCAGACAAAAGGCTCATGTGACCCTGCAGAGGTGATGGGGACTGGAGCTTAGCAGCACTATGTTGTCTTAGTCTGGTGATACACAAGGCTACTTTTTGAGCTATGTTGCTGGGCAGTGTCCCTGACTGTTGTTGTGTGGGTAGATTGCCATTGATGTTTTTACTGGAGTACTGTAGTACTAATCACCAATTAACAATTAGATGGGCTGGTGAAGGGTCAATTGTTATCATGATTCACACACATGGAACTAGCTATGAGGTTGTGCAGAAACATTGCTCAGAGTGTTGCCCTAAATGTCAGCACCTAAATGGACATGACCAGGACTTGTTTTCAAATGCAATATTATTGCGATGTTATTGTGACTCCCCTCCTGAGATCATTCCCTCTTCATTCTTGCATTTCTTCAAAAGTTTTGTTCTCTTTTCTGACTGTCTTTTCTTTGCTGTATGCATTTATCTTTCCTTTCTCTCTGTCTCTGTCTCTGTCTCTCTCTCTCTCTCTCTCTGTGTGTGTGTGTGTGAATGGTGTGTGCATTGTGAGGCCAGTGCATGCCTAATTGCCATTGCATGTCAGCCCTTCTGTAGCATACCAGATTGGTTCCCAAGCGTTTTTGTCTGTGGCCTCTCTGTTGACCAGACCAAGGTTACATGTCAGGGGAGCTTACTCTCTTGGCTCAGGATGGCCACTTCCTCTTGTGCTGGACTGTCCCACTGAGTTTAGAAGACATTCCTAATCCAGGGGGAGTCCATTTGGAATTTTGTTTGTGTATTACTCCCTCTTTAGCTATCAAGGAAATCTTAATATTCAGAAATTCTTCTGAATTGGGGGTGGGGGGGTTCAAACACACATTCAAACACTTTCCTTGGCTAATTAAGAAATTAAAACAAGCTGGAAGCCATAGCCATGCATTACTTTACTTGTCAAGTAATGTTTTGAAAAGTGCTCTGTTCACACCTTAGGATACCTTCACACCTTGGAAATGCTATAGAATAGCATTTCACATAAACATGGTGACAAATCATGTTAATTCCATGTACCTTAGGATAGCATATCCCTGATGCCATGTTATCAGGAATGTCCAGAGAGTTCAATTTAACCTCATGCTTACTGTAGTACTGGAGAGAGACACAGACTTCATGACACAGTGTCGTCCCAGCAGATGACTCTAATTCAAGGTATCTTACTTTAATTAAAGCAACATGAGTCAGTTGGCTTGAGATGTGATAAGATGTCAAATCACATCAATAGACGGGTAGCTGCCTAGACAGCCTGGGCCTTTCATCTACAAAATGTCCCAGCTAAAATGGTCTGAGGATCTGGGCTGTGCTATCTCAGCTGCACACTCTTCTGAGCCGCATATATGCAATTTTCAGTCATTTTTATTCAATTCAATCCTTTGGGGGAAAAGCACCTCTATCTGAAATAGACCTGCACCTTACAAAGGTAATGGTACTGTCTGGTGACACAAATTTTAATAAATATCAGCACTCTAAAATACCCTTCATATGGGAAAAAGGATTAGCCTACCTACTAAAATGCTATGTCTTTGGCATCTTAGTGTCTAGCATCAGCCTTGTTTGTGTTTTTGAAGACTTGTGCCTTAGTCTATCCAAAAACTGCTTCCTGAGTAACATAACACAGAGTGAGCGTCCTCATGGCAACAGTTGTCTGTCCTGTCCTGTGGGTCTGCTCTTAACAGCTGAGATGGGCTGTTAACCCACTTTTATGTTTCTTCCTTTAAAAAAATCACCAGAAGGAAAGGGGGCGGTAGGCAACTTTGTGTGCATTTGTGTGTGTGTGTGTGCATTTGTGTGTGTGTGTGTGTGTGCGTGTGCATGTGTGTGTGTGTGTGTTTGCGTTTTTTGTTGTCTGTGTATGCAAGGGCGTGGGTTTTTATGTGTGTGTGTGTGTGTGTGTGCAGAGCTCTACACAGAGAAGAGCCACATAAGGATCTAATTTACTTCCACTAGAGCTTGGGGGGGAGAGGCAGAGAGCGGGCAACTTGCCAAAAGCGACCGTCCGCTGAGATCCTTACACTGTGCGGAAGCGAAAGGTCAGGAGCCTGCGGGGAGATGCAGACAGTAGAGAGAGAAACAGAGAAGAACAGACAAAGATCGAAAGCCTCGACTTAAAAAATTCCAACTTCGTTTTGAAGGGACATTTGGGCCTGCCAGCTACAGAACACAGTCCTTTTTCTGTGGGGTCAAATGGCAGAGGTGAAAGGTCACAGCTGACACTGCTCTCCCACATGTGAGAGCTAGATCCCCTTGCCTCTCAGAGCCACACACTGTGCCACATGTGGTGGCGTAGCTTGAATCCACTCACTTCCACATGCTGTTCACTCTCCAGGGTTCTCTGCTGAACGCAATGATGTCTCCTTCGCCACTGTTCATTGCTTCTTAATGTGCTGCACCACACACAAATAGCCTCCATCCAAAACGACTCTGCATGATGAGTCCTCTGCTTGAGGTCAAAAAAAGAAGTAGGAAGATTCTAAAAGCACTGTGGTTGAATATTAACCCTGACCGCTACACCCACAGTTGCAGGAATGAAGGCTCTGTTTTTTTTTTTATTTCCATGTTATGATGGGTGCATGATGAATGAGAAACAATGGAGCTGGAAAAGCTAGCTACGAGTCGGGAAATGGCTTGTCAGTAAATGCAACAGCAGGATGTTAGAAGCAAGAGGTGGAGTCTATTGGCGTTGATAACCCAGATAACTCCATATACATCCATCAGAGAGTGTGGACACTTTTCCCATTCCACTGGCTCCATGCAAACAAGAGCGAGCAGCGTTAGCCCGAGAGGAGAGCTTTGTGCATGAGAGCAGTGGCAGCAGCATGAGTCACATCAGCTTATGCTCACGTTGTGAGCTGATTAAAGATACCGGAAGATCATGGCGTACGTGTGAGAGTTATCTGTGTTTGCAGGTGTCTGAATGTGACTGTTGAGTAAGTGTTTGTGTGTGTGTATGTGTGTGTGTGTGTGTGTGTGTGTGTGTGTGTGTGTGTGTGTGTGTGTGTCTTTTTCTCTCTCTTTGACATTCCCTCTCTTTCCCTCTCCTTCCTTCTCTCTTTCTCTGTGTGCTCTCTCTCTCTCTGTGTGTGTGTGTGTGTGTGTGTGTGTATGTGTGTGTGTGTGTGTGTGTGTGTGTGATGTACTTGTGATGGTGACATCTGCTGGGGGCAGAGGTGGCAGTGATATCTCTCTGCAGAGGGTGCCGTGCTGAAGGCTTGTGCAAAGTCTGGCTGTGTATGTGTTAATGAACACACTTCTTATCCCCTCCTCACTTCCTGCTGAGAGCACTCAACAAGAGAGAGCAAAAAAAAAAAAAATAAATTCGCCTGTCTTTCCTTGTAAGATAAGAGTTCAACTTTTCTTTTAAAATAGTTTTCTACGTGACATCATGGTGCTAAATTAGATCTTTTCTCACCCACTTTCAGTCTTGGAAATAGAAGTAATAGCTCAGTCATAGGCATGCCATGTTTGAAAAGAATGCAACTGAGCCTGCCAGAAGTCTTTCAAAGAATGAAATACTTTAAACATTTATACAAATTCCTGACTCTTTACTACCTACTTATCAGATTATAACCTTTTCCAAAGCATATTTCATGTGTCCTCTTTGAAAGATTTTCCAGATATGCCTACAGCCAGCGTTTGGCAATGAAGTTGTGTGTGTGCGCGCGCCTGCACGTTTGTTGTTTAGAAAGAGCCTCAAGTAGAGTAGGCCACTATTGTTTTAATCTGTCCTCTTGTTCAGAACATCTGTGTTTTAATATCATCTAACAAAGGAGGAGATACTTTTTCATGTGATGTTCATGAGATACACTGATGAAAATAATATACAGCAATGCCCTTGATGATTTTAATGGGTAAAGTCTAGAAGAGGGGTGTTCCTGTGGGCGAACAAATTTATAGCTGCAGTACTTGGAGGGGGATGGGGTTCGGCGGCACATTTTCTGTTGTTCTAGTAGTCAACTGACTAATTTCGAATGAGAAATCACTGAGAGAAGGAACAGATATTTTTATCACATTTTAGGAAAAAGTAAATAACAAAAAAGTCATTTACAAATAGTTTGCTGATGATTGATCATAAGCACCAATATAGCTCATTTGTTTTCCTGAATACATATTTTAATTCTTTTTTAAAATATGTTGATTTTCATGCTGACCGTTGTTACTATAACAATACAAATACTGTAAAAAATACAATACAAGTCAATAGGGTCAATCAATAATTGATAAATTACCTAATTATATCTTAATTATTGTAAAATAGTTTAAGAAAGTTTACTTTTAGCAATCTTAATCTGAAGAAGTTATTAATTATTGGGCATGAATCAGTTGTTAATTATCATTTAGATAACACAGAAGTTAACTTTGTAAGGAGCTACTAAAACATCCCAAAATGACCTAGTAACCGCAACAGAATGTGAATAAAAACACACCAAAGCACCATTATGACAAGATGTCCAGTTTCAGTTTCAGTTTCCTTGCCCCCATTGGTCAGCTTGTGCTACTGGTTCACTATTCCGTCTATGTGGTAGCAATTTTCTTTTTCCTGCTGACAGCACTCACTTACCTCAGCTATGGACAGAACTGCACTGCGATTTTTTCTTGAACATATCAACTGGCTTTAGTTCAGATTTTCTATAGTATCATATTCTGTCATGTGGCTGTTGCACTAAAAATACAATGTGAATGAAAGCAATGCTGCATTCAAGAGGATTTGAAATCAAAAGGATTCTATGGCAACACAAACAGTGTAGTCAGTTACTATAAAGTTTATCACTGCTTTGTTTGGTTTTGAACACATTCCACATTGAAATTCATTTTCCATATTAGGTAAATTACGTTACCCCAAGGCAAGGACTGGCAGTGACACTGTTGGACATTAATCTAGACCTCTCTCATTGTTGACTTAATACATGCATTTGCAACCCTGTTGCTTATTAATAGTCCTGGTGTATAAGTGTATAATCTCAAGTATCATCCAGAGACATGGGGGAATCATGTCTGACACCTCTGACATTCTATTGGTGATCTCTTTTTGAACAAAGCAGTGGATGATGCCCTCTTCTAAAATTAAAGCCTAAACACAAAGCCTGGTGCTCCAGTCATGGTGCATGATTCATTACAACAGTGCTACTGACCAGGCCTGCCAATGCCCCCCCCCCCCCAGTCAGAGGGGTGACACATGAAAGACAGGGAGCCATTGCAGCAAGACTTTTGATCCATCTCTCACCACACAGGGATTAGAAGCAAGAAAGAGTGTGTATAAAATTCCAGCTGATCTGAGATGGATGAAGCCAAGCCCCCAGGCCACAAAGAGGGGGAATATGAACTGGCGCAAGACTGGAAACTATGGTCTCATTCTTCAGCCACAGCAACCGGGTGGCGAGACACAGAGATGCAATCCTAACACAACGCTCATCCTGACTGTCTGCAGCTCATGGGTATAAAAAGCTCCTGGTCTTATGTGTTAACCTGGGGTGGGGGTCAGTGTGAGTGTGTGTGTGTGTGTGTGTGTGTGTGTATGTGTGTTGTGTGTGTGGGTGTGGGTGTGTGGGGGTGCAAAAAACAGAATAGCTAATGCTACCATTTCAACAACAGACAGTGGTGACATTGTTGTGAAAGGATGTCACCGAGTGCATATGTTTGAAATGGAGAAATGGAAGAGTGCCATGTTGGAGAGCTGAGAGTGAGTGCATCTCCTGTCAGCTGTATGGAGACAAAGCCCCTGACGAGCTAAAGAGTTTCGTCTCGAAAAGGAATTCATGCAGGAGGCCATTTGCATTTCCACAGGGAGCTTTGGGACCAGCATAATGACAGACTGTTGCTGGACAGATCAGTCCAACGCAGTTGTCCCATCCAGTCTCTTAATGTATGGTCCCCATGAGACCATGGACAGGATCAGACTTTGGCTGCAGTCAATGCACACACAGAATGTGGTTTGCCATCTTTAATGAGCCTGCTGACTTTTTAATGTGGCCATGCTGAAACAGCAAGAGGTCCAAATGGGTAGATAGGAACTATTCCTGGCACTAAAGCAGGCCTTTGACATAGTATGGCAAACGCTAAAAGCAGACAGATAGATGATGTCCTGTTGGCAGCATGTGTATTTCATGGCCGCAGGCAGTGCAGCACATTGAGATCTCTTTTTTCCATGTCATCTCTTTCTCTCTCTCTCTCTCTCTCTCTCTCTCTCTCTTTCTCTCTCTCTGGCATGAATCCTGTGAGCAACAGTGGATTCTTGTTATTAGACCTAGACCTGTTACTGAAGACCATAAAGGAGTTTTTTTTTATTGTCAGTATCTCTTCTGTTGTCCTGAGAGGACCTCCACATCCCTCCTGTCCGCACTTGAGCAAGCCAAACTAGAATCCCCAACAGCAGCCCATAAATCAGCACACTTGAGAGAGGCTGCCGTTCCAGAAAGACTGGCCTCGGCTCGGCCTTTCCCTCCTCAGGCGCATGGCAGCAGGCCCCCAACCCCCCCACCCCCACCCCCAACAGTGCGACCGAGGTCTGTCTACCGGCAGCTTCTACTCACTTCAGATCCTTCAGTCAGTTGCACCAGTTGTACCATGAAATGTCGTCTGGCCAAAATGGAACGTGTCGCTATCTGTGGCGAAGGCATTGAGCTCACAGACTTCATTTGCATGCTGGCTCAGAGACAGAGACATTCATCCCAAGAGACAGACAGGAGAGAGGGAGGAGGAGGGGCTTTACAGAGGCCCCGAAGAAGCTCAAATCAGGGCCTTTTAGTGTGAGGAAAGGAAATGTGGAGTTTGTTTCGTGTGAAAAGAAAGTGGGTTGAAAAAGAGAGAGTGGAGAGGGGAGATGAGATCAAAGAGGAATGAATTTGAATGAGGCACAGTAAAATGGAAGTGAAACTTATAGAGGGGCCCAGGGAGAGAGAGAGTGAGAGAGAGAGGATAGAGGAGAGAGAGAGAGAGAGATAGAGAGAGAGAAAGGAAGGTGAGGAATGAAAAGGAATATGAGAGAGCATGGTGGCTGGAGACGAGAAGAGAGACTGAATGTGTAAAAGAGTGAGTGAACGAGTGAGTGAACGAGTGAGTGGGAGAATATGCAAAAGGCTGCTTTCTGAAGAGGCTACTGATTAATCTCAGACAGCAATCTCTGTAAACTGAAAGATGAATGATTCAAACACACACACACACACACACACACGCACACACACACACACACACACACACACACCACACACACACAAGTATGTATGCAGAAAGGCAACAGGTTCTCACTGCTCTTAGGTTTGTGGATTCAGTCTTTACCTCCCACACTGATCCCGATCCCAAATTGGCTGCAACGTAGTTGTAACACAGCTCTAACTTGGGTCCTGTGACCTGAGAAAATGGCCATTCACAAGATGCCACAGGATGAAGAAGATCAGGCCACCCTGCCAGGGGTAGAGAAGAGTTCTCAGGCTGTATTTTAAGAGTGGAAACTTCCAGTCAACCTACTTCACTGACAAATCTAATCAACCCTTTAGAGGAGCCTGGTTACTGGGGTGGGGGGGATCTTTTTGGATCCTAGCCAGTACATAAGACAATTTCTATGAACTAAAACATCATGCTTTACATCATGTCATACATGACAAGAGAAAAAGAAAGAAAAGACCCATGACACCCTCTGAAAAAACAAAATCCAGTGCAGTAAGAGGTGTGTGTCTTTCAAGTCAAACCTTGTCATTTCTTCAGGGAGGTAAGCATCCAGACAAAAGAGAGCGCTCTAGCTGAGGGGTGTGTGGGTGTGGAATGCGGTGAAATCTGACCTGAGTGCACGTACAGCATTTCCAGTGGGCTCATGAAGCAGCCCATTGTGCCGCTCGGAGAGGAGCCTCCACTCAGCAACGTCTGGCACAACACCAGCACAGAAGGCCTAAGACACCAACACACACACACCCAGAGAGAGAGAGAGAGAGAGAGGGAGAGGGAGAGAAAGACATCCCAATATGCAAAATCTAATTTCAGGGAGGTGCTAACCGACCAACCTACCCCCTCATACACATTTATATATCCTAAAAAGAATATTTATATACTATATCATAACCTACACAGACTATATTAAATTCAAGTTTCTAAGGAGTTTGGCCTCATCACTGCAAAGGCTACACATCAATACAGAATACACATTAGTTCGTGAGCAGTCATATACTGAATGACATTAAGAAGGGGGTGACAATTGTTTAACTCACCTCAGCTCTCTTTAAACCCAGCAAGGGTAGGGGATATACAGGGTGACTGTGGAGCATATGCAACTTTACTTTAGGGTGAAATACATGCACTGTTGTCTTTTGTTGTTGTTTCCGTGCTGCAAGAAGCTTTCGTCATTTTGACTAACTGGATTTCCATCGAACTTGTTAATGAATAAGAAATCCTCACTTGGAAACACCTGAACTGTGCATCAAACCCCTGATGTGAATGTGAATATAAATTAAATTAGCATTAGGTGGGTTGGATAAATGTGATTAGAGTAATGTGGATGGAAACTGTAAAAGTACAGTATGTCTGCAAAAATAGTATACTGATCAAGATGTTCTCAATCTCTCTTGCTGTGTCTTTCACATATTTTAGCTGCCTCTCCTACTAAGAAAATTTGAGTGAGGCAGGGATCCCAGATGACATGGGATGTCTGTGTGCACGTACACACACAGACACACACACCATTGTATGAGATTTGTACAAGGTGACAGAGTTGCCTACACACAATAACACACATGTCTGCAAACCCTTAAGAAGGCTCCACAAAGATTTGCCATGAGAAGAGCTGCAGTGTTGTAAAAGCACTTTTTCTAAAAGCATTCCCACCAAAGCAACTCACAAAAGGACTACTGTTTCTATAACAAGAACCCGTTGTGGTCAGATAGAATGTTTAACAAACAAGGTTAACCTATGTAGCTTACTGACGAACTGTCTGAAAAATTATGTTTTTGTGACTTAATAAGCATATCCATTATGTTGAACAGATACTGAGTCACTGAAAGGAGTTAATAAGCATTTCTCTCCATCTCCATGGCCAAAACTCTGCCCTATCACCTCGCTGGACTGATGTTGACATTGTGTCATAAAAGACAAAGACAAAAACGATTTATCGGTGGAATAAACATACTTCAGTGAAACAACAAAACGACTTTATCCATGCAGGTACATGCTGAACATGAGTATAATTTATGCTTGGTGAGTGGCCATGTAGAAACAAGTTAACTGTGGCATCCGTACCTGTGAGCAAGTGCAAGGGAGTATACCTTCATTTTCAGTAGGCTAAATGCCGGGAGGCTGAAAAACTAATTTATGAATAGACTGTTGGGAAGCCGAGACAGAAGAAAAAGACTATGAGGAATATGAAAGGGGAGAGTGTTTATGCAGCAGAGGCTGAATGCAACAGGAAATACATACAATCTCTGGTTACTGGTTATATGTGTGTGTGTACACTGTGCATGTGTATACTATGTGCATACGTATGTGTGTCACGCAGGTAGGCAGCACGCCAGCATGTCGCACTAACAACAAAAATTATCATCTACACATCTACACCTGCCATAATTGCCGGTGAAAACACAAAAAGATGCTATTGTGTGGATAACAGAAATACTAAAATGTGTGTGTGTGTGAGAGAGAGAGAGAGAGTGTGTGTGTGTCTATGTATGCCAGCCTGTATAATGCACACACTGTGCCTGGAAAGAGACTTTCAGTTTATTTGAATTTCGTGCACTCCACCAATCTGATGAAGACCCACATCAGACATTACAGTCCTTGATGAGGTATTCTGAGACATAATAAGAGAGCACAGTTTGGTAGTGGGTCCTCTAAAAATCACCATTTACAAGCTACAACAAACAACATCCAGTGTAATTTATAAGTCGGGTACAAACATATCATCATGTGTGTGGCCTTGTTGTTGTCTATCTCAAACAGAAAGCTTTGGAAATCATAGAAAAGAAATAATATCCATACGAATGAGATTTATTTCACATATTAAATGAAAGACATTAATTTATTCTGACATGAAAGAAAAAAATCAGTCACCCATGGAACCGACAGTGGGCATGGGCAGTGATAAGTCTATCAAAATGTGAGCAATGTGATAGGTCTACCAAAACATCAAGCACCGTGCATAGCAGATGTGGCTTTTTTTCTAAAGTCAGATGAAAGGGTTGTTTTTGGATTGTGTTGTCAATATGGTTAGTACCATTTTTGCATGGATTTCATATCCCTCCTTTAAGTGTTTTGTTGCATGAGGAAAGATGGCACTTATGCACAGTACACAGATGGCTCTCTGTCAGCTCTGCTCCTCTACTGCCACAGAGGCGTAGTGCACTGCTTTCCCTTCTACCTCAGGAAACAGCACTGTGGGCCTGTAGTCCCCATGAAGACGCCAGCCCAGCTGCCCTCAATTAAATGAGCAAGAGATTGCTGCCCCCACCCTATCCCACCTCTAAAATGCCCAATCAGAAACCATGTTAAAAACATGAGGAGGTAGATTGTGTGATGATTTCTGACCCACACACACTCCCCAACAGACAAACAACTGTGTGTGTGTGTGAATATTTTATTACAAAAGATAAAATATATTTATTAATTAATTAATGTTATTTAATTAATTATAACATTATAAAATTTGGTGTATGTTAAACCTGAAATCTTTGTAAAGGTGCAGTGCTGAAAAAACTGGTACTTATTTAATTTAATAAAAGCAGTTAACAACAGGTGTAAGTTTCAGTCTGGATATCACAGACTTACGAACAATCTTTTAATGTGTTGTAGAATTTCCACTAAACACAGTAAGAGTTTTTTGTAGGTTGACTTGTATAGTTTTAGCAGCTTTGATTTGTGAATCACTATATTTAGCTACCATGTAGTTAGAGTGTCAGTTCACGAGAATGAGCTCCTCATGTAAACCATGACTTCATCTGGCCTGTGTGGAGCGCCAGTGAGGTGAGGCTGGGGAAAACAGGGAGGTTTCCGTGGCAATGGGGGATAGGAGCATTATGGGGAATGAGGTCATTGGAGTGCTGCTGTCTGAGAAGCTGGGCTCACTGGTTTTCAGAGACACCCCATCTGAGAGTGTGCAGTTCTGGGAAGGCAGGGGGATGAAGGGGGGAGGGGGGATCATCCTTCATGTTCTTCTTCTTCTTCTTCTCCCAGCCCTGGCCCCAGCTGTTGGACTAGCTGGCGTCACCCGTCTGAGCGAGGAGTCTGCAAAGAAGATTATTTATCCTTGTGATTTTCTCCCGTCGTGTCCGTTCTGTCTGTGGGTGTTTCCTTGGGCTGGCCTCCAGTGCCTTCCTCCAGACTCCATTCACAGAGATTATGAAACTCGGGGCTGTGGCTGCGGCCAGAACACCCAGCCCCCATTCAGCAGACTAATGTGAGGTTTAGGGGAGGTTTTACACGCAGATTTTACAAAGTCCCCTACAGGATGTGACACCAGCAGAACAATTAAAACATTTTACAGCAATTTTAAGTCAACAGCTCAGCTTGGACTATCATTCATCAAGTAAATGTTTATGTCAAGGCAGTGAATAGCAGACATCCCACAATTACTTCAGTGTAAGCAGCTGTAGGTTTCAAAATGTGTGATTTTATGATGACTGCAGTTTCATAGTCAAATACAAACTGCTGTTGTTTGCCAGTTCTATCTAGTGTCGCCATGTTAATTAAAACCAACCACAGAATGTTGGTCATGAATATACAGTCTCAAAGACTCTGTGGTTCTGAGAATATCTGAAACAAATGAAAATCATATCTGTTTTATGTTGAGAGCACTACTACTGTAAATTTCTTGTAATGTTTCTTCCACTGAAATCAGGGTTCTCCTTATTATTATACAGCTATAAAA
The DNA here is from genome assembly GCA_027481765.1 of Tenualosa thibaudeaui. Classification (NCBI taxonomy): domain Eukaryota; kingdom Metazoa; phylum Chordata; class Actinopteri; order Clupeiformes; family Clupeidae; genus Tenualosa; species Tenualosa thibaudeaui. The sequence goes on from JAIFZK010000227.1 coordinate 5,159,941, forward strand.
TAAATTACAGCTCAGAATGGCTCTTACAAAAAAAAGTACCTTTCCTTTTTTCCGATACACTGAAGTTAGACAGATGTTGATGTGGTATTAGGCTTGATATTTGTCTAAAGTGAAAATATATATAAACACAATATACATTATAGATTGGTTTAAAACAAAAATGGGAAATAAAGCATTAAGCTGAAAAAGAAGAAGACAAAGAATGCATTTATTATAATAAGAACCAACTATGACAATAATTATTTTTCATATTAAACAAAACACATGTCATAACTCTTTAAGAGAACTAAGTCATTACATGCAAGGTGAATAAATTAGTCATCTTGAGACATTTCATAGACAAAATTGGTTGTGAGATTTTGTGTTATTTCTGGCTGCTATAAAAAAAAACAAATAAACAGTAATGAAGAGTTTCCTTATGCTGATTAAATACCAGACAAACTGTATAAATAATCTGGGAATACAAATTTATGACCATGGTCAGGGCATAGGAATAGGTTTAGTTGATGTTATATTCAACCTATTCAGTGGTTTATTCACTTTCAAAGTTAAATTGGAAAATGAATGTTTGTAAATTTATGTTTTAAGTATACATTTTTACACTGTTCCAGTGGCACCATCAGCATGGCCAGTTGTGTTGAATGCACTTTTCCCTCTGTTATTGTATGGTGACTGGAAAATAGGCTGGACTGGCTAGCAGGTTCATTTGTGTTTAACGCTTAATTATTGAACAACAACTTTGAATTCTGAATTTGTCTGACTCTTTCCAACCAACTGGAATCATAAAAACTAGCTCTACACTGAGAATGCTTTTTTGTTGTTGTTGTTCAGTGGTCCATGGGGCATAAATGGGGTAAAAATGTGTGATCTTGCAGTTAAGATTCTTAATTTTTTCAAGTGTCCTGTTTGACTAACAGAAAAAGAGAGTATAGACCTAGGCAGAGGCACAGTGTGCAAATTCAAAAAACAAAATGGGGGCAGTGGAATTTCTTTCCCTTCCTCACCATACCTTTTTTTGGAAAATGTGTTGAGGGCAGAATGTTATTTTTGGACAAAGTGAACTGCAAAGGTCATTCAGCCTTACATAAGGCAGCTGACACAAATTCAACCTCGATTTGAGGACTTGTGGTAAGACATAGCCGAGGGATGTGGGTCAAACTGTCAACAGCAGAGGTAGATTTCAGCAGTTGAGACGCCACAAAATTCACCCCTTGTGGTCCATGTCACCCTCCCGTCACCGTCACCATCTTCTACTGGCCCCAGAAATCCAACCATCCCAAAGGGAAAAAAAATAAAACAAAAAGGAGGAAGATGACATTCAGATGACAGGGCTGCTTCCAAACATGGCAGTCCTCTTCGCATACATATTTCACTTGCATGGAATGAACGAAGTGACGGTGGCAGCTAACCTTGAGTCACGTTGAGGTCAAATTATGCTGAGGGTGGACAGACATGTTCTAAATGTTAGCCATTTTAGCCCCTAGCTCTGTCCCTGCATACCATGTGAGTGAGCTCTGTGTCCCACTGTGAGACTGTGAGGGGAGGCAATGTGTCAGGTCTCGTGTGTGACCATGCACCACCGTGAGAGCAGGTGAAGAATGACAGGGTTCTGAGCTTAGCCTCACTGTCCCCTGCTGAAATATTAATATCAAGGCATTGCCTTCCTTGCCAGCAGCAACCAGCAACACTTATGTGTGTGTGTGTGTGTGTGTATACACACACACACACACACACATATACATACATCAGTGTGTGTGTGTGGGCATAGGAATTGATTGATAGCTGACGATGGCATTAAGGGAGTGATATGTCAAACTCTGATGGTCTAGTTTCATGGATATAACACTTCCTGCAAAGCCATCTAACTACCACACAAATCAGTTCCCACTGTGCACTGTCTTCACCTCTAAGAATGGCTCTCTGATTTGCGCAGTGTTGGAAGGGTAATGGAAAGTGTATATGGCTGTCCACAGGCCTCTGCCAATAGAGACACAATGCCCTATGTCTTGTTATTTGTCATGTGAACATCTCTGCTCTTAAAAGACAGCTATAGTTTACTTGCATATGAAATCATTAACCAAAATGGGGCACCATAGGATGGTCAAGACAATAGATGCCTTCAGCTCACAGAAATGTTGTGGCTCCATGTTTCCCAGTGGCTTCGGCGCAAGTCTGACATGGTAAACATATGCAGGATGATATCGCATCACTGAAATTCTTCACAGATATTTGGGGCATTTTCAATTGCTCAACCAGCCGAATAAAATAGACTGCCTTAATGAAGACTGTGTCTGGGCCTGGAGGTGCAGCTTTTGCAATATGTGTGAATTGTCCATTACACAAGAACAACTCACAAAATACAAACTATCACTTTGACTGCAAAATCACCAGTCATTTTTTACACTTAATATTTCACCTAATACACTAAATATTTCACCTAATACACTTAATATTTCACCTAATACACTTAATATTTGGCAGCTTTACTCTCAGAACATTTATTACTGTCTTGTCGATAGACTTGCATGCCTTGACTTTGTTTTATGTTTACCTTTTATGTTGATGTGTTCTATGGTATCTCCAGAGGAATAAATACACATGTAATACCCATCAGCCATCGAAGATATGTATACTGCAGATCTGTGTTGAGGCGGTAGGAAAACACTACAATAATAAAAGAAACCCTTTGACAGGATAGCATACGACTACATCATCAAAAGACACCAGATAGTATGTTGACAAGCTTCTGCTTACATGCCTTTTTGGTAACTAGGTTAGGTAACTCCCATGGTCTTGTTTTATTGAGACGATTTTGAGCATGTATACCAACACATCACATTTCATCATGGCTCAGGGGTGCACATTGGTTGGTGGCTCTGATCAAGCTCATGGGGGTTGGCGCGGATAATGACAGTGAACCAAACAAGAGCGAACACAAAAGGAGTCACCACCAGTTTGGCGTGACTAACCCATGGCCACAGCTGCACTCATTTACGTCCCCAACACCAGCCGCTCGACACAGATGGCACGGCCTGATAGAGTCCACATGAAGGGCCAGCATAAACAGTGCACTCCCTCGCCCACCACATCCCGCTGCTCTGCCGGCAGGCCCTGGGGCACGTGCACGGCAGATGACAATGACACTTGATGGAGTGTTCTTGTACTGATTCATGCACTTTTGTGCACAATGACAGTTGAGTCTTAGGCATCACCAAGTGAAGCTTATTCTTGGCCAAATGCTGCTGTCTGCAAAGGGCCACAATACAGTCGGTATCACAGTCATCACATGCTTGAAATCAAAAACACAGGCAGGTACAAAAGTGTACTGGAGAAGCCTTGATGAAGGAAGCTGCTAAGGACAGAATAAACAAGAGAGGCGACTCCTGACTCTGGCACATTCAGTCAGTGAAGAAAGTGGGAAAGAACACCTGAAACAGATGATAAAGACTAGGGTATAATGAGCCTCCAGCTTGTTATATAGACCAGTAGTTTTTAAATGCACATGGGGCAAGATTTTATGCTGTTCTTAAGTTAATTTAAAAGCTTTGTGGTCACTTCGATTCTGAAATGGCTCATTACGGGGTGAATAAATGCTCTCTCAGCAACCCATGATGCTGATAAGCACAGTTACAAGCACTTACTGTATGAAATAGTGAGATGGTGAAAACGAAACATCCTGAATGAAACCAAATTGTGTTTATCTTCGAAAATTAACACTGCTTGTTCCTATTCTATGGTTTGCAAACAAATCCACATGGACAGGTGAGAATGTACAATGTTGCTATCTTTTTTTAAAATCAGGGCCTGAGGTGGTGATTGTGTGTTTGTATTAGCTAGTTTACGAACCTGTAGAGTTTATGAACACATAAATTGAATAACAGCAGGGTTGGAAATGTTGGGTTCATGACATACCTGACAGACACTGTGGTTGGAACCATTTCAACCATGTGGTATGTGAGCATTAAGTTGCATGGGGTTTATTTTTCAGTGATATATCCAAAGAAATAGTCAGAGGTTATTATTCTACATTAGCATTTATTCATTAGTATAGATTCACTCAAATAAGTCACAAATTAAGAACAAGTTGAGGCCTTTTATATGCTAAAAAACATATATTGACTGCGTTTATTCACACATAGGACAGCCTCTAAATTTAAATTAATGTTTCCCACCATGTCCACAGAGCTTGTCTTCATCTGTGACCATGATGAAATACTGCACAGCAGTGTAGAGTCCTCTAGTGGAGAATAAGGAGAAGTGCTGCCAAGAATGGACTAGTAGTGGAGTGGTCCGCTAATGTTTGACCTGGCAGTCTTGGAAAGGATATTTTCACCTGGTGTTGACAAGTCTTGTACGGAGCCCTGAAGGTGTCAAAAAAATAAATAAATAAATAGTGGCATCAAGAAAAAGTGCACACAATCGTGTGCTCAATTTACTAACTCATGCACACATTTAAGTAAAGCATGCTCTCACTTTACTACATTGTGCTTTCGATTTCATAAAATGTGTGCATGATTTAAAAAAGAAATCAAAAAGAAATTTGGGGGCACTCTCCAGGTGCTGCAAACCTTTATAAGAATGGCTTCCAAAAAACAGATCATTCTGCCTGTCTGTTTCATGCTAAGTTGTGAAGACATCCAGTAACACTTGTTTAGTCTACCTTAATTTCCTGCTCAACAATGCCAGTGTTGCTATAGAGTAATATAAACTGCCCCAAAAAGGAGTAATTAACTTATATTTTATTAGGTATTCATATACAACAGTTATATCATGTCAAGGAAAATGCCCACTTTTTGAAAGCACACAAACTAACTTAAAGAACTGTTAATGTTTAGCAGCAATTCCTGTATATGATCTTGGGGAATGTTAGCCATAGTACCAGAAATAGTGTAGGCTAGAGCTTGCCAAGAGACTAACAAAAATGTTTATTTACATTTTAATTAACTTTAGCAAACATACATTTCAGTTTCAATACTTGACATTGATTTTTTATCAGAATCAGTTTATGAAGTTTGATTGATATTTGCATAGACTGCTTATTTTATCAACTTCTTTTTTTATGTCTGTGTTTTTTTTTCATCTATTTGAATTTCGTTGCACGTTGCTTTTTAACTTAACACTGATAAAACTTAGAGGGCTGATATGGTTGCACAAAGTCCAGTCTGTCTGGGTATAACTTCAAATGACCTTTATATCCACTGATCTTTCCTCTGATTTGCTTGACACAACCCAGTGAGAACTTTGTGATCGTATTGACAAACTCTCTTATTCCTTCTGTCAGATGAGGTGACAGGGACAGCTTAGGCTATCAGGCTCATGATGAAGCTATTCTGTTGTGTTACACTGTTATCTCTTGTTCTTGCTTATTATATCTATACGCCACTGCCCGAATCTATTTCAGAACCATGGAGACTCATGATTTTGGATGCGACAATCCGCTCTGTGATGTCTGTGGTAAGTAAGACAAATCCTGAATCTAAATCTTATTGTTAATTGGTGACTGCATGAGTAACCTGGTCAGGTTATTACAAGAGTTGAGTTGGAAAAACAGACACATTTGAAAACCTAGGCATTTTAGTGATTTACAGTAAGACAAGATCACTGTCTGCTAACAGTTGCAAATATACTGTAGTCTACATGAGTTAAGACAAGGAGATCAATTTCTTCTTACACCAACAGTTGTAAATCTTGAAGCTGTAAAACTTCAGCCTGGTCAACAAAAAATGTATTACTCTAAAAGCAAACAGCTTTTTGAGCTCATTCTCAAACTGTATTTCAGAGAAGCATCAAGGTTTTAGGCCTCCTTTAAATGTAGTTTAGAAACATTATTTTTTAGAAACATACCTCAGTCTCAATATGAAGTCTATCAGAATTGAGGAGCACTGAACTTAGTTATGAGATGTGTGTAAACTACTGACATTTTACCTTGATTTCAAAACGGCAAACAATTTTGATGAAACAGACTTTCTCAACAGCAGACGTGCTGCAAAATGTTTCAAACTTTCCACAACTTGTTTTTTAGGGAGCTGTTTTCCAGAAGTTAGGTATCTGCCATCGCCATCACGTGGTACAATACATACTGCACATGCAAGGTGTGGCACCGATGTCCAGTGAGGGCCCTCAGATCCAGGACACTACCTTCGCCGGGGTGCAAGTGAGAGTGTACCAGATGAGAGGAGGGGGGGAGGGTAGGCTAAGGAGAGGACTAGTCTACCTGCACGGTGGGGGCTGGGCTTTGGGAAGTGCAAGTAAGTGTCACTACGGTAATGTCTTAGTCAATCACATAAGGCATGAGTATAGATGAGAGAGAAAAAGAGAGTGAGAGTGAGTAAATGAGAGAGAGAGGGATAGATAGATAGAGAGAGAGAGAAAGAATTACATTGTGCACACATATGCATAGGAACTACAATCACACTTATGGGTCTCTGTTTCTATTGGCCATCAGAGGACAAGTCCTATGACCTTCTCTGCAGGAAAATGGCAGAGGATCTGAAAGCGGTCATTGTATCTGTAGAGTAAGGATATTCCCTGAGAGCAAAAACTAACATGACATGCATGCATGTCAAACAAACATGAATGCATGATTTCTAGTTTGATTGTTCTACGTGGCAAATAAGGCACAAACCTATGCTCTGGCAGATACCGCCTGGTCCCTGAGGTCCACTTCCCACAGCAGCATGATGACTGCCTGGAGGCTGCCAAGCACTTCCTGAAGCCTGAGGTGCTGGCTCTCTACTCGGTAGACCCAGAGCGTGTGGGAGTAGCAGGAGACAGCGCTGGAGGAAACCTGGCAGCCGCTGTGGCTCAACAGGTACAAGAACTAAGGTGCTTGCCCAGAGGAAAATGTTACACATTATAAAAGTCTTGTCCTGGTCTCACATAAATAAATAAGATCTGAATTCAGAGCTGTTTCTTCTAACCCTAAGCCCTTTAAAGAGAATGAAAAGACTAGCAGAGTTTTTAAGATCTAGAACTGTACTTAAATTGGACTAAATTAGGTGTGATCAACATATTTTAAATTAAGAAGTATGAGACATTGACCAGATCTTATTTCATGCTAACTTCTTTCCCCTAAAACTCAGTAGTCTGGAAACCATGACCCACATTGATCAAGCTTGGGTTTGGCATTACATATTACAGTATATTTGCATAAGGCCATTGTGTAGCTTTTCTAAATCACCAAAAACCCAACAATCAATCAAAACCAAATATGTGGCATGGGGATAGTTTTTCACATTCACATTCCCTGAAAGCATATGTGGTACTGTCTGGTTAAACTCTCTTGAATTCTCTTGGGTGGTGGTAGCATAGCAGTTAAGGAACCTGGCTAGCGTGCAAGTAGCCTGAAAAGTTGTGGGTTTGAATCCCAGTTGCCACTGTTGTGCCCTTGAGCAAGGCACTTATCCCTAAGTTGCTCTAAGGGAGACTGGCCCCGAACAATTGATAGGTGACAAAATGTAAGTCACTTTGGAAGTGTCTGCTAAAAAAAAATGCATAAATGAGCATGTAGTTTCTTTTGCCATTGAATTCGGATTTTGAATTTAATACTGGTTACATCACTGGAAATGGAGTGTCACTGGTAACCAGACCCATCCTCGGTCTTGATTGGTTTGTGTCTCATTTCCAGGCTAAACTCTTTGGAGAAAATGACAACTGAGCTCAAATTAAGATATGATTTGTTTCTCAAAGACATACCAGGCAAAACTGAGATTTTTTATGTAGGAGCTCCCCCTACAGTCACCTATTTTTAAAAAAATTGCAACAACATTGTACTTTCTCACTAATCCATGCAAATTTACTTGTAAACCAAAGAATAGGAACCAGCGATGATCGTTTTTGTGCCTTGCGTTGACTGACAAGCCAGTATCAAATGCAATTTCGATTTCATTTACTATCAGTTTTATTTCCTTGGCCCGGTGCTTCTGATCCTGCAAGTGTATAACCATGGATCCTACACTAGAGACGGGCGAGCAAGCCTTTATTCACCCCTTAATGAACCATTTAAACATCATTAACCTAAAAACGTCTAGTTGCCTAGTGTGCCTTTAAAAATAAAGATAAGACTGTAATAAGAAGTAATATTTTCCTCTGGTTGTGTCCAATGAAATCCAAACCAATATTGTTTTTTTATTCATTAAAGCATGTTAATGTTTATAAATAAATACAATTACAAGAGTACACTTTTACTGATTTCCTTTAACACATAGCCTCTTATGTTAGTCAGGTTCTAGTTATTACATGTTCTTTTTGCAACCCAGATGTGTCACATTTTTGGGGGGATTATCATTCTCTTATTTCAGATCAGTGTGGATGACAGTATTTCAGTGAAGTTCCGAGTGCAGGCCTTAATATATCCTGTGCTCCAAGCCCTGGATTTTAACACCCCTTCATACCAGCAGAATCATAACATGCCCATTCTTTCTCGGCATGCTATGATACATTTCTGGCTTGATTATCTAAATGCAGATACCTCCTTAATCCAACCCATGCTTGTCAATAATCACACCGCCAAAGACCAGAAGGTGCTTTCCAAACATCGTGCCAAATTTGACTGGACTGCCCTCCTCAGCCCAGAATACCAGAAAAACTATAAGGCTGTTGTGCCGCAAAAGGGGTCACATAAGATTCTGAAGAAGGTAGCGGCTCTGCTGGATATGCGTGCAGCGCCACTACTGGCTGAGGAAACAGTTCTACGGAGAGCACCGAAGGCCTACATCCTGACCTGCGAGCATGACGTCCTGCGGGATGATGGACTGATGTATGCCCGGCGCCTGGAGCAGGCTGGGGTGACAGTCACCAGCGATCACTATGTTGATGGCTTCCATGGCTGCCTATCTTTTGCCTCCGAACCCATAAAGTTCTTGGTGGGAGAGAGGGCTGAGAAAAACTACATTTCTTGGCTCAATGATAATTTGTAGTCTTGATTTTTATGGTACTGTACTTGCCAAAACCACTGTTGTCTATTGTGCAGCTTTCTTGGCTACAGCTCCTCCATTCAGATATTCTGTCATGTTTTTAAGATGTGTGGAATGTGTGATGAGGAGATGTGTGGAATTCTGTAGACTCTAAGTTATCTTGACTTCAGCTACACAGAGTTTAGATATTATATAAGAGCCATCCCAGCACTAGTTGGTTTGCATACAAACCTCAGTGGATTTCAGCATAACAGGGGTCATAGGCATTTTTAACAATTTCTATATATTCGGTACATACTGTATATCTGGATGTTTTAAACTGTTTTTAAGCCACATCAAACGTCATCAAAGAATGAGGAAATATTTGACAAAAATAGCCTGTTGTTGCGAAGTGGCAGTTTATCAAGTCCCAGACAGAGTTAGTCTGACATTTCACTTCTTTATGTTGATTTTTACATCATGGACCACTTCCAAAAGTATTCCTCTCAGTTATCAATATCTGATTTGCATTTCAAGATCATCTAATAAAATGTATTATAATTTATAACTCATCTCCCACTCCCATTCAGAATCCAATTTAGCTCAGTGTCATGCAGACATAGAGTTAGTATGACACCAACACTGGGAGAGCAGGAGAGCACTTACGACACTGCATGTATAAAAATGCATGTGAAAGGTCTCTTTCTCTCTCTCTCACTGCAGCAATGCCATAGTGAATTACTTTGTGGTGACAGACTTAACTTCCATGTCCACGGTGATGAAATGACCACATACCAGCCATGCCTCTGAGTTGAACAAAAAATGGAATAGTCACATTCCACAGGTCCCTTTTGCTTTATGGCTTTACGTCTAATTCATTTGATTTCATTTTTAAAATGTAGACCTACTTTTATGTTTTATTTTGCTGCCTTTATACAGCAGTTTGCAACTTTTGTTAGAATATATTCTTTTTCTCTTTCTCTTTTGTTAAAGTGTGTTTTTCTCTTAAGGTGAAAATAAACGAAAAATGTATAGAACCACTTGTGGTTTGCTTTATGTCTGCAGTGTTTATGAATATTAGGCTTTGAGTATTTTGACTGGCAGTACCAGGATGTGAATCCTGCTGCTTTCCTACTGTTACTTCAAATGAGTCAATGAATAGCCTATGAACACAGGCTCTTCTGGCAACTCACAAGGCTTAATTTTGTTTTTATGGAAATACAAGTCGACCCAGCCCCGTATATGCACAGTGGTCTAACATTTGTCTTTCATGTCTGGTTTTGTTTGGGCATTCCTTGGCACATATGTGAAGGGTAGGCTGTAGGCTATATGAAATAGACTGCAGCTAATTTGCAATTTTCCCCAAAACGATGAGCTCAACGCTCAAAGTATTCCTAAATGCGGTAGCCTAGCCTATTGCATCATCCTTTCACCTGCCAACTCATTACCTTACCTCCGACCTCTTTTTTTCACAAGCATGCCTCTGAGTGAATAGGCCTAATAACTTCTCACTGGCCCAGGGTGTTGAAGAGTGCAAAGGACCACCGTGGGAAAGTAAAATATCCGCATTTCCCGTTGAAGGTTGACATTTTAGCAGCATTCTTCAAGGGGATTTTTCATTGTTTCCGCCTCCTGACATCAAAGTCGTCTTAGATTTTAAAGCCATCTTCATGAACTGAGCTTTCATACTTTAGAAAACCACAGCTCAGCCCACAGATCAGGATGGCAATGGAGAAATTAGTGGAATCTAAGAGTAAATTAATATCATAGCATCAACATTGCCTACTGCAGTATAACATATTGATTTAGGCCAAGCTGTTGTTGCCAAGTTTGGCTGTTGGTTGCGGGACGTCCGTCAAAGCACGATCGGGCTTGGGAATGCGTGGGAATTCAGGGCAAGGAGACGTCGTTTAAAGTGCTGCAGGTGTTGAAACACGATAACCCCTGCCAAGTAGTTTTAAACTGTTGCATGCATATTCTAACCTGACAATTCAGTGTAACAAGTTTCATTTAATTTTTGCATCAGAGACAAAGATTGGTGCAGTTGCCGGGTTTTCTAGATGAAAATACTCTGAACGCTGAACTTCCTCAGGGGTTATACTGAGGAAGACATCGATTTCTGCCATGACCGACTGTCAAGACCATCCACGCCTATTTTCGAAACTTCATAGTCCTTACTCACTAGAAGGCATTTGAAGTGCTGGGTGTAACAATGGAAAGTTCTCACTCCTTGTGTCTCGGATTAATACTCCTTGGCGCAATACTTCTTCAGACAATTGTTGTAGCCGTTAGCTTTCTTTACTTCAACTATACTCTCAGCACGGTAAGAAAGTTATAATCTAAAGCAGGCTATTGAAAATATTTCATGTAAATCCATGAAGTGTCATTTGCAATAATATTTCCGAAGTGCTGTAACAACTATGAAGGGCGTAAAAGTATTTTTGGATAGATAAGGAATATAGGCGACGCCAGCCCACCATAATATCGGCTAAATTACATTATTTTTGCAGGTAAAACAAGCTTTTTCAAGGAGCAGCGTTTCATGTCTGATGGGCACAAATATTAAGTTTGACAAAGACACAATATATGACCCCTGCTGGCAAGTCATGCAACAACTACAGTATCGAATTGAAAAGGTAAGCCTACTTAATAAAGATGCTTTTTATCATTTTTACCCCCACTATTATTATAAGCTGACTATGTCGATTTAACTAACAGACTATGTCGTTTGAAAAGGCAATGTTTAATAAGGAATTCAACTCTGCTATGAGAGGTACACTATGTCTTAATCAATATATATCAATATAAAATATAAATTCAGTAAACTGTTGAGGTAACAGGCTATATCATCTTTTCTCGAAGATCATTTTGATGGGATGTCACATACAACAGCCGAGAATCATGTTCATGGGCAGAGTGCTGGAATAGCTGCCCACCTAACAGCCAAGGTCTTGGCAAAAGAAGAAAGGGAAATTGAAAGTGAGTTAGAATATGAATGTTAACCTGCCGTTATGGTATATCTATGTTTCAGAATGGATCTAGAAAAGCAGATGTGCAGATATTATGTTTTTCATCAGGGTAGCCAGTTTCCTGTCATTGTGAAGAACTTGTTTGTGAAATCCTGTTGGCTCTTGCTGTCCCAGGTCCACCCAGCAACACTAAAGTCTTGGGCCAAAAGATTGAGGACTGGGAGACTCAAAGAGGCCTTGCGTTCCAGAACAATCTGGTTATGAGTAAAGGGGAGCTGATTTTCCCTCAAGCTGGTCTCTACTATGTCTATTCACAGACCTACTTCAGACTTTCACAGCAGGAATTGGAGGAAAATTGTGGACAAGTCCTCCAGTACATCTACCAGAAAATTAGCTCTTATCCTGTACCTATTATTTTAATGAAGAATGCAAGAACCACCTGTTGGTCCAGGGACTTGGACCATGGTCTTTATTCCATCTATCAGGCTGCTGTTGTCCCACTTAGTGCAGGTGACAGGGTGTTTGTGACAGTCAGCAACATCAGCACCTTGGACATGGATGAGAGGACGAGTTTTTTGGGGGCATTCCTGGTTATATGAGACTGTATAGACACAGGAAGTGCGTGGCTGCAATTAACTTGGCTAAAAGGTATCTACTAGGGGGTTGCTCTTGCAGCCCAGTTCTGAAATGAGAATAGCGTAAGGTCAGAGATACAGACCTGAAGCAAGTAACCACTTGAGCAGATGCTATCTGTACTTCATTGCACAATGTGTAACTATTTTACACTTCAGTACTGGAAAACATATGCTGTTGGAAAAAATTATTCTACATTAGCCACAAAGACACAACCAATTAAGAGTCATTAACCTTTAGACAAATCAAAGGCTATGTGAAGCAACATTGTGTGTTCCAGTGATGTACAAGTAGGGACATTAAATGTTCTGAAGGCTGCTTTGGGGGCTTTCAGAGTTGGATTGATTGGAAAGGTTTTTGCCTAGACAAATAAAGTCCTCCATGAGTAATGGGCTATTGTCAAACTAATTGATCTCAGAAGAAACAAGTTAGTTTCAAGTATATGATCTTGCATGATGGTGAATTTTAATGCACACCACACAAGTGTCTGTGACATTTTGAGGGTCAAATCAATTATTTGTGATAAAAGTAAGTGCTTAAATCATACACCGAATGGTTAAAAAGTAGGTAAAAAACTATTGTTTATTTATTGTTGTATTACAATTTTCCAAAGGTGGCAGTGAATAAACCCGCATTAACTGGAAACACAAAGACATCTAGAAATCAAACACTTTTCATGTAAACAACCAAGGCTCAAAACATAACAAAACACAAAAATAAACAAAGAAATTCAACAAACTGATACATTCTACAGCAAGTCAAACCTATGTTTGCACTACTGTGTGTTTCATGATACAGACTTTGTTTCAATATTTGGTAAGAGTCCTAGTAATAGTGTTATCAAGTTTTTAAAAATCATTTTATCATATTAAATGACACATTGCATACACTTCAGAGATAAGTTGAAACAGCACAATGTGACAGTAAACAGAAAGAGTGTCATTTCCTCTTCCATCTTAAGTGATTTAACTGTGTTTTGGTCAGGTTAATAGCAAAACCACAGTAAAAATACAACAGTGTAAATAATAAAACATGCTGAGGTATGGATGGTGCAAGGTGCTGGGAGAGGGATGGAGGGTGCTGCTGACAGGAGACTGAAGACTTCTCATGGTTTATGAAACATCACAATTTGACTTTCAGTAACAGCGAATCAATTCATTTCAACGCAAATGGCCTCGCCTGAAACCTTTTATGGCTTATTCAACACCACCTGAAGATGCTCTTAAAACATCACCTTATTATGGTATTCAGAGTGCTGTTGGAAGCAGACCAGGCCTGATTAAATATATTATATTGTTTCATGCTACAGTTAAAGCACTGATCAATAGCTCCCACAGCTTCTAAAACTCAGGTTTACATTTTGATGAAGAGTTAATTCATTTGGTGTTTGGGGAGAGGGGGTCGTACCATGGTGAGGGACAAATCTACAGAAAGATGGCACACTGCTGTCAAAACCATACAACAAAAGTTGCTTCAAACAAGATTGTGTACAGACAAATTATATCACCAATCCTCTCAGAGGAAAAACTTCAAGTCAATCCATAAGGTTCTCAAAGTCATGTAAGGGCATTGGGGAAATAAATAACCCCCAAAGAGCGGTTGCAGTTACGTTACGATGAAATGAATTCAAACTTCTACTGACGTCCTCAAGAAAACATTTTCTGACGATTTAATATAAGGTGAGAGTAACGTGATGACATGTCAGTGTTTATGCCATCCTTGTTGATGCCAATAGTAAATCTAAGAGCACACCCAATAAAACTAAGTGCTGTATTAACAATCAGATGAAGTGCTCAGCTTTTAAATAATACAAAAATAATAATAAAAATAAACTGTCAGAGCACCCATTACATATGTCAAACGCTCTCTCAGCAAACCAACTAATGGTAAGAGAATCTTCACAGGGTAAACTGCATAAGCTATGAATGAGAAGGATGAATTGTGACTGTGACAGCCAATTGAGAGGTTTTGCACTCCTGAAGTAGACAACTTCTCTGAGCAGACAGTTTCACTGTAAAATGATTGTATGAATCTATGGATTTGTCTAACTGAAACATATTGGGTACTCTGATAAGCAAGTCAGATTGGGACACTACAACATGTTTTACTTTGGACTTCCTTAAGATATACATTTTTTACGTGTCAGCCAAAAGAATCTATGTTGCCCTATATGCAAAATATTGCCATCTCCATACATGAACTTGTGCCCTAATAACCTGATTCACATATATTTACTCACAAAACATGACACACAGTAATTTAGTCAATGTTCCTTGTGACCGCAAACTACAAACCGTGTTTAAAACTAGATGCTTTGTTTGGAGCCATAATTTTCAGACACGTTAATTTCAAGGCAGTTGTTTTGGCAAACTGTTTCACTTAAGACAATCTAGCACAATAACATAGCTGCCTCATGAGTCTTTATCACTGCACGGTAAGAGTCTCAAAACAATACTCTTAAATTTTCTTTCGATGTTGGGATCCATCATGAGAGCTGGCAACAAGGAAAGACGTGATGGGCGAGTCCGCTGAAAGACTGAGAACACCTGTGTTTGCGCCAACATTCCTGACAGCAATGCTTGTGTAGTTGATGCCCAACGTTAAGCGAGTCTGCTCAAGGGCCTTCTCTGGCACAGCAAATGCCTCTAACTTTTTCTCACCATTGGCCATGTATGAGTTCTGGCAGCCTCTGCATATACAGTCCAAGCAGGCTTTGCGAGTTGAGTAGCAGGGACATCGTTGGCCGCGGCATGTAAGAACACTTGGATTTTGAGTGGCCCGGCCACATTTGCAGCCTTTTTTCTCCTTGGCCTTCTTGTAAACTTTGGTTGGGTTCCCTGGAGTAATACTACCAGAGATGGGCTTATCTTTTGTCTTGTCCTTAGGCCTATTTGTTTTGGTGGTTTTCGTGCAGACGTTCTTGACAGTCTGCCCAAGATTTTGCTGTATATTCTTAGTGGTGTCCAAAAGTGCTTTGTTGACTTGGAGCACTTGCTCACTTGGGACTTTAGCAAATGGTTGAACGGTGTCCTTTGGTTCGTGGGTTACTGTAAGAGGAGCAGGAGCTGCAACGGGAGGTTCTTCAATGAAACTGGCAATGGGCAGCGGCTTGACCTTCTCGCTGTCACTCTCCGAGTGGGAGCGCTTGCGGTTCAGCCGAGCTGTTCTTGGTGTTGCAGCTGAGCAGGAAATTCCAGAGAGTGGTTTCTGGGAGTGACTGGAACTAAGCTGCAAAGATGACCGAGGCTCACTTGGCCCTGATGTGAGGCCGACGGACATCAGCAGGTTGGGCTGCAGGCCGTCGTGAATGTCCTCGCCTAAACAGCCGGACTCCAGGCTCTCCAGTGCCTCATCAACACTGAATAAAACTGGTTCATGACTGTGCTTTGTGCCACTAAAACTGCTGAAGGTCACTGGGTCAGGCTCTCTGGGAAGCGGGGATTCCTGTACAGTGACAAAGTCCATGCTCATAGGCAACACTGAACTAGAAACCTCCACAACAGCTGCTGTTGTTGCTGCTGCTGTTGTTAATGATGCGTTGGCCTGACCTTGGAGAGTGTGGTGAACTGGCTCATCCTTAAATGCCCCACCAACATCCAGTGAACATCCAGACTGCTCAGTCAGCTGAGAGTTAGACGGAAGTCCCTCAGATGCAGCTGGAGACAGGGGCAATGTCAGACTGGGCAGCTCCAGGACACCTGGGCTTTCATGCTCTAGTTTCATTCCCAGGACGTCCTCCAGCATGAACATGATCTCAGGGGAGCCACCTGCTGTGCTGGCGATCTGCTCTACCAAGGGCGACTCAGAGATGTATTCACAGAGCTTTCTGTAGCATTCCACCAGGATGCTCAATTGTTTATTCTCTGCAAATTGGTCATAGTCTTTGCACCAGCTGCAAGATGGCTTTATGGACATCTTTTTGCCTTTGCAGGCTTTGCAGACATAGTGCTGGCATGAGGAATTGGTGGGAGCCATTGGATCCTGAAGCAGGTTCCCTAAAGCAAGAGAGAGGAGTCAATCCTGGGTCTTTCCAGCTGAGCAGTAAATATAAATCCCAACAGTAGAGCAGAACTGCACCTGTATTACTGTATGTTCCCCTAATGTCTAATGTAATTGTGTACTAACAAGCAGACAACCCCCTTTAGCATTTCTGTTAGTGCTATTTGCTAACCTTTAACCTTGAGTATTCACTCAAATTACCACTTATGCTAATCAGGCTGCACATGGTTAGCATATTCCACTTACCACATACAAGGCAGGAAAGAGAATCCCTAAAAAAAGGAAGGACTCTATAAAGCTCAGCATATGTTTCTGGGTCCCCCACATCACACTGCAACACTGACCGACATGCAGACAGGTAGAGGCTGGTGGCATTTACTGGGTTCATCTCAGCAATCTCACTACAGGGCACAACAGAGTCCAACATACACATCAGACAAAAGTATCAACTGCCACTGAACAGAATCGCAAAAGACGAAATTACACTGAACACTGAAATTGTAACAGTGTAACGTTAAGTATACAAACATTACAAAACCCTTATGACAGCTAGGTAACGAATTGACTATCAGGGAGGGAATAAGAAAATCACTGCTCAAAACAGCATATCCTGATTTCTGCATACCTCTTTCCAAAACATTTGTCTCAAGACCACTCGCTAGGGTCCACATGAATCCATGTTAGGCTAGCAAATTTGGTTCCTCGCGCACAGTGCCAGCGTTTTATCATTGTTCTACTTCACACTGAATTAGCACTTCTCAAGATCCCAGAGGGCTCAAAAGCTAGCTAAACTGAGCCTACAAGCAAGGGTGACTAGCAAGCTAACGTTAACCAGTTAACGTTCATCTAACATTTGCCGACGTGTTATGCATCATCAGTGTTGCATTTAACTTCGTACCCTCTGTTTCCACACCGAGTCATAATGTTGCCTCCGCTGAGTAGTAACTGAAGAGTTACTTAGCAAATTTTAATTACGAATAGACTACTGGTTTGATTGAAAATCAACCACTGCAAGTTAGCATGTAACGTTAATTTAGTAAACGTTAACCTAGCATCATGTTGATGGAAACCTTTGTGTTTACAGAGTAAATCATGGAGCCAAACATACATGAGATATCTGCGTACAAACGCGAAGTTACAACCTGACCTCTACGCACTAATGCTGGCTCATTGTAATTTTTGGTCACTTCACGCACATTCGTCAAATAACCCTATACTAAACCTAGCTAACATGGCGTTAGCCAGTTGAAGAGCTAACTTGGCTAACCAAGAGCACAAGTCACATTATGTGAGAGGTTCAGAAAGCAGTTGATAAGTTACTCATCGTGCATGAATGTTCTCATTCACATTTCCGTGACATGATATTTCACTCATTTCTATGTTCACCTTTAGAGCTATTGATTATCAATTTGATCGCAACCTACCGTTAGCTGGCTAACGTTAAGTACATTGTGCGAGCTAACATTAGCTACCACTAGCTGTTGGTTTGGCTATTGTTGTTCTAATGCTTTACATCTTCACGTCAAACCCTAACATCTTAACAAACATTAACCAGTACCTCACTTCTTCTTACGGGTACAGCAACGTGAATTTCTTGGTTTTGTTTGATAGCCACACTTCCCTGTTGACACTTGCTTCTCATCACTGTTTTTTTTTTATTCTACCCTCCATGCATGAGACTGCTGTACAACGACCACTTGAGCCCCTAGTGGACGACTCCAGTACAAGCACGGGCGCACTTTAACGTATCTTGGGGATAGACAGACGGGCCTTTGCAATCAGTTCATGTTATTAGCCTTCTTTGTTAAACACGCGTTTGGCTATATTTGCCACAATGTACTCTATATCCCATATATTTACTATGCAAACGCCGTCACATGTGGTGGAACTAAATGAGAAATTGAGCGGAAGCACTAAGCGGCGCTAGCCTGGTTAAGGAAAATGTCTATACTGTGAGGAAAATTACAATACGCTGGAAACAAGTTGCATAGCAAGGATACAAGAAAATCTTATTGTCACATGCATATAGCTACTGGTCATTTGGGTGTTAGACATGCAAAGAAACGTGTTTGTCAGCCAATACTGTTCAATTTGGGAAGGGCAGGGAACTGCGTAAAATGCTGTGGTGGAGGGGGGTGGCTAAAGTGCATGTACATATAGTGAAGGGGAG
Source organism: Tenualosa thibaudeaui (assembly GCA_027481765.1). NCBI lineage: Eukaryota > Metazoa > Chordata > Actinopteri > Clupeiformes > Clupeidae > Tenualosa > Tenualosa thibaudeaui. Next base: position 5,178,606 of record JAIFZK010000227.1, read on the forward strand.
AGGGATGAGGTAAAAAAAAAATGCATCATTGGGAATTCCATATATTGGACAGGAATAGCAAAAGCAGCACCTGCACTCAATTGCAAAGGTCCTACCTCAAATCCAGTCACACAAAGGAGTTTGTAGGCTAAGTAAGTTAAGCCAAACCACCACATACAGACTAGATCATAGATTGAACTGTTCAAAAAGAGACCCGACCCAATTAGCGATAGGCTTAGTCTAAATTTCTTAGCTACAATCTTAGCTCTGCTCTGAACTTCAATAGTGCTTGTAGTCTGACAACCCAAACTAGGGTGTGTCTAGATTTCTAGGCTATAGTGTTTGCCATTGTTCTCACTGGATTGTCATTTCACATCCACTGTAAGATAAATGCATGTAAGCATTCGTTTCTATCTAACATGATCAGAAAATAAATTAAGGTACACAGATATACATTTTTTTTCCTTTAATTGACCTGAAAGGCAGAATTCTTCAACACCACACAATAAGGATAAGCAATTCCATACAATCCATAGTTTTTGGTCTTGGATCTCCACATATATATATTCATAGTCACACAGTATTTATCACCATATCCTTCACTCGGATAAGAGACCATCAAAACTGAACTGATATGTAAACTGAAGATTTTAACCAAACCAAAATACATCTACCATGATGGATCTGACAGTCAAGTCAGGAAAAAATGTATAGCCTTCTTTCCATCATGTGATTCTTAATTTTGATACGATTCAGACAAATAAAGATCTTCTGAGATTTGACCATCATCATTTCCAATTCAAATACACACCAAAGCATTGCTGGTGGTTGGTTGGAGCCCTGATAGCTTACTTGGATAAAACACTGAGGGAGAAGCTGAGGGCAAATACTGCTTAACAGAATTCTGAAAAATTTGATATTGGGGGAAAAAAACTTTCAATAATATACCATAATTAGGCTTGCAAAGTTCCTTGATATGTCTTATCAAGTATTCAGGGTCAAAACTGTCTAATCAGGTACTCTTACAAGCCCTACTATATGTGAGCAGGGCACAGTAACCTGTAATGAGTTAGAGCTCACAGTGCCACTTTCCATTGCTCACAGAGCAAGATACAAGGAGTGAGACTGGTCTAGGTAAAGACAGTATCCCAAGAGGGGAGGAGGATGAGGTCTCTTAGTTCTACTCCGCTAAGGCGAGGTTCTTGGATTGTATTTTGGCCAGATGATCAGATATGCCAGCTTCAATCCTGTCACACTGTGCCAAGAATCCCTATGATGAAAAGAATGTTGTTCTGTTATAATCAGTTACACTACCTAACAGAGGTGGGAGTAACAAGTTGGTCTCAAGTCTAAACACTCAAGTCCAAGCTGAGCCCCAAGTCGAGACCAAGTAGGCCAAGTCAAGTTTAAGTTGCACTAAAGCCAAGTCAAGTCCAAGTCTCAATTTGTTTCAAGTCATGAACACATCATTATGTACTCTTCACCTAATAATGACATTTTAACATTCTATTGATTATAATTTCATAACAATCTAATTTGCAGTGATCTTTTTCTGGCCTGGTATGCCTTTAATAAAGCACTTGGAATTTAGTAATGGTTCAACCACAGTTCAGTCATGTCATTGGTATATGGATGTGGGAAGGATGAGTGACAGAGAGAAAGTATGCCACAATTTTCTATTCATCACTTACTTCAATAAACAATGTTCTGTGTGCAGTATTAAACTAAATAACTTAGATAACTGTAACAAGCTTCGTCAAACTAGATGACCTGTGTAGCCTAGCCTATTAAACAAAAATGACTAGCGGTGAAGGCAAACCAGGGCCATTTTACACTTAAACATCTTAAACTTAAAGAATATTTTCCCCTCTTTCTAAAGTTAGACATTTTCTACAAATCTAACTTGCATTGCCTTCAGAAGCATGAGTAGGCTACAGGTGAGTGAATGAGTGTGGCTCAGTGCTCCGCGGACTTACAGGATGGTTTCAGTTGGTCTGTTGCCCACAGTTTGATAACTGATGTTTCTTGTGAATGCTGTTGGAACACTGTCGCCTAGTTAATGGCTGGTTAATGGCCACCGGCAGCTTTTTTTCCGCTATAACTGAATGAGTCAGGGCTGTCTAGTTAGCCAACAGGCAGGAAATATATCAACGTAAAAGGGCTAAATATGTAAACCTGTACAAATTTATTTAGACCCAAGACATATCAAGTCAAGTTACAAATCAAGACAAGACAAGACAAACAGGCAAAGTCTGAGTCGAGTCTCAATTCAATAGCATTCAAGTCAAGCCGCAAGTCATGCCTAATTTTGTCAAGTCAAGTCTGAAGTCATTAAAATCGTGATTCGAGTCTGACTCAAGGTCAAGTCATGTGACGTGTCCACATTTCTGCAACTTAATATTTGACATATTATGACTTTCATGTATCAAGATATGTGAAGGTGATGCTCAGCAATTCCACCATAGAAAACTGTTTTACAAATAATAGAAAAATACACCCTGTGTGTATGTGAATCAATGCAGCTACCCACCTGGACAGTTTTCACAAGTCCTTTTTTCTTCATCTTGCAGTCACTGAAATTTTCTGGCAAACTCTGCACAGTCCAGAGGAGAAGGTGTGATTTGCATGAATTGATTTATATGGTAGTTGAAACATAACTCTGAGATATTTCAGCACACTCATGTATGCAAGCTCTGACCATAGCATCAATCTGTTCCAATATCTTCATAAACTGTTCTGCAGCAACTTTCACCCTGTGGTCCAGTTTGTTAAGAGCTTCCACCTGTAGATCCTTTGCAAGGAAGCCCTACAGAATAACTAAAGTGATAAGATATTTGACTGTGCTGAGAGATGCATGAATAAAATGTACACTGCAATCATCAGTATGATTAATACACTTACATTCTTAAGCCCAGAGAGTTCACCATCTACTTGTTCCAACTTTTTGGCAGTCTGTTCTACTGATTTTTCAATATCTTTTAATTTCCGTAGCTCTGCTTCCTCCTCGGGGCTATTCTGCTAGAAAACAACTGTGTTGAAGGTTTGATACAAATTCACTTGCTGAATTAGCCTCTGAAAAACCCCAGGACATGCAGACACGATAACACACACTGAAAGAGAAACCCAGTTTGCATATCCAAACCGAGGGTACATCAACTAGGCTTACCCTTTTCCCAATCATCATGACTTTACAACCTTGTTTCATACCATAGCTGGCAAGGGTTTCATCCATTTCCTTCAACGACTTCCCTGCAATAAATGGTTATGAACCACGGTTATGGCAGTGGTCACCATAAAAAAACGTGCATTCATAGCGTTGTAACATGATTGCAATGTTGTGGATAGTAGGCCTTTATCACCCACCTTTGAATATGAGTTTCTGGGAAGGGCCTGGCACACCAGTCGCTTCCGTTAATGCCTCGGACAGATCTTTTAACAAAGGTTCCTTTCCGTCCCGCCCTGTCAATGTGATACTATGCTTCTCAGTGCCTGGAAAATACATGTCAAAATAACAGGGAGGATGAAGCAATGTGTAAACACAGATGTCGCTAACGTTAATAGCAACCTTGGCATGGTAAATGTCTCCAGTGACATTTAGTCTTCTCCAACATCACAGTACACATATGACGAAACAGATTGAATGAAACATCATGCAATATAACAACGATTTATTCTATTGTATTTCCGGTGTGTTAATTTGTACTGCCTTAGCAAAATCCAGCTAATTTAACGTTAGGATAGCTAACAAGCTAGCGAAGTCAAGCCAGCTAAATTATATGTCGTGAAAACCTTATCATGCTAGCCATCTCCTTTGCGACTTACCATAGGCAACTGTAACTGTTATCGTCTCGACTGCCATGATTTAGTGTATGTTCAGATTATGCTCCAAACCAAAAAGTGTATAAACGCTTAGTTCCCATCAGAGTAACGTTATTCAGCGTGTTTCCTGGTTGCGCAGGAAATTGTCAACGCTCAAGGGGCCCGACAGGAAGTACTTGGAATAATAGAAATTATGGCTTTCACTTTTACTGTCTATGGGCAAGCATCGACATAACGTAATTTGATGCAAAGTTCTCCTATTAAAAAGGCTCTGACAACAATCTTAAACTCTTGCTCCCTTTAAGCCGCAGTCTCTGCAAAGGCGCTAGACAAGTACATTTCTAATAATCATAATCATTATTACGGTATTACTATTAATATATCTTCCAGACGCCTTAACTCTTAAGTCCCTTGCTATGCATGTGCATTAATGTTGACAGTACACATTTAGTCTAGCATTATCAGCCTTTCACACAGGCCTGGTGGAATGACCTTCCAAGTGCTACAAGATCAACTGATACCCTCTCCACCTTCAAGAAACTCGTGAAGACCCAGCTCTTAAAAGAATATCTCCTGGCGTAAATTTTGAGAATGCACTTAACAATTTAATTTCTCTGCACTGTATTACACTATTGCACTTTCAACTTAAAATAGTGCAGTTTCTATGTTAGTTCTTTCATTGTGTTGTAGCTTGAATGTTATCCTCTTTTGTAAGTTGCTTTGGATAAAAGCCGTCTGCTAAATGCCTACATGTAAATATAAATGTAATGCCTCAAGTTCCCAAAGGAGTCCACTCACTTTTTTCAATCCAAGAATTTATTCAGTGCTCTAAACACTTGAAAAATGTATGTTTTCAAACCTGCAAAAAGCTGGATTATTTTCAAAAGTGCATTTATGACATTGTTGTAACATCAATGTAAACCACAACATAATTTACATAGCAACTGCAACTCATGAATTATATTTTTCTTGAACAGAGCACATCTGATTAAAATGATTCACAATATCAATCAGTACTGAGGATGTGTATAGGTAGGACAGAGGATAAAGGATAGTACCACAAAAAAATCTTCCCTAGACCACATGCCGGCATGTCAGTAGGAACAAAACAAAGAGCAAGAGGTTTGCACCGTTGCAACATTTGTGTTGCTAGTGAAAGTATCATGCCAGTGTTGCTGTTATATTATACAATTAATATAAACATAAATATTACACAGTTTGAATATCTTTATCCACCGTTTACGTTGCAGGGATCTGTGGCAGCCCAAACTCATCAACCAGAACGCCGTCCTGTAAAAAAAACACACATAAATACATGTAAAGGCATAACAGAAGAAAAAAATGGATCTATGAATGGTACTCTCCGACTACTAAAGCCCATCAAATACCTTGTTGGTTTTACTGTCACTAGGTATTCCCTCAGGAATGGAAGGTGCTGAAGACGCCTCATCGAGGTACGTAGTGTCATCGTCTAACAATAGCTCATCTCCAAGAGCATCCAATTCTGAGAAAAAAAGAAAAGCATGCTTTGCGATCTTTGATTTCTGATATTTTAAAATGCTATAATCAGTAAGTGCTCTGATGTATATTGGCTATAAACACAACCTGCTTCTAGGTCATCCTCATCAATTTCAGGCATGCCGTAGCTGCGGCTCAAGGCATCCTGGACTTCACTGGCATCTTCCATCATGTCTTCCAGCTGGTCCTGCAAATCCTGAGGACAACAGATACACAATCACAAGAGATTCGACACCAGCAGAACACCATACACCTACAGCTTTCACAAATCTATTAGGCAAAAACATAGAGGGGGAAACCATACCTCAATATCATCCATTCTCACTTGCTTATAGGCCTTTTTCATTTCCTTTGCTCCAATCTTCATAGCCTCCACCTTGAAAGAGGAATGTGATATATTTTAATTATGTGTTAATTATTAATGTATTCAATGAAAGAGAGAGCCTGTGCATTTTCAGTACAGTTATAAAAGAGCAATATGTGACTACTATCTGTCCACCTGAACAAACACAATTGAAGGTATAATGCTTCATTTACACAACAATCAGCAAGTTCACAGTCTGTAACCGTTGCTGTCCTACCAGAAAAGGTGTCCTGTGCAAAGTGGCTGCCCAAGCTCTCATTTAAAGTCTGTGTAGACCACATTATACTGTTTGCGGTATGCGTGGTAAAATAGAATTCTTCAAGCAGACAGTGCAGGAGCTGCACAGTGCTGCTGCACAGAACACACTTGTGGTGTGCATAGTCTAATTTGCTAGCATGCATTCTAAACAAAAACTGACCAAAACCATGTCCGCACTGCATACGTACCACAAACGCAGAGATTGCAGTGTGAATGAGGCGTCAGTAATGCTAAGCACTTTCTAACCCCTAACTCTTTTTGACATTCAGATGTCTCTTAATGATCCAGTAACTCCCCATTCTTTAAGAACACCTACAGCAACAACATTGTATTAAGCAATAAGCTACCTCTCTGGTGTATTTTGCTAGGTTTTAAATATATTGCTTCTTTGGACAGACAGATGTCCGGCGAGAAATATAGGCTAAGCATAGACATAGACAATGGAGGACAATTATGATCAAAGTCCTTACAGTTGTTTTTGTGTCTTTCAGAGTTTGAATGGTGTAGTTTGCTTGTTCCATATTAAAGGACTGCTGTGCAAGTTGGTCTCTTTGGCCCTCATACCTGGCAGAGAAAACAACACAGGTTACAGTTGGAGCTGTGTTACTGTATCAGTACGATGTCAATAAATTTATTTGTCCAGGATAATTTAGTCACATTTATGAAGTTTCTTTTTGAAATGATCATTCCATAAATATTATATGCTGACACACACATTCGCTTCTGCTTCAGGACTCTCAAGGCCTTCTGTTTTACAATGTTCTGTAAAGCAAAAAGAAAGAATAAATGAAACACATTTAATTTACATTCACTAAAGTTCACATTTAATGTCATTTGTTTCTATTAAATACTAATCATGTCATATAATTAAAAACAGACTTTTCAAGATAATGACCTTTATGATTGAAATGTAAGTATAATATAATACAAACTTGACAAAAATGCATCTGTTGTGCGATTGAAGCAGTGAATTTTATGGATTCTATGTTGCCACCGTGCTATGGACTACAACTACCTTCACATGAAACAAATCTCAATTTGCTCAAACAGAAAACGCACTTCAAACAAGCTGCATAACATAATATTTAAATTTTGACAATTTGGCTAATTTTGATTCCATGAACACAAAACCCGTGGGCACAGAATTTGAATAAAAACAACGAGCCAATGCCTACCTTGGAGGGGCCATCTCTCATCTTTTTCATCTGGTCCTTGAACTTTATTAGTTCTGCATCAAGTCGGGCTATCTTTTTGTCAATAGATTCAGTCCTTGCCTCCACCTGAAGTGGGCGAGATGACGGGGTCAAACGACATATTTAGATTCGAACAAACCCCTATTAACGTTAATAACTGGGTTACGAATGAGGTTACAATAAAGCCAGAGATGTGTTTCGTCAGGATCGGCCAACTCATCGCATGCAATCACTTCAGTGCAGCTCTCAGATTGTCTGAGGATGGCGTTTTACCTTTTTCTAACACAAATTCATTTAGCCATTGCTAAACTAAAAGATACCGTTATGTGACATGACATTAATGCTATGCTAACACATTTAGCCAGCAATCTGTAGACAAGTAGCCTAGGCTCTGTCAGTGACTTAGCAGACCACCAGGTTTTACATTTAGCTAAACATTAACCATATTTACATTTCCAATGCAGTCCGAGAGATTTGGAGGAGGGTCCTTCGCTTTACTCCTACCGAAAATCCGATTCATTGTTAAACTGATAAATCAAGTCAACCGACTGGATCTGTAGCAGGAGTATCAACAATTGATGCATAAATAAGGTAACCCGGAAACAGTGGACCAATGTGATGCCATTGGTCGTCCATGTCAGTCCATGTAGCCAACAGGTTGCTTGTGTTTTCATTGTCTGTAATCCAAGGACCATGTGGCAGCAGTTTAGACTAGGCCTACACGCATTATGTAATTATTATGGAATTATGTATTTGTAAATACCTATTGACCCATCTTTAACTCTTTCAGGCATTTTGAGTTGTTTTAAACATTGACTATGTATTTCACAGCATTACTGCTGTAGACTGCATGTAAAGAATGCTAATCAAAAGCCCATATTTTAGCTGTTTATTCATAGAATAGTACAGGTCATGTTCAAAATAGGTTTAGTATCCAATAAAACAACAACTGGAACATTCACTTCTATATTCAGTAAATCAACATGCTGATTTCTTATATTTCAGAGTATACAATGATGTGTTTGGCACATGTCAAGATTGTTCTTAAGGAGGCTAATAAATTTCATCAACACATTGGCCTAAGATAACACAAATGCAGACACCAGTCAATTCCTAAGCATACACATATTTTCTGTCACATAGACCTACAATACAACTGGAGGTATCAGCTTAATTAAATCTTATTTTACCTCCTTCCCTTAAGCAGAAAATACAATAAATGTTTACAGGCACAATAGGCATAAATATCTAACTATCATTAGCCTTTATATCACTGGTGATTGTGACACTAGAGGTATTGCTTGTGCTGATACTGTATAATGTCTTACCTTCAGAGGTACAGCAGCAAAAGCACTGTTCAAATCTTATCTCACACTCCATTCATTTAGATGTGAGAATCATCGATTGCCACTTACACCAAGTCAGAAACATCCTTATAGCTCTAGCTGTTCATAGTATTGTGACCACTGTGTGAAGGTTAGCAGACTAATTGAAAAATTTGCACTCAGATTTTCCCCCAGAGATTTTTATGAAAACAGTCCTCTCCCTCTCTAATGTAATGTGGAAAAAATGTTTGTATGTTACAAAATATGTATTATGTGAGCAGATATGATAAAACATTTAAAGCAGTTATGAGTCCATTCCTTGTAATCCTTGTAATGCCACAACAATGAACGAATCCCACAGGTTATCTTGTGACACATTACAACAACCAAAAGCAGATATACACATCCCAAGTAAGAACCTTACAGTTTCAGAGTGAAGTCAGGTCAGTGATTCTTTAGAATTTGTAATCTGCAAAATCCAAAAGAATTTTCTAATGATAGTGTTTTCTCTGACTGTGCCCTACCAGCCTAAATTGGTAGGGTGTACATGAGAAAACACCACTGAAGGCCTACATATTTGAAAAACAGCTGTACTGGACAATGCTTTTATTACTAGCACTGATACCATCCCAGTTCATGTCACCTTAAAATCCTAGATCACTCTCCCTTCTATTGTTGAACCATTGGATCGTTTTCATTTTCATTTTCAAACTGGGGACTCATATAAAATCAAGTTCCAATGACAAATATTTGTATTCATGCCACTCTAAGACATTAAGATAAGATACTGTTGCTGATGTTTATTTTATGGAGAACTAGTCTCTTTCTGAAAATCTGAATCAACATTCCCCTTTTCCCATCCATCTCTATGAGCCATTAGATGGCAGAGGTGATCTGTGTCAAACCCAGGTCATTAGAGTCCTCTCTGCCTCCAAGGGACTGGAGGGAATCCAGCTCCACAGCTAGTCATACTGGCCTGCCTTGACCTCCTCCCTCATCAGGGCCTCCCCCAGTACAGGCATGCTCCCTCAGAGTGCTCCTGACCCGGCTCATCCCGTGTACCCCCTCCCCCGCTGCCCGCCCTCCACCTGGACAGCAGAAGTCACGGAAGCAACGCTTGAAGTTCTCATCTAAGAAGGCATAGAGAATCGGGTTGAGGCTGCTGTTGGTGTAGCCCAGTGCCACGCAGAAGAAGTAAGCGGCCATGACATCAGTGGTCTCTGGCACGCCGGGGAGGAGTGCCTTGACAAGGATGAAGATGTGTATGGGTGTCCAGCAGATGACGAACACAGCCACCACTACAAGCACCAGGCGTGTAATGCGCCGCAGGTTGCGGTCCTTCTCCCGAGAACCTGACAGCAGACGAACACTCTTCAGGCGCAACACCATCAGTGTGTAGCAGACAGTGATGATGAGGAGGGGTGCCACAAACCCAAAGATGAAGACACAGATTTTCATCAGCGTGTCCCAATAGATGTATGGGTCAGGGAACTGCAGGGCACACTCTGTTGTGCCTGAAAAGAGTGACAACATTCATTGGATCACAAAATGGCAGTAACTAAGACTGGGAAATTAACTATTCCTGGAGTCAAGGAATAGTTAGACATCTATTTATTGTCCTACATTACAGACTTTTTCCAAAGAGTCATAAACATGTCACAATAATAAACTTGCATCATTATTTTAATTCATGCACAGCACTATACATAATAATGTAAAGCAGCTGTGCAAGCTTCATATAAACTAAGCATGCAGGGGCTAGTGTGAGGAGAGTCAGCTAATTAGTACCATTATTGGTTTGAGTGCTTCCTAAGACTAGCGCAGGAATTCCAGCGGCTGAGGAGAGCACCCAGATGAAGATGTTGATGATCTTAGCCTTGATGGGTGTTCGGAAGTCCAAAGCCTTCACAGGATGACACACTGCCACATACCGGTCCACACTCATCATTGTGAGTGTGAATATACTAGTAAACATGTTATAGTAGTCGATTGAGATGAAGACTTTACAGACCACTTCACCAAAAGGCCATGAGTTCAGAAGGTAGTCAGTGCTCTGGAATGGCATGGTGGTGGTCACCAGAGCATCTGCCATGGCCAAGTTGAAGATGTAGATATTGGTGGCTGTCTTCATCTTTGTGTATCTAGGAATAAATAAAATCGGTGCATTAAAGCCTCCTTATGCAGGATCGGTCATTCCTTTGCTATTTTCTTGGTGTGTGCCAGGTTTGTGCTCGCATTTTTCTATACAGAGCTCCCTCTACATCCTTAGACTAGATATTTTATTGGATATTTTATTTACTGCCGTTTCCTCTTTCTCTGTTCCTCTGACATCGTTTTTTTGTTTCTTTTCCTTTGGCTGTTCCATGATGAATGTTTGAGTCCCCTTTGCTACGTTGTGTTTATAGCTAGCTGGTGCCTATCTGGGAACGTGTTTGTGTGTAGTGCCGTAAAGCAATTTGTTCCTTCACCAGACCTGAGACTTTCACAGGCATTGCCCTATCTCTGCCCAAATAAGGTAGAGGGAGTCAAAAATGTACCCATAAAGTGTTCAGGTATAAATCTGTTAAATTAAGGTAAATTAAGATAGAATAGTTGTAAAAGAAGATGTCTTAATAAATATCACTAATTACTGTATATTGCATTTTTCTTGTGGTACACTATTTGAATACATGCTACACTACAAAATCCTCATAGCTGACCATTAGTCCTGTACTACAAACAAGCCACACGGGGACGCCAAAGTAGGCTACAAATAAGATTACAAAGGTCAAAACAGCTTTTGATGGATGTTTTTTCTGTTGTTCCTTCAATACCTTCTCATGGCCATTCAGACTCCATTATTACTCAAGCAAGAAACAGTATGTGTGAACTCCAACAAGTCAGGGTAAAGAATTTATAATAACAACAGAACATCTTGTCATTGCACTTAAGTTGGGTTATTTTTTTCCGAATTTCCCGATGACTCTCTTTATACCGATGTGAGGAATAGGCAACACTTCAGGAAGGCCTGTAGACGTCCGTCACAGAATAGCAAAAAGCACAAAGTATCACTAAAATTGGCTACGGGTTTCCTTACCTGATGATGACATACATTACAAGGCAGTTTCCCACCAACCCCACCACGAACACCACAGAATACAGAGCCGTTATTATGGGGATGATCGGAGACATAGGCTCTGACTCTGGCAGCCAGGTTCCATTAGCTGTGTAATTGTAGATATCAGGCTGCCATGTGAAGTTTGGCAAACACTCCTCAGAGTGAACTGTTAGACACTTGTCCTCTTTAAATATTTGCACCACGTCGCTGGCCATTCTTCATGGGTATTTCAAAACAGAAAAAAGAACAATATATCATGAAAAAATATACCAAAGTCACAAGATCATTAAATGCATCGAGTATCACGTTCGTCTGAATTCTGATTACAACACAGCCTTGCTACATCTGTGCTTGCACCGTAATAAACTTATTGACAACAAAGATTTGGGGGAAAATTGGACTCAGCTTACCTTGTGTTGTCTGTTTTACCGAAAAATTCAAGAAAATTAGCTATTTTATGAGCCATTCGTGAACTCTTAAATCTCTGAATCCATGAGGCTGGTACTCTGCAAGGATTTTAGTAACTCCGCAGCTGACTTGCATATCTCAGCCGCTCCTGACCGTATCCGCCTTTCCCGCACGAGAGCTCCGCGCTGTGACATTGGCAACACGAACAAGTGCGCGCGCACGAACTGCCTCACTCAGACACAGAACAACAACCTCACTTCTGAAATCTGTTGAAAAGACAGGAAGAAAGCATGTACTTGTCCATACATAGAGAGAATATCCTTCTAAAGTCTCGAATTTAAAATTCAATAGGCCTAGTCTCAATTTGACTTGAAACACTAAAACAACTAATTTTCAATGTGAATTTGGAGAGAAAGATCACTTTCATGATGCTGACATTTTATGAAGTCTATTTGATAGACCTTTAGTTATTATTTGTGATAGATCAAAACGTGTCAGGCTACATGCAGCAGCCCATAAAAACGAACATTTCCCAGATGACCGTTAGAACTGAATGTAAGCTACTCCTAACAGAAAGCAGCAGATTGGTGTAAACTAAACGCGGATCACTTGTTGTCCCTCTGTTATCACGGTCACGATTTTAGTTGTTGGTCCTTCAACTCGTGCATTAAAATTGTAGCCTACGTCAAACCAAAGCCAGGTGTGGCCTATTTAAGCACCTTGGAGAGAGTTTGGAGAGACTGACAGTTGAAACACAAGCTTGCTTGTTGACCTTTATGGTATTTCAACCATAACTGATCTTAAGCATAGACTGTATGTAAAAACAGACATGGAACTATTCTCTCCGTCTCTAAGTCAAGTAATGCAAGCCACTCATCTCATGGTGTGGTTGCAAATTTCCTTGATTATTACGAATGAGAATATAGTTCCATGTCATATCTGCTTAGAAAATCGGTTATATAATTTTCTGTAGCATAGAAATCTAGATGGACCCTAGCGGTAGCAAATCGTTTCACTCAGCAGGTATGTCTAGCCACGCACCATGGGCCTCAGTAGGTCTTCTACCAAGGCTTGGTAGGACCAATTACAACACTCTATCTTTGTAAAGAGTCGTTGGGCGGGCTTTGCACGATGATGACAGGGCTGTGACAGTGCAAAACAACTAAGATGGCTGTGGCCAAGGAACAACGGTCATGTGAATTGGCTTTAGCATCGACTTTGGAAGACTTAGACTTGAAAGTTGAGTATAAAAAGGCAATTTATTAGTTTCAAGGAATCCCGTATTTGCTGTTTTGCCGACATTGCTCAAATTAAGCTTAGTGCTATGCTATTGCACGCAGAGGCAGTTTGAAAGACAACTGCTGATGCTGCCCCTAGGATTGAGCCCGGTCTATCAGTCATGTCCAGGGGGAAAACAGGGTGAGTTAGGGGTTCCTTGTTTTAGGCTAAAACACCTAGAAAAAAGGCTCAAAATTACATAAAATGTTTGTGTTGTTTTAGGTTAAAACACCTACAAAAAAGGCTCAAAATAACATAAAATGCTCCTGCTGTCAGATTTAAACATAGTGTGATATTTCAGGTTATCAAAGATCCTCACAAGGTACTTCAGAACTGGAGTTTCAAGACATACAGTTTGACGGGTGTCAATCCAGGGTTGCATGTGTTCACTGTGTCACAGGCCTTTTGGCGAATACCTAAAAAATAGCAATGTTCAGCCTTGAATATCTCTGATCAACCTCCTTTTTCAAAATCCTTTTGTCACATGAAAGGTCTATCTTTCGACTTTATAAATAAAAAATAAAATGCTCTGCCTTTTTATTATATTGCTGTTTTAAACACCTAAAGTGTGTAACTAAACCAATAATTTGAAATATATCCACCTGCATGTTTGGTTGAAAAGTAATGTGCAGAGCATCTATGATGGATGTATTAGGAGCTGCTGTCATTAGTCAAAGCTATCAGCTATTGATAGTCTGGAATATCATTGTGCTGTGTTTAAATCTCACAGCAGGAGGGACTTCAACATTTTGTGACTTTTTTTTTTAATTTTGGGCCTTTTTGTCTGGGTTTCATGGCCTTTAACAAGGAACCTCCCCTAACTCCCCATGCTCTCTTTCAAATATTGTACTACTTTGGCTTTTTGAGTTTTTAGTTGGACCCTTCAAACTGGCAGTTCAACTGGCATCAAAGTCTGTGATATAGCATGTATCACATCAGCCTGGTTCTTAGCACTTAAACAAACAGCAAAGATGATTATGATCTTGTATTTTCATTGTATCTCATCCATTGGTTTATGACAAAAACATCCTCAGTAACTTACAGTAACTGCCAACCTGATTCAAATTGCATATCTCATAAAGTACTTACAATCAAGGTGTTTTTTTCTTCCTCTTAGACAGCTCCCTCTTTGACATTACCTTGTATGTTGCTAAGTAACACCATCACGAACAATGTGCTGGAGAAAAACTGCAAATATCTTTTTTTTTAAAGTTAGCTATGTTTTCTTAGTTACTTGTTTATCTTTTTTTCCCTCCCAACCTGTCTTTTTGCCACATAGCCCTTCAGGAATGAACAAGGTTGCACATTTTTTTTTTTGTTTTTTTAATTGAGATCACAGATCTTTTCTCCCCTTATGGTCAAACCAATCATAATGTAAAACAACAAGGAGCTGTACTAGGTTTCCAAGAGTCAGGTGTACTAGATTACCAAGAGTCACCATTTTCAAGTGACTCCTGGTAAAAACATAGTTGTACTAGTTAGTATACAACATGAATCACCAGATGAAAATCAAGGGAAAGGGTTGTGTGAAAGCCAGCATAGTCAGCCTGAGACTGAGACTGATTGAATAGGGAAATTACCAGACTGAGAGAGGAAGGTGGGAGAAAATGCCTTTCACCATAACCTTGAGGAATGAAAGGAAGATGTTTAAGCTGAATAACAGGGATTTAAGAGGCTGGGGAGTCACCATGGCAACAGAATTTTCTTTAGACACATTGAAGGATAGAATAATCTATCTATCTATCTATCTATCTATCTATCTATCTATCTACTTCCAAAGAAATACTGTCTAGAAGAAAACATTTACAGGGGAGGCAAGGATGATTCATGTTCCAGTAAAGATTAATGCATAGATGATTGTATATTTAGGGGTTTCATTTGTACCCACTGACTTTCTGTAAAATTGACCTCACTGGAGAGAACGACGTGAACATGCAAATTACCAAACAAAATGTTTACAGTATATTCAGTGTTCTTGTCAGTCTGCTTGATGGTGTTCTGCTTATGTATGAGTAGCAGTCCAGAGACAGGAGCCATTTTATCCTATCTGTGTATCATTTATTTGTAAGGACATTTAGCAACCTTTGCTGTTGAACTTTGATCAGGACCTTGTTTGTCATGCAGAGAGCAAGATGAAAATCGCATGGCAAAAGCTATTTCATATATATTCCATTAATTAAGAACCATTTCTGGCCCTGGGAAGAACTAAGCAGAGGCTACAACTTGTTTTATGGGTTTTATGGGCTGGTGCTGTTTGACAAATGAGCCATTGAACTCAGCCCAGAGCTGAGATAGAGGCAAAACTGCACAGGGCTCAGGTATCTATAAACAAATGCTATTGCCATGGTAATTTAACCTATATGCATGGATGCAGCTAGCTGGAATGCTTTTTTTCATTATGTTAATACATTGCAAAAAAAAAAAAAATGTATATATATATTTACAGCTGTCTACATGTTCTGGTATTTTGTTTTAGGGTTAGAAATTCATTCTCGACCTCCAGAGAACAGTCATATTCAACAGTGCTCAAGAGATGGTGAAACACAGCCCAGTACAAATCAAAATAAAAGAGAAACACTTAAAGAATGCAGCACGTGGCTCCCAGGATTCTTACAGTTTGTGCGTTTTGTTTTTCATGATTTCTGAAAACCCAGATCTTGTGATCTAAGGCACACAATCTAGGACAGGATGAGTGGTCTAGATCTGTTCCTCTAGAGTCTGAGCATCTGAAAGCATCTGAACCCAGATGAATCATCAATCATATAGCAAACCTGTTTTAACAGAAGGTGAAAAAAGAGAGATACTGCACATTATTTTCAAACATCTGCAGAGGCACCCTGTCATGGTTCTTCATAAAATATTACAATCTAAATGAGAATGTGCACTGTATAGTACTAACAAGGACACACTGTTAGAATAATGTTAGAAGCACACACACACAAACACACATACACAAATAAGAGATAAATTACAATGCATCTTTAAGACTAATTTTTATCAATAATTATAACAATATCAATATTATATATAAAATAATATAGTTTTTTAGTCAATGCCATAAAAATAGTATTAAAGAACAGAATGAGAGATAGAAAATCTGATAAAGATTTATTGATAAGATTGAAAAGATAATTGTGAGACAAACATAATTTAAATATTAGATATTAATGAATCTCTGTTAGTTAATCTTATAGTAGCAGTCAGATCCCGCAACATTTTAGTAAGTTAGTCTGAAGAAAAAGGTGTTGAACAAGAGGGCACACGAGGTGATTAATGAGAGAGAGAGAGAGAGAGAGAGAAATTACCCAGGTGCCCTTTCTCCCATTGTCTACTCTACTCAGCAGACTGTACTACCAAACCTGAAACCACCACAGTTAATCATATTCAATTCTTAAATTAGCTCTTAAAAATATATACAAAGAACAACATATCAGTTGTTGTATATTGTTTGTTTTATTGTATATGGGATATTTATGGCCATTTCAAATTGAAGGCCAGCAACATGTCTCAGAAAAGGGATGGTGTCAACAAAAGGTAGGAAGAGTTAAGTAAGATCTTAACAAAGGACACTTTACAATTAATTAGGTTACCTACCAAGCTATTTTTGTATAAATAGTGTTCTTTCATGTCATGTCAAGACAAACTGGTAGCTGTCTTCATCTTTTTCTTTTTTATTATGCATAAAATGTGACAGATCTGGACTGCAAGCAGGCCATGTATATAGCATGTGGTCACCATGATGGACCTAATCTGGTTGCCCCGACTCGTGTGGGAGCATATGATTCTCAAAACCTAGGTATTAATTAATATTAGGCAATATTTTTATGCAATAAATTAGTAATAAATGCCTCTACAGCTTTAATACTGGGAGACTCAGCCTCTCAGTGAAGGTCTTACACAAAGCGCAGTTTTCCCCCTAAAGAATGATGTTCCCTGATTTCAAATGCTGATATGTTGTCTTCACACTATTTTGTCTTTATTAACATTTTAACTTTATTAACATGTCCCCATCAATTTTTCTGAGTTGGGTTTGTAGTAGACTTACTTGAGGGACCACAGAATCTCAGTTATCATCGTTAAACAACTACCTGTTTTCCTTATGGTGGTTCTCTGGTCAGACCTTCAGCACATTTCTTACACCCAGTGAAAAATTTTGTGAATGTGCCCATAGCCCTTTTGCCTTTATCAATTTCCTCAAAAGAGAGGAGACATTAAGAAAAACATCACAACCCTGTCTATATGGTCTGTATGATTCTTTATTTGAATGCGAGTAACATTTCTTTAATTCTCTAGGACATAAATAAATTGCAATATTGAATTTCCAGCCTGAACACATACAGTGGAGGTGCATAAACCAATATCCACCATTGCGCACACACACAAACACACACACACTCACACATACTGTAAATCCATCTGAATGTTGCTTGAGCAACACACATCAAAATGAATGTGAAATTCTGATGTAAAGGGATCAAAAACACAACTTTACAGTTTTACACTTCATAGCACGTGGACACTTGGAGAGGATGAATGAGGGGAGCAGGGAGTAGTGAAGAAAGGTTTCTGACCGTCAATGTGGTGAGGACTAACCTTCATACACAATACACTAATCTTTGCAAACATGCTGAAACAACCCCCCCTCCCCCACATACACCCACACACAGATAATACAGAGATGTTTACACACAGATACAGCAGAGAGAAAGTAAGAAGCTCAGCTTCTGGCGGCCACAGCAGCGGGAGCCTGCTCTGTGGACTGCAGCTGTTTGCCAAGATACTCCCTGAGAATAGAACAGAAGAAAAAATCAGACCACTAGAAAGGAAATACTGGTGGGCAGGGTGAGGGCATTATTGCAGGGGTGAGAACCTTATGGACACAACTGACATTTCTTGATCAGCTCTTTCTAATGACAAAAGGATATGAATAAACTCTTAATAAATAAATTAAATAATCTTTCGAGTTATTAATGAAGTACTAAATTAACTAAAACTAAATTAATTAATGATGGTACTAAAAGGGCATAAGTTCAATAAAGGCAAACAAATAAAGGAAAGGGAAGGCACATACTACTTACACATACAATAATATTTGTAAAAACTCATTACTTATGTAGTAACTAACTAATTGAATGCTTTATCCATATAGTACACCAACCACATTAGCTACAGAGACCATGTCTGTATTGTAGTAATCAGTTTTGTTTTTGACAACCATCAGGCAACAGTGCTTGTTTTAAATGTAGATTATTAATGGACGACCCTTTTGACGACGATTTGTATGTGTCTGCATGTGGTTGTATGATCTGCTAACTTTAAGCAATGTGTATATCGATGAGGTGTTACATTCTAATTCCTTTGAATGGTTGACTTGATGAGCCTTGGGTCTAAATGAGTTCATCCAGGTTTGCCCTCACCCCTGGTGATTTTAGTGTAATAGGCTAGGCTACACAGGTCATGTAGTTTGACAAGACCTGTAACAGGTATTTTACGTTATCTAGTTTAATACTGCATATTAAACATTGTTTACTGAAGTAAGTGATGAATAGAAAATTGTGGCATATTTATTCACTCACCCATTACGCATCCACACCCATGCACCTCATAACTGAACTAATTTGTGCACTTAACCATCACAAAATTAACTTTGGGGTCAGTGATGCCTTTCCATTCTCAACATTTAAACCCACCATTCACTCTCACTTCTATACAAAGAACTGACTGATAAGATGAAATTATCAATAGAATGTTAAAATTATTAGTCTTCACTGTCTAACAAGTTACCTGTTGTAGAAAGCATTAAGGCACTGGCTAAAAACTTTTTTGGTGACCTAGCTTAATTGCTAATTAGAATGTCGTCTTTTTGTTTAATTGTTCAGGCAACACTGCCACGATACCGACAACTGACTACATAATTCGACAGAATGTTGGATATTGAAGGTAGCATAAAGGATATACATCTATGCTTCCTTCAAAAGCAAAGGCAGAATTTTATGCATTTATTTGATTCGGACATGCCTCGATACCATCAAATGTTCCCCTTGAAGGCAGAATTTTTTCAGATTTTTTTCTAACACAGCCTCGACTTGGTTTTCGTGTGACTTAAGACTTGGGCTTGACTTGGCCTACTCGGTCTCGACTTGGGACTTAACATGAACTTGAGTGTTAAGACTTGAGACTGACTTGTGACTTGCCAATTCAACACTGCACTGGAACCATCTGAGAAGGGGAGTGGCTCCAGCAGACAGAGTGACAGAAGGCTACTGTGCTTCATTTAACGATATCTTTAGTATTTTTTTTGTTCAAACACCACCAAACCTGGTAATGCATTCACTCATGCCATTCCTTATGAGCAGTTTAGGGATTTTGTGTTATTGCAATGCACTGTACTCAGACCCTTCTCCCGCAATGCAAACAAATAGATGATTACCTAGAGAATTAGAATTTGTCCTTACTTGACTGATTTTCAGTCTGCGCTGCTTAAACTAGCAGGTAAGAAAATATCGACATACTCCACAGAGGCATTTGGGATAGCTGGGGTGGGAGAGCATTACAAGACATTGCTTGCAGTTCAAACTGATTTACACAGAGGCATTATTGACTCATATTGATTCATAATTAAGAAGGCCACCAGCAAGCATATGTGACAGTGGCACCAATCTAGCATCCACCATTAGCAGCTCTTCAACATTCAGTCCTCATCCACTCTCTACTCACTCTGACCATCTGTTTGAGACGGCTGTCCTTAGCAACGCAAAATGGGAAGGTGCAGTCACCTTGCAGAGATAAAGGTTTTGAATGAAAGGAGCAAACACAGTGGCGATTTTAAAATAGCACAGATGTGTGATCAGGTTAGGTGACGACATCCACACCACCGGATCATTTCAATGATAAAAACAAAACAATGCTTTGTATAGACGAGCCATAGCTGTGGTAATTTCCACTACCAATCCCACTCCCACTCATGTTATATTGCGTAAATAACATATGGAATGTTAAAATGGAAGCCCAGTGGGAACAGCTAATCAAATTCTGTTTATCTTGAAACGGTCTACACAAAAATCCTCAGCACTCACAGACGAGCTTGCTATAACAAAACTGTTGCCATGACAGCAGCTCAGCTCTATAAAATGTTCTGAATGGCACCAATACTCATTGGAGTTTGTGAAAAGGCTTCATGGCCACATATGCATGTGCAGATCTTCCTAGTTCAACTGTCATTTACTATGGTTGTTATAATATGGTGACTGAAGTTTTTTTTACCAAATCTGCTTTATAGGTGTCACCTTATCTTGGAATAACGGGCACCCTTTCAGCCAATCAGAAAACAGTATTTCATTACTCGGGTGATAAATGCTTATAACGCCAAACAGAAAGCCAGCTGGGGGTCAAGGTAAATCTGGCCAGCTAGACCCAGTGGGAACAGAGCAGAGCTTCAGCCTTGAGCACTCACATTTTTGAACCAGCACAAAGCCTTGAATTTGCAGCCAAGGCAATGTAGTCAGTGTGGATGTACTAGGTGCTTTTACAGTGCTATGTAAGTTTAGACACCTTTGGATATCTAGTAATCATTTTTCATTTATTTTTATTTAGCTGGGCTTTTAAAGCAGCGGCTTAATCTTTCCATAAAGTATTGTCAAAAATGAACATTTAATTTGTGCAACATTTCTTAAAATCAACAGAAACAATGCAATGTGCATCATAAGAATACCAGGCAGGTGCAAAAAGTTTGGGCAATCTAATGGAACATCACAATAACACTGAGTAGAGCTAAAATAACAGTCTGTAGACCCTTGTTACAGTCACTGATAAGACCCTGAATTCTTACTGCGGGTATTTCAGACCATTAAAAATGTTTCCAGTGTAATCACTCTTGATGGCTGCTGAGCATGCATAGTCTATTTGAAATCAATCAATCCATTTTTAATTATGATGGCAACTAATGAATGTAAGAGAATTTGTACTTTCTTTCATAATAAAACTGCAACTACTGACACTGTCAAGCACAACTTACACTCCTTTGACCCACCATAATTTAGGCCTACAATGAAGACCATCCTACCATCCTAGCATCTCTGAAGAAGACCTTTATTAGATATGGATGAAATGCAAACCATTGACCAGCTGTCTTGACCAAGTTCCTACAGAATTCCTGAAGAGGTTCATTACATATACCCCTCTCTACGGAAGACAATTAACACATCACTTGCCTCCAGAACATTCAAAAACGTATTTAAAACTGCTGTCAGGAAGCCACCTGCTCTAAAAAATCTACCTTGTAGAGCCATACTGTATGCTAATGAGCTCTGGCTTAATTCAGCCAGAAACAAAGGGCCTATTCTTATCCTCTTGGACCTGAGTGCTGCCTTTGACATGATTGGCTATAACATTCTAACAAGCCAACTTGAAAATTGACAGATGACACAAATATACATTTCTGTCGAACCACATGACCCACACACCTTGTCCACCCTGACGATATTTAGTGCAAGTGTGTCAAGGGGAAAATATGAACTATTGCAAAAGATATCTGACATTACAAATCAAATCATTAACAATTTTGAACAAGGCACAAAGTCAATTAAAAAAAGAAAACATTGAGCTTTTCAAATAAAACTAAAATTTGATTGCATAACCATTGTTTTTGCTGCTGTATATGTGCTGTGCACCTGCACTGCATGAAGCCAACCCAGACTTCTGCCACTTCTGCACTGCTTGCAACCAATATCCTTTCACACTGTTAACTGCCCCATTGCCCATGTGCCTATTCTACTCCTATTGTTTTCCCTCGTTTCTCTGGTCATCTCTGATAAAGCCACTGCTGGTGGCCACTTCTACTTTTCCACCATCACCTGCCCCTGTGTCTATGCTCCTCCCTTTTTACTGCAAGTCTCTCCTTTCCTTAGCACTGTGTTGTTGCTATGTTGCCCCTTCCTCTTCTCTTTTGTAGTTCATGTGCTTTCTTTGGCCTGCTCTCTGCTCACAAACAAACTCTTTGTCAGACTTCTTCTGGGTCTCTCTATTTATTCAATACTTCTCATTTAACTTTTTTATTTCACTTTCCCTTTGTAAAGTTCTTTGAGCTGTGGCTCCTGCCTGAAAAGCTCTATACAATTATTATTATTATTAGTACCTCTTCTTGTGTAAAACAACTTGTGCAAGCAGTCTCTAAAACTGACGAAAACGTAATGAAAATAAAAACGAATGAAAATATGTACAACACACAAGTGTCTACCACCATGCCCCCATGTCCTAAGCCTTGGGCGATGGTCTCATTAGTTCAGAGTCAGCGAGAGACACGTCAGTATCCACACCCTCTGAACTCTCTCGTTCTGAGGAGGCGCACTCTCTCTGCACCATTAGCCAGAGGGAAATAAACACCATATGTGATGTTCTGACGATACGACCCATAAAGTCACTGTTGCTTGAAATCTGTTGATGGCCTTGCTTCTCGTCATCCTCTATCTCAAATCAATGACTGCATTCGGGCAGATACCCACTCAATACGGGGCACTTATGGGCTTCTATTACCATTTCGCGTGGATAATAGGGGGTGTTCATGATCTTTGAATAGCACGAAATTCAAATGCAACTTGTATGTGTCTGCAAGAGCTGAGCGCAGATAGCAGCCAATAACATTCTGCCACAATGTAAACAACATTACACCATTTGGAGCTGATTTTCCTCTCCAGGGGCTAAGCTATGGACAAGGCTACAAAATCATCTGTTGGTTCATATTATGTACATAATAGAGGCTCCGCTCAGGGCCCTCTGCCCCTGTCGCAGCTCAGGCTGCGTAGTTGTGGTCTGGATGACAGCATAGTGTGCATTAAGCTAGTTTTCATAAATCATCGATGATACGGTCTCATACCCACACCATGCCTGTCCTCTCTACACCCACTGCCTCTTCTGAGGTCTTATCTAAGATCAATACACCTGAACAAAGGCTTTAGAAATGCCTTGCTGAATGCTGAATCTCTACCCACAAATTACCTTGCACTTTGAGCAAAGGGAAAGGGTGTCACATGATAAAATGAAGAACCATATCTGAATAAACAGTCTAGTTCAACACTAGCTGGACAAAGCAACCAGGCCAATCTTTAGAAATGTACAGTGACATAAAAGACCAGATCCAGCTCGGAAAATGTGCAAAAGTTTATAACTGGACGAATCTTCAGCTTGTTTTAACAATACCGAGCACACAGTATGACCTCACTTCGGTTATGTGTTATCATTAAAGTCCCAGATTTTTAGATGACCATGAAAGAAAAAAAGCAGTCTGCAAATGTTTTTTTTTTTAACTGGCCATACTTTGTGTTCTGTCGTGTCACATTTTCCCCACTTAATAAACCAACACTGAATCACAGACATTTCAGGGGTAGAACAGCAACGTTCCAAGTGTTGTTACATTGTGATAATCAAACAGTGGTGGTATTCAGTGTGTCTGGACAGGACTCCCTGAATTAAAATGCAAGGAGTAGTCACTGATTGCAGATTCACATTAAAGTGAGTAATTAACCTATGTCACTGTTGACATAGGGACTGAGTTATAATAATCAATGAAATTAGTTTACATGTTAGTTTAACATTCACCAAACACTGGGATGCCATGCAAAAACTAATATTCACACTGATATTGAGCTTTACTGTGCAACATTATGTTGCATTCTGTTGCTAGATTAAATTAGGGTAGTGCATCCACTGAAGCTTTGAAGATTGCATTTCAACAGCCATGTATCATTAAAGTTAATTCCTGCCATCACGGTGGATGGATTTTCAATCAATACGATTTTCAGTGAATATCCCTCTCAAATCTGTTTTTGGCCAGGCGAAACACAGAGATGTCATTCCATACCAAGTGCCAACAAGAACCCTCCTTCTTCCTTACCAGTTGTGCACCATCAGCTTCTGCACTGCCAGCAGGGCGTTGTAGCGGACGAGCTGGTCCTCATGATGCATGTGATTCATCACCAGCTGCTTCCCACCAAGCTGCTCAATCACACTGAGGATGGGACAAAGAAAGAGTGAGGGACAGAGAAAGAGAAGGGGAAAAGAGAGAGAGAGAGAGAGAGAGAATAAAGGGGGGACAAGGCCACATCTCATAGCCAAGATGACAAAGATGATCTTGTCTCTGTGCTCCTTTAAGATTAGAAGTGGGTTTAATTGAGAGAGAGCGAATAGGAAAAAAATATGTGAAATAAACTGTGATTAAAGAGGACTTGAGGCCAACATGGATCTGCCATTTTTTCATTCAGACATTCTGTATGACATTTTCCTCTTCTAACTGAGACTCAGATTATCCAGCAGAGGTTGTGAGAAAATGGTTTAAAAAGTTTAAAAAGCTAAGTGCACAAGGCATAAACATGCATGTCAAGGTTGATACGATTTTGGATTTTCTACAGGGTAACGCTGACAGGCTAGCATGGCCTAGAAATATGTTCTACATAGCAATTCTAAATCTGTAACTGATTGTCTATGTCTTTTCTAAATGTGGTTCAATGATAAGTAATATTTAATAAGTTATCAGACCAGCATGTATTAGGCATGCTTAGGTCTCTATCCAATATCAGAGACATCTAAAAACACCAGTGACAAAACAGAGACATCTTCAGAAGATCATTTTGTCTTGTTATTTAGTGAATTCCTTAAGGATTCCTTAAGGATCTGTATAAAAATGGCATGCCTATTTTAAAAACTTTCCTCTAGCCCAGGAAGACAAAAGAGAGAGAAGAATCCAATTACAAAGCAGTTTTAGATTTCACGACCAAGAATACATAAAAAGAATCCTCTATGTTTTTATATACTCTATCTGTTCAGCAAATATGTTCATTCAGATTGAAGCGCCTAATAATTCTTTAGTGGCATTACAAACTACTTCAGCAAGACAACTGAGGAAGATGTTTTTATTAGCTCTTCCCTTCACCTTCTTATCTTCATGCAATAAGGTATCTTAGAGAAACACCTTCAGTTAAGACAAACACCTGTTAAAAATCATTCTTGGACAAGAGAGGAAGAACCAAGAGAGGACACTACTCCATAGCTTGTCCTGATAAAATTACAGCAATTTCTAACAGACTGCTCGCCAACAGGATTAATGCGGGCAAATTGTTCTGGAGTGGCTCAATGACGGGGTTCGGGGGTGTGTCAGTAATTGTCACCACTGGTTCCCCCAGCTGAGAGCAATTGGCCTGTGACCACGGAGGCGTTAAGGGCACTGAAGAATCTTGCAATCTCTATGGGGTGGGGTGACTTGTCGTCCTTCTCTTTTGAGCCAGATTGGGGATTAAAGGTCCCGACAGTAAAACAATACAATATATGAACCACCACCTTGCGATTGGTGTGAAGCCATCACAAATGAAAAGGGATTTGCTTTCAACACCACCCCCACCCACACCCACACACACATACACCCCACACACACACAATTTCTCTCTTATTTCCCATAAGAATGGAGGACATACAGATCAAGTCAGTGACATCAAAGCACTGAGGACAAAAAGAAACTTTAAATGAAATTTTCAATTTTCAGGGGCTTTTCAGGGGCTTAGCAAAGTCCCATTACCTGGGACCAGGTCAGGGGGTGGGGTGGGTATGACTAGGTTGATATGGTTGGGGAGAGGACCTAGAGTTTGTGCAAACTGTGCTACTTCCCTCTTCGAAGTAGGGAGACTGGACATACATTTAAAATGGCACTGTTAGGTTGACTGAGTCGACCAATTGTCAGCAGGTGACAGATCCACTGCGACTTCATCTCACTTCATCTCTTTTCTGGTTCACGGTGCTGTTGGTTGTTTTTTTTTTTCTTCAGAGAACCAGAATGCATGCGTCATTCAGTTATGCACTCAACACCCTCTGTCAATGTCTCATATTTGTTCCATTCAAAACCATTTGGAATTGTGGTCTGGTTCACTGGATATCACAGTGGTTCAAATAATTCATACCGTTCCCAGCTGAGGAATCAGTGCTCCGTCGCTTGAGAAAAATAACCCTGTACGTGGGCTAGGTTTCAGATGACATCTGTGTACTTAGGAACATTAGGTCAATCCGAGTTTGAATGGACCCTTACCGTTTGCCTCTTGGGTAGTGTCGCACATATTCTCCTACATCATGAGCAGCCACAGCTATCACCTGTGGATCATCAGACACCTCCAACAACCTAGTAAGTATCCTGGGGGAGAGAGAGAGAGAGCAGAATGTCACAAATGAACCCTACTTCAGACGATAATGGGGGATAAAATGCCCCCATTGCGTTTTGGAGCAGTTTCATGGAGCAGAAAAAAGTACTCTCAAAGATCAGCTTATCTAACTATTAGTTTTCAACTAGCACAGCCTAGCTTCAATAATTTCATTACAAAATTGCAGCGGATTTAACTGTCTGGGGAAAATACTAGTATATTCAATGTATGCTCATCATTATCTTGGTAAAGTTTGTACAGGTGATGAGTTGCTTCTGTATGCTCCTTCAACAAAACAATACTGTCAAATACCATAGGTAGGCATGTGGTGTTTAACTCACGCCATGAATTTTTTTATGCACCATTTTAGCTATTCGCTACGCTAACCACTACTATGTAGAAGGTTTAACTTTATCACATTAACACTAGTGCTCAAGTGACATCACTGGACACCATGGGAGAAGTTTGGGTGAATGACACTCCAGTCAGGTCTACTCCTGCCTCAGAGACATAGAACATTTTGGCTGATCCTGCTGACAGTGCAAACAGATGTTCAATCATCTTACATAAGCTCTTAAAGCATAAATTTAGAGTATAATTTAGGGACATCTGAAACTGCTGAACCCTCCAAGATCAGATCGCAGAAGGCGATGTTTTCAGCCCGATCATCTTAAACACCATTAAATACAGAAATAAAAGGACCAACAGAAGGAGAGCAAACAGCTGTGACTCAGAGGCTTAAAATGCAGGCCCTCATCTCAAAAAACCTAAAATATATGTAATGATTAGTTTGGGGCTCAAGAGCCTTTCCTGGTTTACACACCAACGCAATTCAACTGCACAAGGACAGTGCAGCATCAGAATGCAAATAAATTTCAAATGGAAAGCTGCTGCGACCAACATAGAGCCAGATGCTAATTGTGGTCATTCGCATCATAGAGGAAACAGGAGGTTAATTTGAAAAAAGCCTGCCGCTGTCCCCATGACTGGATTCAGGAGGGACTCCTATGAAAAAGAGCACTGGCACAAAGACATTGTAAGAGAGTGTTTCATCTGAAGGCAGGTGAGGCCATGTCCAAATTACACCAATTAAACACTCAACATCACTCATTATTTAACGGAAAAGAAAACCCAGGAAAAAAAAAACAAACAAACAACAACAAAAAAAAAACTGTTATTTCCTGTTGCAGAAATGGTAAAACCTTTTGTTACAACTGGCTTTTCATTTTTCACAGGCACCCAAACATGGGGTCTTCAAAGCCTTACTTGAGGAGCTCGTAGTTCTTCTCATTCAAGCGCACAGCATTCTCTCGCCAGAACTTCTCGGATTTGTGCACAGGGCTCCATTCTAAGCGGCCAGACTTGAGTTCAGAGCTGTATTCATCGAATGAGCTGTGGCAGATGAGGAAAGATGGAGAGAGGAAGAGCTGTGTCATCAATGTGGACAATACTGCTGAGCTCACCACAGCTGCGGGTGTGTGTGTGTGTGTGTGTGTGGGGGGGGGGGGGTAGTGGGCGATACCCAATTCCAATCTGTTCTGTCCGTGACCTTGTTATATATACCTCAGATACAACAAATCTCCTCATTCCCCAGAATACATTGTAATTTCTTGATCATTTTATATTTGCTATAACCTTGTAATTAGGACAGAGAGACATTATGTAGTTGTAGTAGTTGTAGCAAGTTAAAGGAACTATTCAGACACATTTGCAAGTGCTTATGGTCTCACAGTGAGTCCTCTGCAGTCTCCTTGGTCACAATCTGTTTTGGAGGCGTCAGACTGTCCTTGATTCTAATTTGTGGTTGTGATAGAAATATGTGACAGATCCAGTCAGACTAGACAAATCACTTGTGATGTATTGGGGTTCTTGGGTTTTTCCATAGAAAAACCTATAGTAACTTTGAGACCTTTTTACACCATAATTTCAGTATACTGTATGACAGTCAGTACTACATAGTATAATACAAATCATTGTACTGTGACCAGATGCTCCTAAGGGTACTTTTACAAATGCATTTGAATGAAAATATCACTTTTGCAGGAAACAATCACAACGAATGGATCACAACGGTCAGCAGAAATACAATCTGCAGTATTGTTGTTTTTTTCCTGCTCTTGTTCAGATCTAATCTATTGAATTTATTATGTCTTCACTTTCACTTCATCAAATTACAACCCTCTCTCGGTGAAGGTTTTGTGATGGCTTTTAGACATACGTCCATGTCTATGTAAAGCCCTTGAAAAAGCCTTATTTGTACGAAATAGGCTATATAAATGAACACATCTTGCCTTGTTACTCAACACAAATCTAAGCTATTGCCAAACAGATATGAGGAGAATTCATAATGGCTGCTTCGGTTAGTGAGCACCTCAGGTCCTGCACGCTCTCTCCAAGCCTCTCCAGCAGGAACTTGATGTCATCAGTGATGTCTTCATCGTCGTACTTCTGCTGGTCCAGGTTCTCCAGCTGCTTGAGCACCTTGCACTGGATCATGGCCAGAGCATACTCCTGACGGGACTCTCTCTCAGCAGACTTCTCCAGGAGATTCTACAGACACAAAAGAAATTCATGGAGCTAAAAATGCATGTGCATTCTGTTTACATTCCACTGGTCTGTCCTCATTGCTTAGGACTGTAAATATGTGGTATTTAATCAACTGAACTGGTAGGAATTACACTGTTGCTATTGTACCAAATCTTCACAAAAGTAATGGAACCAACTTGCTGTTTGACCTTGTAGATAAGATAAAGCATATTGGCTGGATAGGTTCAAATGGAAAACCCAACCAAGTTAGCCTTTCTGTTCAATAGGAGAATATTTCCACTGTTTTACAAATCAAAAACACACCATGCTTTGCTGAAACAAACTCACATTCATTCACATTCAGTTTTGCTCTCCCTTGTTAGAGGGCCACAGGAGTTGATGTCATCTTAACTATAAAACACCACTGTTTTGATCTTTTTCACAATGGTACCCCAGGCAAACTCTTGTCATTTTCCTTGAACCCAGCTCAATAGCTCCTCAGAGATGTTGGCTGCAAAGCTGTGAAAAACAACCCTGCTGATCATGAGGATCTGTCATCTCCACATGTGCCCACCTGACAACAGTGTCACGCTGAATCTCTAAGGATCTGTCAACCACGCACGCCTCTGGTCTACATGCACCCACCTAAAAGGCTTCTAACTGAAGTATCAAAATAGCGTAACTAAAGACAAGGCAGAATCACAGTGCCAATTTCCCCCACAGACCTTAAAAAAACTAATCCCACCACTCACAATTGAGACAATGTACAAGGTGCACTAAGTACCCAGGGCACCATAGGCCTAGTTCTAGGCTAGCAGAGAGCTTTAAATAGCATGAAAACACTGGGTCATTCTCCTCCACCTTACCACACTGTAGGTTCACATCTGCACAAGCAATCGGTCACGTGGAAAAGGGAAGATGCAACATTCACACCTCTAACACTCAATGCCATCTCAAAATAGCAGCAGTTCACACACACCTGCATGTCTATTGGGCACATTTTCAAAAGAAAAAGTAAAGTTGGCTAAACAAAAACAGGCTTTCATTCAGTATGGTGGTGATCATGGGTAACCATTAGGTCAGTTTATCCTCCTTCTCAATCCCTTTTCCACATTTGTCTGAAGAGCAGAAAACCATCAGGGACGACAAAGGTATTTGGGGGAAAAAAATCAAAAGACCATAATGTCTCTGTCTGCATGTTCGTTCAAGGGCTCTGTAGTTTATTGTAGCTGGTTTCCATTGAAAATGAATAACAAAAAATTTAAACTTTTAGTATTTCGAAAGCCATTCACACCATTCAATTAGGCCAGCCTTAACTGCATAGTGTGTACCTAGTAAAGCAACATCTAGTTAAACTGGAGACAGGGACAACATAAGAAACAGAACAGCACAGAGATTAGTCCATACTTCACTACTCACTGATGGTGTTTAATTAACTGAAACGCTCACAGAGGGCTCTACAGAAATTGACCAATTATGAGATGGATACTTCAGAGCCTGTGATGCTCAAGCAAATGTGAAGGGCAAGAAGGATTTTCATCAGACCAGGGATTATTTTCAAAGGAGGAGCCAATATTGGGCATCACAGGCTGGAGGCTGATGAAGCACAAAGCTGCCCCTTTGAATTATGGCACCTAATTTGGTTTTCAGGGGTGATACACCATGCTGGCACATAACAAGTTCTCCACAGTCGCTTTGGACTTCACAGACCACTTGAAAATGGCAGCAGTACCACAGGACCACAGTACAGGCTCAGAGGAGGACACCAAGATAAAAGAAAATGAAAGAGACGTGATTCCATTTCAAATGTAAATACAGAATTTGCATTAAAACTAGATGTACCACCTAACGGTGTATAATATGACCGCTGCACAATGCTGCATGTGCCATCCAGAGAAAATTAATATCCATTCAAACTGATGACACATCTTTTGAACTACAAGTCTTACTGATTTGCCCCTCTGAGTTATTCATATGTCAACACACACACATACATACTGTTCACACACGTTCACAGTCTGAATTCCTTACTTAAGGAATTCTACTAAGGCTACATGCCCACCAAGTTTCATTAACCTCATGTGTCGGTGTCCCTGAAACCGTAGACTGAAATTGTTTTCCCATAAAAAAGTTGCCAGTGTTAGAACTCAGATGGATCTACATGCCCAGTGAGTTTCATGTAAATGGTAAATGGACTGCATTTATATAGTGATGTTCTACTCCTACGAGCGCATGTCTCATATTCACTCATTCACACAAATGCATTCGCACACCAGTGGCGGAGGTGGAGGAGAGGCGTCAGGCATAGTGGGGCTTGAACCTGCAACCCTCCAGTTACGCCACCATTACCCACCCATTTGATGTTTCAGTGTCCCAGGAACAGTCAGCTGGTGGTTGAGGGCTTGTCATATAAAGGCTTGTCATTTATTGAGGGTTTCTTGAGACCCATGTAGAACTAACATTTAGTTTGCTGGGGAACTACTGTTCAAGATTTGTGCAAATGTTTTGTCTGTTAACAGTCGGCGTTACACCACACATTGTTGCATTAGGGTGCTTGTTTGATGCGGCTCCTTGAGACCTAGGTACAACTGATTTCGATTTCGATGGGTCCTCCGACCAACGTATTTCAGGGGGGACCAAAAGATACTACGCACTGTGTGCCTACTGGGACTACAAGTCAACAATGTTTCAATGGACCCGGTGTTTCAGTGACCTGAGAATCGCTGGCGGATATTTGCTCACAAATTTTGGGGCTGGCAGCATGTGGTGCAACACCAAACATGGATGTATAATCAGTTCAGCTTGGGACTTATGCTGTCCGTGCAAGCTGTCCGTGCAAGCTATTTCTGGACAGCTATATCTGAAATGGTGAAATGATGAAACTAGTGAGAAAATGATGAAAAAGACAATTAATGCCAACATGTGAAGAACACCATTTGATATACCACAAAACTACAAGGACAAAGAAGCTAGTCAGAGAATTGACACTGACAAAGAACCCTAAATCAAAACTAATGAACTTCTGAGGTGAAGCTTGCCAATTCATAATTTCACTACATCTGTGTCTAGTTAGCTACCCATAAAGAACAACGCACAAAACAAAACACTTACATTCCTTACACTTAAACTGAAAAGCAGCACACTTACAGTTGACTGCTGCTGCTACTATAAAACAGGGGATATACTGATGGTTGAAGGGAAGGGGGATTCAACAAGCTTGATATGACAACCTTTTCTTATATGAATGAATGAATGAATGCATCCCAGCAAAGCACTTACAATGCACCTCCCTCTCTCTCTCTCCATACTCCACTTTTTATTACACTACTGCACTCACAAAATACTGCAAATTGCATGTTAGCAATATGCACTCTTAGTTAGTTTTCATTGTGCTGTAGCTTGAATGCTTACATATTTGGTTAAAAGCATCTGCTAAATGCATTAATGCAATGATGCATTTGGAAATGGCAAATATGTTCAGCCACCACAATCAATCAACCACCTTCCTATAACCAATCCTGAGCAAATGCCTGGGCAATACTGAGCAAATGCCTGGGAAAAGGCATGGGAGAGAACATGGCCAGAGCAGACATACTGAAGACATACTGAGTGCAGACAAAGACTGAATCTGTGCTCTATGAAATTAATAGGCGCTTGGCTCTAATTCAATACTGATGGGTCCACGCACAAAGAATTCATTTCCCAACACTAATGCCGATGATACTAACAGAAAAGAGCATGGCTTTCAGGAGCAAATTAAATAATACCACCCGCAGTGGTGCACCAGCAGGGGCACCAGGGCAACTAATAGATGGCTGGGTGCGTGTCTCTTTTCTACTCGCAGTGAGGAGGACACAGCAGCAGGTGATGGTGTGGAGAGTGGTGTGATGTCTGAATGAAGTGGGACAAGCCCTGGTGCAGGTCTCTCTAATGTGTTCCAGTCTTACGCCATTGCCCTCCTAATAGGTGGTGTTAGATAGGCATGTAAAGACTGCTGAACAGACTAATATAACACCTAGGATGGGTGGCCTGAGAGTAATAGTGGTATGAGAGGTTAGAGTGAACCAAGTTATACTTTTGGGCATTTTAGCTTTTAATAGACAAGACAGCAAAGACTGGAAAGAAAAGTGGTGGGGGATGGGTTCAGTAAAAGGCCTCAGATTAAACTCAAATCAGGTTTAATTGTGCTATGGCACTCCTGGTCGAGACTAAACTGTAAGCCTGAGAAGACTGGAAAGGTCGACTGGGTGCACATTTCTGCCACACCAGATATGTTTCTTGGGCTTATTTATCCCATAATCTTTCCCAAAGCCCTAAGAAGCATGAAGGTCACATCTCAGACTTTGCTGCTGCTTTCTTACATTATCAGTTCATTTGCACTGCAATTGCTTTGCCCACTAGCCCCACCATCGCAAGAGATTGTGTCTGGAAAGGGAAAAAAAAACACACTAGCATAGCTTGCTGAAATGCTTGCTTTGTTCCAGGTTCCCTACCTGGAATCCATGGGGGTGGAGTGGAGGGGGGTAGACTGGTCACATTTTGGCAGCATTTGTCCTGACAGTATGTGCATTTCTGGTAGAAGGCAAGCTGAGAATGCTGAACAGACTACTCCAGCATTGAGGCAAGAAGGCCAAAGAATAATGCTGGATTTGGGGATTTCAAGCGTCACTATGAAACTGACCGCACTTCTCTCTTCTGCCGTTGGTTTCATAAAATGCTCTCATCTGAAAGAGCAAAAAAAGCTGTTTAGGAGTCCTCCATGACTCCCATACCCAACTAAAGCTAACAGGACAACGCTGGCCAGTCTCCACAGAAAGCATTCCATATCCACTCAAAAAACATGACATCATGGCCATCACAGCCTTTTGTGTTGAAAAGATACAAAATACAATATGGTTCAAATGAGAATTTTCATTCAAGGTTGCTGAAAGTGATGTTTTCCTGACTATTTTCATGACAAGCAATTTTATTGGCATACACTGAAAGTATAACTCCAGTTCCAAAAAAATGGTCAATTGTCAAAATATTCAAGCAAACATATTCGCTTTAGAATAGTCCAAGGATACAAGCTGGCCGTACCGTCAAAGATGCTAGATTTTGAACTGAACACACAAAAAAGTTGGATGGACCCTCGTCTGTAGCCCACAGAATACAAGAATCTACGATTTCCAAAAAGAATTTTGATTTGCCTAAGCACAGGAGGGTTTTAGACATCTCCTATTTCCTTAAATTAACTTGTGTCCGGATAAAACTGCAGCAGCTCTAGATCATGCCTAAATATGATTTATTCTTAGCATGTTTTAAACAGAGCCATTTTACAGAACACTTGGATTGAAGGGTCAAAGTATGTTCATAAATATTGTTTTCCTGGACCCCAACACTGATTTTTATTACAGACTTAGGTCTTACTTTCATACAGTTCCCCAAAGATCTTAGTAATCCAGTTATGTTATTATGTAATAAATCAGTAACAAATGGCTCCACAACTACAGCTTCTCTGTACTGTTTTTTATAGGTATACTAGCATGGTGCCAGATAAAGCAAATATATGGAGTTTCTGGTGTCCACAGTCTTACTGGCACAGCTAAAAGATTCTTATTGAATCTTGAAGGCAATACAGTCAGCAATGTCATGATGTATCCAGGTTTTCCTTTATTTTGTGGTGGCCACTCAATACTGTACAATGCATATTCTGATTCCCTGGTGGGAATAACACTTTCATCCACCCTTCATATGGCTTTATGCCATCCAAATTCATTTGGAGATGAACTCCAATGATGAACTTTTGCACACCTCTTTGGACTCAACAGGTGCATTGGAGATAACACATGGTCTGTAACTGTAAGAAATGTAAACCCCTGCACATTGTCCATTCATGATGAAGGTCCAGTGAGTTGCTTGCGGAATGGACAGTGTGGAGATGGTATTAAAATGTTATCTGTCTGATAAAAAGGATACCACAAATATTGGTGAAAGGCTGCATCACGTTGCTTCAATCTAATTAGCATTGAAATTCTCCCTCTTTGTCATGTTTTTAGCCTCACTCAACTTTTATAACCTTTTTAACCCGTTCCACCTTTTATCGATGTTCATTGGTAACCATTACCTGCTGGTTCGCCAAGTTGTATCAAATTTCCTTTTTCTTTTTCCTACCAACTGCATCCTGTGACCTCAAACAAAGGGCTACGGGCTGATTTATCCCCCAAACTGCAAAATGCCAGCTATTGCTAATAAGCGAAGGCACAGAGACCTGAGTTTCTATGCCCTCACTCCTTAGTGTTGCAGTCAGTGCCTCGAACGACAGTGCTAAGGACAAATTTATGCAAGAATATCTCTTTAAATGAAAAAGAGGGATTATTCTGGAAACAAGTCCTGATAGTTTTGACAGCAGACATGCAGTTATGGATAATGAGTGTCCAACCTACCCTGAAGGCTGCCAAGATGATGCGCGTCACTTTCTCCTTGACAGACTCCTGGAGGATATCGGAGAGGGCAGGCACCACATTATAGCGACGGAGCTGCTCGCACAGCTGAGGGCTAAAGGCTAGCAGCCACACACAGAAGATCATCTGGTACTGCAGCTGGAAGCCACACTTGTTGCTCAGCACTGCTGTGATGCTGGGAGATGAGAAGAGGAACACAGTATCTGAGAAAATATCACCAGATGCTTGCTTTGAATAGAATAGGGTTTGTGCTTAAATAACAGTCATGTTGAAGACTATCTGTGTACTATGTGAATAGCTATGAGCCAACAGTTATACTTAGAGGTACTGCAAAGTAAAATTAAATAAAAAAAAAAGCCAACCACAAATACAAAACTATGGAATATACATTACTTCAGAATAACTACTATTTTACATAACATTGGCATTTGAAAAAGTACAACCCTGAAAAAGTAGGCATCAGGGTTTCTCAATGGATGTGGTGACGGTCGTCCAGGGGTACTGTGAAATACTTTAAAGCTTTTGAATTTGTCATTGATAAAACAATTTTGTATCCATTTACATGTCTAAAATTACTTTCAGTTGGTTCTTCTAACCATAGCTTGCTTTTCTCATATTTGGCGACTAGTCTCTGCAACATATGACATTTAGGCTATTATCCTCAAAAGGTTTACCCTCATTAGTGTACCGTTTTTGTGGCACAAGAAAGTTCTGCTGTTGAAAGCCTTGTCAAGAAAAAAAATCCAAGACCATTTCAAATGAGCAGCTATCATTTTAGCTAGATAGATGGATACTTTTGCAACTGCCAGTGTTATGAATATGGCATGAATATGGCTTTGAGAAAGAAAAGGAATGCAGGAAACAAGACTCTTGAAAGGAAAAACGTCTAGCAGTAGATTAGGAATAAGCGCAGAGACCGTCAGACCTACAAACTCAGGTTGGTGAAGAAAGTCATTGGCTCCTTAATCTAGCTCTGTGGCTCTTAAATAAAATTACATGGCATGTCACCAATGAAAAATAGCATTTCCAAGAAACGGTTTGATCATATAGCTTGAGCATTTGTAAAGGTGCACATCTGCTATAGCCAGCATGCACATGCCTGCACACACAGGGAGAGAAACTGGATGGGAAAAGTGTCCATCCACCGAGCAGAGGCCTATGTATTTTTTATTTTTTTAATTGTTATTGAAACAGTATGTTTGTTTACACACAAATATGATATCCATCTATAAATGCCTTTTCTCTCTCATCAAGAGTCCCTTATAACATGCCTGTTAACCCAGGAATATGTCCAGATAGCAGCATTATCAGTATTCATTATAATAATGACAAATTTGATGTTAAATATTTACATTTATGCATTTAGCAGATGCATCCACCGAGCAGAGGCCTATGTATTTTTTATTTTTTTAATTGTTATTGAAACAGTATGTTTGTTTACACACAAATATGATATCCATCTATAAATGCCTTTTCTCTCTCATCAAGAGTCCCTTATAACATGCCTGTTAACCCAGGAATATGTCCAGATAGCAGCATTATCAGTATTCATTATAATAATGACAAATTTGATGTTAAATATTTACATTTATGCATTTAGCAGATGCTTTTATCCAAAGCGACTCAACTATCAATTAAATTGGGGCCAGTCTCCTCCCCCTCAAGCAAAAATTGTTGATAGGGGTGCCTTGAGATCAAATAGTTTGAGAACCACTGCAATATGCACTAATGCACCCCATACCATCATAGATGCTGGCTTTTGAACTAAAAACTAAAACATGTTGGCCTGTCTGGAGCTTGGGCCCAGATAAGACTGTAGCCTGTCTGGATCATGCCTACATATGATATATTATTTACATGGTAGAGTTTTTAACCCGCATTTCTGATTGGAGTGTCAAAGTATGTTGGCAGTTGACATTTCCACTGTCTTGCAAGATAAAAAAGAATTTATTATGTATTATTACCATTTAAAACACTGTAAGTGGTTAAACATTTAGGATTCAAGGATTCAATAAATATCAGCTTTTAGAAAATAACAAAACAATTTTTCAATATGCTGATAAACACCCCTGTGATAATTGTGTAACTTTTCTGAAATGTAGGTTACATTAACAGAAAAGCCACTGCCAGTAAAAAAAAAAAGTTTCAATAAGTTTTCGGCTTTTCTGCAATGCAGAAAGACCATCATAGTCCTAATAAAAGGCAGGGTACCTCAATCACAATTAGATAGTTAGTGAGAGATGCACGATTAAAAGGCAGTGAGAATGTTGTTAGTTTTGTAACTTGGCTACAACAAAAATCCATATTTGCACAAACCTGAAATGAGCGATTGTGCTTTCCATTATGCAAGTGCATTTTCATTTATGAGTCACAGTCATTTGGAATGATGGAATGATTCATCTTTTATTTTCAAAAAAATCACAGCATGTTCCTAAATGCTGCTTTGCATCCAGCCAGAACGGATTCAACATATTTTCATGTTGGAAATGTGGCACCTTAATTATACGGTAGCCTAGGCTAAAAAACAATTGGTCTGTTGACTGTCACGCAAAGGAACAAGACCATTTCTTACTGTCACTGCATGTCAAAAAAGTTGCCGACCCATTTTTTCATTAGATTTTCTATTTTGAATGTAAGACAATATCTCTCTGCTGAAGAGAGGCATCAATTTACACTCACCAGTTAACACCATCAGCTTCAACCCAGGCAAATCTGTATTCGTTAACCCTCAACATCAACTGAAGACACCCAGCAACACACTGGACATACTGAGAGCTCTATGGACAGAATACACACATACAATGACAGGAAAAAAAATACTTAATATGATATCAAGGAGCAGTCAGTCACAGCACGACAGCATACTACCATCAGAGAAAACTATCAAACTCCAAGTGACAAAATACACACAAGGCCGCTGCAAGAACAAATAGTCTGATGCAAGCTGCATCCACTAGGAGTGCATTAAACTGACAAGCGTGCAAAACAGCAATCCCAGGGAGCTTGGAACACTGAAACCTTACAAACATGCTACAGCAAAGAAAGCAGTCCACAGCACAGCACAGAGAAAGCACAGGCCCCTATGAAATACTGAGAGAAA
This sequence comes from Tenualosa thibaudeaui, assembly GCA_027481765.1. Classification (NCBI taxonomy): domain Eukaryota; kingdom Metazoa; phylum Chordata; class Actinopteri; order Clupeiformes; family Clupeidae; genus Tenualosa; species Tenualosa thibaudeaui. The sequence goes on from JAIFZK010000227.1 coordinate 5,217,089, forward strand.
CATTATCATTATTATTATCATCATTATTATAACAGGGTAGCATGTGAGTAGCTGAGAGTCAGAAGAGGAAAGAGACACAAATAATCAGTGTTAGCAGTGGAGTGGGGTAGTTTGAAAGCCCAAGAAAATGAAACAAGAAATGCTTAAAAGCCTAGAGAGTGTACCAGGGGAAAAACTAAAAACAGACCAGAAGCAGAAGATGGTGGAGAATGGGCAGGTGCGTACACCACTCTCACACTAGAGTGGTACTGACTTAAGGGAATTACAGGAGAACACATCCCAGATGACATGAGAGGATAGTCATTCTGCCATATGTATATAGTAGATGTGTTTGTGCTAGATGAGCATGATCTGCACACTGTATGGTGCAATGCTTCCTGTTCCGTTCAAGCAAAATATAGCTTCTGCATATAACATCTAGCACCATCATCTGCATATAACATCTAGCACCAGATATCAATAGCATAGGTTAATGTCATTATGTCAGCTCCTTTAACATGGTCAAATGCTTCAAGCGTGCACAGAGCCAGCATGTGTCACTGTTGCAGAGTAAAAGAAGTGGAAACAAGTGTTTTAGTAACTCTTCTGTGAGAAAAGACAAGCAGAAAAGGCAATGAATGAGAAGTTGGAGAGAATGAAAGTTATTGCGGCCCATTTCTCAGTAGTGGAGACAGATAAGACTTGCTCCTTGAGATCCAACAGGCGATCCTGGTACATGGAGGCCATGTCAACCATTTTGTGGCCTCTAAGGAGTTACTCACTTCACTAGGGGAGATGGTTCCTGTTCCTGTGTCTGGACCTGTACCATGTAGTTTCTAGCGGAAAAGATAAAAAATATATATTTTTTTTTCCTCTCTAAAAAGCTACCTCACTCAGCAGCCCTGAGGAGGACAAATGATCAACTTCATTTTTGTGCACATTTATATAATCTGTTTTTGAGAGAGTGAGAGAGAGAGAGAAAGAGTAAGAAAGAGAGAGAGAGAATGGGTGCAAGTGCAAGGCTGGCTGAGAGAGTAATTCACGTAACAATCCTTCTCCACTGCACTCGCCCAGTCTCCAGCCCTCGCACATAGCATTAAGGAATGGATTTCAGCAACCAATGTTCCCCACTGTAAAATGAGACTATCTTTGTGACTTGACAGAAATTCCCCAGACACACAAGAAAAGACCTTCACTCTCACAATATAGAGACTATAGCAGCCGTGGGTGCAGGAGGTTGTTTTAAGACACCTGGCCTTCAGTACAGAGTCCTCAACTTGGAGCAAGGAGATGGAGAGCACGAGCTAAAGCCAGCTGAGTGTCTCTGGCTGTGTTTACAGCAGGGTCAGCTGTGTGCTCACGCTCTCCCACAGAGGCTGATTCAGGGAAAAAAAGATGTGTTCAAGGTGAGCTCTGAAGAGCTGCCTGGCTCTAATCATTAAAGCTTGTTTTGTCCTTGAATGTTTGGCACAGAAAGTGATTTCAGTCATCACGAGGACATACCACCATTTCACTTGAATGGTGGATTTCTACAGCAAAATGGACTTCTGTACTTTGGCAAACCAGTAAATGCAAGAAGGGCCTGAAAAATCCCAAGGTGGCAGGCATTAAAAGGGATACACCAACGATTTGGCCAATTTACTCACCACCTCCCCTTGAGCTATAATTGAGTTTTACCTTTCTTCAGTTCATCTAGGCGTCTCAGTCTGACGGTAATGTTTTTAGCTTCAGGTTAGCATACATCATCCTGCCTATACCTGCCTAGCCTATACAATCCTTTGGTTGCCACTAGCATCTCACCCATTAGCATCTTGCTTATAAATGTGCACAGAATTCCAGTATTTTTCCTCTTTAAAACTTAGTTAGTTTCGTTTTTAGTTATAAGGTGTACTAAGACCGATGGAAAATGAAATGTGGCGATTTTCTAAACCAATATGACATGGAACTATACCAGACCATACTCTCATTACAGCATAATAATCACGCAGAGCAAGTAGTTCAAGGCATAGATCAAGTAGTCCAAGCATATCTCAGTGATAATTAATAATTACGGAATGAGAGTATACTTCCATGACATATGAGTTTAGAAAAACATCACATTAAATTTTCCAATTTGGAGAGCACCAATATATTTCTTGATTACTCTTTTTATCAAAGTACACGGTAACATTTATCCCAATCACTTCTTTTGTCTCTCAAAGGAAGAACTATCCCCGTCATATGGTAACCAATGTGTACCTGTGAGCTTAGCTGAGTCTTGATCCAGTTGAAGTAATAGTTTAAGTCACTGCCTTCCATCAGATCTCTCCCCCATGCTGCTAGCTTGGCAATGATCCTCGCAGCCTAAGATAGAAGTAGTAGAATAAAGACAGACAAAATGATAGCAAGCACAGCACTTCAGTCCTTTAACTTCCTCACTTTTTGATCAGTGGGAGACAAGAGCCGTGGGCATCTATCCATAAGAGAGACATCTAATGACACCTTTCTTTGTCTCTACAATTCAGTAAATGGAAGCTATATTGGCTCACTTAAACCTAAGGAATAGAAGTTGTCTTAAAGTAATGAGAACACTGGCAACTGTATTGTGTAGTGGAGGAAATAGCATATCTTTTGAGTACAGTGACAATGAAAAAAATACGCACTTTCAATAAATACTGGCTGTAATGTGTAAATGTGCTCAAAGTCATTAGGCAGAGACATCACAAATGCTCAACCCCCCAAATGGGCAATGGAAACTTGCAGGCTTATTTTCCCTCCACTCTACCGGCTGGCAGTATTCTCAGCATGCCACAATATAATTCTATTTCATTAAGCCAGCAAAAACAACTGGAATGATGATGTGGCCATTTGGACCTTTGCTGAAAATGATCAGCATGCTGTGTGCCTTTGAAAAGCCTCCCCTCTTCAAGCTTTAAGGGGTCAGGGCTGGGATGGTGCTGTCTGGACATGCTCTAACCGCTTGACATTTACACAGCTCTGATGTAGCAATGCATGGGCCTTAATTAGACCTTACACAAACCCCTCTGACACAATGTCAGATTCAACAGTGTTGCAGTTGGTCACTTAAAAGTGTCCCTAACTGCTTCTGACACACCATTTGCCTGGCAGAGAAGCAAACTTAATTAATGCCAAGATGGCACTTGCTGATCCTTCAATGGAACAGTAAATGGAGCCCAATTGGAGAGTATTTCCAAGGTATCTTATCTTTCTCTTTGTTTCAGTTTGATCACATATTATGACACCAGTATGAATCTGATAACTGTGTGTGTGTGTGTGTGTGCGTGTGTGTGTGTGTGTGTGTGTGTGTGTGTGTGGTGGGGGGGTGGGGTATGGTGCGTGTGGGTGTATGTGTGTATCTGAGTACGTGAAAAAGGCGAGAAAAATAAATTTTCTCTTAAGACTGTTATCTGTGCAGGATATGCCTTTGATGATATGCAGAGTCATTGAAGAATGTTGTACTCACCATATGGACAGTAAACAGATCCTGGCGATTAAGCATGGGAAGAAAATAGGACCAGGCAGTGTTCTTGGTCTTCTTTGCATAGTCAAAGAAGATGTTCACCCTCTGATGGTTTTCCTACAATTAAACAGAGAGGATTCACCATTTATGCTTACGTTAGATACTTAGACAACAATTATGACCAGACCTCTAATAGGATAAAAACAGACAATCAGCCTTCCGGGAAACAAGAAATCCCTATTCATAATCAAACACAGACACTCAGACAACCTGGGATATCTAACCCTGGTTCATGGCCCATTGGTTTGATAAAGGTCTAACCAAGGTCATTTTCAGTGTGAATGGCACAAGCTGCCTTACAACTGTTAATGAGGACTTGCAATGTACTACCAACTGTCACGAGATAGCTTTACCCAGCTAAAGACAGTACTTTGTGAACCAGATCTTAGAGCCACAAACTGGTAATAACTCCTCCTGAAAGGCTTTGTCTGAATTGACAAAAGAGGGGTTCAATGTGACACGCTTAACGGTCAGAACTCCCTAATGATGAGAACATCCTAAATTAATCACAGTTGAAAACCATGCTCTCAACATGACATGTCTCATTTCAAGGCAAGTCTGCTGGAGGCTACAACTCCCTTCAATTTAATTTTCTTTTATAAATAAGATTTTCCCTTCTCATGCAATCAAAGTTTTCCAGAGCTATGTCCCCAGAGGTTTCATCATACACAAGCTCTCACAGTCTAATATGCCACTTCTATGACCATTCCAGTTAACTGCTGCAGATTTTCACACCTGCCACAGCTAAAGGTTCAGTATGAAAGTGCCATTCTCATGGTGTCTCATTGTGCTAAGCTGCTTTTGGAAACAGTTTCCAGGCTAAAATGACACACTCTCTCTCTCTCTCTCACACACACACACACACACACACACACACACACACACACACACACACACACAGTGTTAGTCAGCATTCATCAACAATTGCATTATGGACCTTAATGGAAAGAGGTGAGCTGAATTCCACCAGAACCAGTACACAGCCTACACAGCACATACTTTCCAGTGGGGTGCAAGTAGCAGAGTGTGTGAATGCATGTATAAATGTATGTGTGTGTGTGTGTATGTATGTTTTTTTTTTCACCATCACAGGTATGCTTTTTAACCTACCTGAAGAGTATCATCTATCAGTGTCAGAATGTACTGGACCGTCTGTTCCTTTGAAATATGGGCCATGAGATTCAGGAACGTCTTTGCGCACTATACAACAAAACACACTGAATCAACCAAGAGCAAGGAATGAATCATAGGTCACCTACCTTTGCAACCAATGTATAAAAGCAAACTTTTAGATAAATGCATTTTGCATGTGCTGTATAGCCTAGGTGAGAGAGGACTGACTTAACAATACAAAAAAAAAAAAAACAATAAAAAAAAAAAAAAAAAAAAACATGGTAACTTTGCAGTTAAGTTTAGGATTTTTTAAAATGCCAACACACGTCTTCTGACTAGCGAGATCAGGAGAACACTATACTACAAATATGCAATATCAAAATCTTGATGTACCATCTGAAACCTTTTTTTTTGCAATGCATCCAAGTTTAGTAGACACCAGACATGTATTCCTTCTGAATCTAGATCATTCAGTTCTTTTGGCTGCTTTGTTAGTGAGTGTTCCACAGGCCATTTCCAATTCTTTTCCTTTCTCCTTTATGTCCATGTGTTAACTTGGGTACTGCAATTACTGCAATTGCCATGGCTTGCGGAAAGAATACATGTTTGTCTGTACTTCACGTAGCCTTATATCAGCACAGTAAATTTGTTGAGAATATAAAGAGCAAAAGTTCATAAAGCAGGGAATTGTTATACACAGTTACATTTTTGCCTTAGTGTTCATTTTCCAAGAAGAATCAAGCAAAAGGTATCTCCTTTAAAGAATCTAAAATATATTTATGAAAAATAACTTTATAAATCAAGCGATTTACACATAATCAAAGAGTGATGAAGTCTGCAAAACCACCACATGTAGATTAATATTCAAACTACAGGTTACTGGGGGCATTGCAAGGAACTTCTTCAAAAACACATTTTTCAGCACTATATTTCCTGCATTACTTTTCAACACTGAAATGCACAAACATTAAGAAAGCACAACTTGAAAGAGTTTAAGTTGTCATCTTGCCACATTAACTTAATGAGTAGAAAAAAGAGACTTAAGGGCTCTTTGAAGCATAAAGGCATCCTTATACTTCTCCTTCTCCATTACTACATAGGCACGCAATCGTATTGATGCAGCTGTTTATCTTTCGTGGTTTCTCTGTTGTGTGTCTGTGTGCGTAGCACCAGCACACACCACTCCACACAGGTTGGAGCGGCCCTAGTCTACCCATATACTGGTAAAAAAGCTTAAACTGTGAACTAGCATTTTGCTAACTTTGCCCACGGTGAGCTGAAGAAGTCAAAGCCAGGTCAAAACAACCAAGCACTCCGAGCAAGCCAGGACTCCGATCTCCATCATTTCATCGGACAGTTAACATTTTGGGGAGGTCTCCGTCATTCATTGGAAAGCTACTTGGGGAGGGTTAGCATGACCATAAATTTGCCTTAAGACCATGCCTTAAGACCAACAGCCTTGGCAGAAAAAGGCTAACCTTAACTACTAAAACTGGTATGCACCACTTTTTTCAGTGTGACACCATGCCTCTGAATGCTTTACCTGGTGGCCCTCATTGGTGAGTATAGCCTGTTTCTCTTCAGAGACAGCCACTTCAAATTTCTTGATGAATTCACAGTCCTCTGCTGAAATCATCTGGCCCCTGAGCGAACACATATCAGAGATACGTTTATGCTTAGCTGATTTTTTTATCTAAAGAAACTTAGGACAATAAATATTAACAATAATGTCTTCATAACGATGACAACCATAAACATTTAACAACAAATCTGTAAAAAATAAATCATTCATTTGATGCATGTTAAGAGGATGTACTTTCAATGAAGGATAACAAATATAGGTTTGTATATTTTAAACACAACATTTAAAATTTCAAAAAAAAAAGAGGACAGAAAAAAGTTTCTCAAGCCAAGGCACTCCTTAATTAAAATTATTTTTTCTTCATTTTAAATCTCTACTCAGGGTTTTCAATTCAAAATGTAAAGAAAAGAAATCTGGAAACTCAGGTAATGAGTTCTTGTTAACTAGATAAGTTATTAAGGTATTTCATGTTCAAGCAAGTTTTAAATTCAGGAAGTAAAAAGGCCTTCTCATTTTACTACCCAAGAGGAAGTTCTAAAACTCACGAGGACAATTGCAATCTGTCTCACTGTTCAACATTCAAAAATTCCAGTGTTCCAGTGGGCTTTAAAAGTCTGTTTTCTTCACACAAAAGAGGATCTTATCCATGTAGAATTAGGGTGTCTACCAAGCTTTGTTCACCAGATTTTTTTCTTAGCCTACTGTAATAAAGACTGGAATTTCACACATATCTCCTAATTGAAGAAGTTGACTGAAACACTTGCAATAGAAATGTCTGGCAACCTGTGTCTACACATGGTAATACATTATAATTTGTAAAATTGTGCAGAGATGTAAAACATCTTTTAAGAGGATGATATACAAAAACTCTTCAAAGTCCATACTAAATCACAGTTTCATCAAGTTTTCAATGCCATCTGAAATCTGCAGCATAGTATGATGAAGTGTGCCAATTCATGTAGTAGCATTCTACATATATTTCTGCTATATGCAACTTGTCATCCATGCTCTAAAGCTCAATGAAGCATTCAAAGAGCAAGGCTACATTTTACTGTCTGTAATTCCCACTTACTGGAGATAAGACTGCCAATTGACCTTGTTAGCCCTCACTTCGGCCGCTTTAGCTGCAATGATGTTCGTAGGAACTGCAGCATCAACAGCTCCTCGGATGTCCATTTTGAACTTAGGGTGGTCGGATTTCTCTCCAAGTCACCTACAATTCAGGAACAAAGGGTGTTACAACGCAATAGCGCTTTAAGAGGAGCCACCTACTAACACCCAGACTGTTCAAACTGTGACAAGAACACTGATGAGTTTATTCTCAGACTACTACTAGGAAAATCAACATGACGTTGGTTAGCCTTCAAGCTAGGAAAGGGAACATAATGTCGTTTTCTGTACAAACGATTGGCGATCCAGCAGGACAACACAACCCAGGAGGAACATTAGCTTCTGCTATTTCAATACATATTGTTTTCAGGAGTATATCAACTTTGACAATGTGAGAAATATGCTACAACTCCTTGAGTCCTTGTATGTTAGCTATAGCAAGATTAGCGTAGTTAGCGCAGGCTACACTAGTACAAAATGCAAGATAACCCTACCAAGTAAACAAATTCTAGATTCGATTCTAGTATCCTAAGCCTTACTCTTACAATTCTCGAAAGAAAAAGGTGAAATACACAAATCGCTGATGAATGAGAGGTATAATGCGACCAAAAACCCTGATTCCTTACCTATTGCCTCTCAGCTGACAGACTGAAACAGTACGTCACGACTTCAGTCATGTGACAAATCATGTGAGAATCATGACAAATACAACGGAAAGGAATGCAGATCCGGAGTTGGACGCTGGACCATGCACTGAACAGGTGTAATTGATAGGGGAAAATGATGCCAAAAGGTGTAGGCTACTTGTGACTTCCTTCACAGAAGGCTTAATACCGATACCGATATTAATTATTCGCCTGCACTGTGATCGCTCAAATTCTGTGTACTGTGGTCTCAGGGAAATCCGATGAAGCTTTTATCTGGTAGCCTATCTGGTCCTATCTGTATCATGACATCCCTAAACTGATACGCTAAATAGGCTACTAATGGGTGAAGATAGAGGGATGGTTGGCGTAATCAGTAGGTCTATTTATGAATGGTAAAGTCAACATATGCAAAAATATGGAAGTAACTGTTTTTGTACGCAATTCTGTTGATTATCATCTCCCTATAGTGTTAGTCTGGATTTTATTCTATTGAGCTTGTCTCCGCGGTCTTTTTTGTATAGCGTCCAGTCAGCAAACAGGGAGGAGTTGTGTTCACTGAGCTAGAATGCTATCAGTCAAGGGCTGAACCAATCTTTTTAAACTTCAACACCTCCAGCAAGCAATCGTTTCCCACTACCAGATGTCCAGACCCTCTGTACAAAACGAAGTATAAGTACAAGGGGCTGGTTTTATTATCAGACTAATGTGGCGTATATAATAGGCTATACTATTAATAATGTTTCAGAATTGTTTATGTAGGCCTAAATATAAACATTTTCACTGCTGGCCCATTTTACTTTACTATTTTTTTGCTGCACAGGTTGAATGGGATATAAAACTAGAAAAGTACTCAGAGAGCACAGACTTTCGCCAAGGCAATATGGATTCACTGAAGCAATACAAATTCCAGATAGTATTCTGGATTACCACCTAAATTCAATCATCTGTTCATTGTCCTAATACCCACGTTGTCAAAAAACTTCACACAAATCCATCCAGTACTTTTCAAGTTATTTTGTACATAGACAGACAGACAAACCAATGCCGGCAAAACATAACCTCCTTGGCAGAGATAAAAATAAGATTAGGCTGTTTTCTATTGTGGCCCTAAGGTCTGTTCATAATGGTTTAACAGATGTATTCACAATGGCTGTGTGTTGTGCTATTGCAATTGGAATGGCTAGTTTTGTTATCATATATGCTAACAATGTTGTTATTCTTAAGTAGGACATGAAGAAAAAAAATTATATACTGAACATAAAACTGTTTTTATGTATTAAACACACACACACCCACACACAGTCACAGCCCTGCACAGCACTACACCCCCTTCACACAACTGCCACACAAACACACACACAGCACACTCCAACATGCACATTCTTTAATTTATTTAAGTCACAAGAGATGTGGTAGATTTTTCCACACACCAGTGAGATGTACATTTGGTGTAAAAGTAATAATAGCCTAATAATAATAATGATAATAAACAAACAAAGATCACAATACACAACAATAGACTTTAATGGATAAAGAGTCATAAGTAAAGAGCGCATACACTACAAAGGAGAAGGGGATAGAACACTGACCAGGACTAAAAAATATGAACATATCTCTCCTATACTTGCTTCCCTACATTGGCTCCCTATTAAAAGTCGAATTGATTTTAAAATACTCCTCCTAACCTACAAAGCCCTCAAGGGTGATGCACCAACATATATTAAAGACTTACTTGTCCCTTACCACCCTCCTAGAACCCTAAGATCCCAAAATGCTGGTCTCCTTGTAATCCCAAGAATATCAGAATCTACGATAGGAGGAAGAGCCTTCTGTTACCGTGCACCCCTCCTGTGGAATAGTCTCCCCCCCCCCCACATTCGACAAGCAGACACTCAATACCTTTAAGTCTAGACTTAAAACCTTCCTCTTTACTGTTTCCCATACTTAGGGATGGTGCATGGCAAATTATCACTTCTCATGGGGCCCGACTCCCCTTCCTGAGGCTTTGTGATTGACCCCCCCTCACAATGGCGCTGTCAAATGGACCCTTACTGTTACCCCCATGACCCATCTCATTCCTTTGAGTTTGTCACTATGCCTGGCCGCTGCTACATTGTCCAGCCATAATTCCTGATAACCACCTATAGACTGACTACCATGTATTTATCAAGTAAGAGTGGGATAATACTCTATTATGAACTATTATGAACCTTAGCTAAAACCATAGGCAGCTTATAGTCTGTCATGATTACTACTGATTGTAATTTTTCTGCATGACCCCTGGCAGTTGGGTTAGCCCCTTGAGTCGTGGATCTGCCCAAGGTTTCTTCCTAGATTAACTGAACATAAGGGAGTTTTTCCTGTTGCTCTTGGGTGCTCCTTCTGTGAAGCGCCACGAGACAATACTATTGTAAAAGGCGCTGTATAAATAAAACTGAATTGAATTGAATTGATTGAGCAATATTATTTGTCAAGTACACAGTGATCAATATGGAAGGATGGAAAGACATTATGAGAGAGAAAAGCAATAAAGTAACAACAGAGAAAGGAAAGGCTTGAGCTACAAAGGGAAGAGAAGATAAAAGGGTAGGTGGCCATGCCAAAGATAAGTGACCACAGGCCATCAATAGGAGGCTATAACAGATGAACAGAGAGGTGACAGAAAAAGGCTAACCTTACCTACCTGAGGTTATTAGGCAGAAGCAGTGGACTTGACACCAGTTTGACAAGAAATCAAAGAAAACCATCAGAGTAGACATACAGACACAAACAAGGGCAGGGCGCAATGCATACATTGGCTGCTAGCAGTGGCTTTGCAGGTGTAGAGCAGAAAAAAGAGGAAAATAGTAAGAGTAGACAGAGATGGGAGTAAGTTCAGGAGTAGTAGTACGAGGAGTGAAGACACATGGGTGACACAGTGTCAAAGCATAGAGGCCTCTAGCGATGCATTTAGATGAAGATGGTAGAAGGAAAACAAATTTAATTTCAAACTCACATAGGAAAGATGTTACTTATGGAGGGATGTCAGACAGTAACCAGACCAAAAAAAAAGATAAGACAAGGGTTGTGTAAATCACAAATTTGTTAGATGCTGTACTGCTGCAAGATAGACAATTTGGCTTGTGGCAGTCTCATGTCAGATGCTGAGCCCAGAAGCTGTATCCAAGGCATGCCTCAATACATTTACCTGAGTTAATATCGCTTTAAGCTATAGGCTTGATAATTAGAGCACCATAATTAGTATAGGCCTTCTATAAACTTCTGCATAGTGTACAGTAGCGGTTTTAACACTGCAGCTGCCCGGGGCGCCATTTCGTAGGGGGCGGCACAAGAAAAAAAAACTGAAAATCTCTGAATATCTATCATATCACTATGTGGGCAGTTGGCACATTGGTGCCCCCTAACTGCAGGCATCCTTGCTTGCTGAGAAGGTGCCGTGCACAAAAGCTGTGTGTGAGAAGGGCAAAGGGTAGGGAACGCGGGAAAAAGTTTTCCTCTGGGTTGCAAATGCAACACACCAAGGGGGGAACGGGGATTCACTGTATAGAGCAATACTCCAATCCAATTAGTGAGTTATACTGTTTTGGGCATTGCCAATATTTTTTCCGTTTCTTTCAGGGGGTGGGGGCCCTTGGAGGCGGTCTTGCCCAGGGAGTAATCAACTGTTGAACCGCCACTGATAGTGTACCTGTATGTAAATTCCATACTCATTTTTAATCCTAATTAGGTGTTAGCTGAATTGCATTCACAGGTTAATAAGGTAAATAAGCCATTTGGGGGCAGCTTCTGACCTTCTTTGAATTTACATCTTATTCTTGTAGTATTGTACACATATTTTGGGACCACATTTAAAAATCACAAGCAGTTATTTAGCACATTTCCACTTGAATTCCAATTAAATTGTGTGAAAGTATATTCAAATGCTGGTCCCTAAGCTAGAATGACACAAGTGACATATTTGCAACAGTTGCACCATCTGCACTCACAGTGCGAATCTTAATTCTTGTCTATTCAAAGAGCATGGCTCAAGCTATGAGTGAAGTCATCGCGGTATGTCTTGTGATTAGTGATCACCCTCTGACCTAGGATTTTCTCTAATCAACGTAGCTACGTAGTTAGTAAGAAATTACTGTTGCACAGATGTGAATCTTAAGACTCCAATCTCTCTTTCTCACTCTCGTTGTCCATCTCTCTCACACACAATCACATACACACAGAGACTCATCTGATACGTAGGCATACAAATACTCTTGCCTTCTCTCTTAATCTGCTCTAAGCTGGTGAGATGCACTAAACCACAGTGGGATCAGGCTTTGACTGAATGGGAGCATGGTGATAATCCTCTCCTGTCCTCTCAACTGTAAACACTATTCGCTTTTTCCATTGGTGCTGTCTGTTTTCCAGCATCATGACCCAGTGATGGGTGACAGCAACAAGTACTGAGGAGTATGAAGCTATCTGAGAACAGGTTGTCTGGAAGACTAGAGAGGATCAAGAAGGAGAGAGAGAAAATGAAACATCGTCCACTTCGGACATGCTGTGCACAAGGATTGTCCGATGCTGTGTTTTCAGGCCTTCTTGTTCACTGCGGCTAAGAGTGCCCCGTGTTCTCTCTCTGATGTGGGGTCAGATACAACAATTACTCCTAGCCTGTCGGCACGGTGATGGCTACTCAGCTCAACGAAGTCATGAACTTGAAGGGGATCTGTCCTTTCAGGTAGGGTTAATAGAGATAAACAAAAAATATCAGTATCAATAGACGAGTCAGTGTTGGAGTGCTAGTTGTAGAATATTTTAATTTAGACTTAAGTGCATTTGTTTTTACTGTTTTCTAGGAGTAATGCTCCAATTTTGACATATGCCCACATTTCAGGCTTCATTTCAGTAAAAACATTTTTGGTCAAGTATTGTAACAACTTAATTGAGATAGCCTGTATGGTTATTCTGGAGTATCACACTACATTAAGTATTCTAATTTATTTTTTTAGAGGGTTTTGCTTTGTAAATTGCCAGGCTTCAGTTTTATTTACGGTGGCCATTTTGAATTACTTGAAAATTCTGAAGCTACTTGTGGACACACTTCCTGTGAATGGCTAATTAACTGTAGTTAATGAATACCAGTGTTATATGTGATTTGTTTTAAGTATGTTGACATTACTTTTAAGTTTAAAAACTGATTGAGTTCCACAATGCTGAATCAAAAAAACAAAAGAGATGCGGCCTAGGTGTTCAAGGTGTCAAGGCTGTTGTGGTGTATTTACTTTTCATTTCTAGTTCGTTTAAAAGTTCGTCATAAAGATATTTTACAATTGACAACATCTTAGTGATATAAGACTAAATAGCCTAATACAGCGTATGGCACCACACTGCCATCTAGTGTGTCCATTAATAGCCATGGGTCCAAGGGGTAATGTTGATCTCTGAAGGAAAAAAATGGCATCAAATCGGAAAACGTTTGGTGATAAAAAATACTATACAGTTCCATGCAAAGTACAGGCTATTAATTGTCACACATGAAACGCCATGTATTTTTTTATAATGATAATGTTTACATTATGTATTGTATTGAGCTGTAATGTTACATAAAAATACACAAAATATGCTAATTAAATAATACGTGCTTGCTCATGTTCTCAGATTTTGTTTACCAAATGTCACATTCATAACGCAGTAGATGTCCACTTAAAGACTTCGACATATTTATAATAGCTATACATATTTTGACAAGTAGGCCTAGGCTATACTGAAGACATCAGTTCCGAGGTCTCACTATAGCCTTTTTTGTTGTCATGGCGTTATGGTCTATTAAAAGGCCTGCGTTTGCCTGCGTTGTCAAGGTTGTTGACATATCCATAGACTCTTTCCCATATTCTAAATACTTCTTCGTTGATCTGTACCCACAATTCAAATGTTATGATTAATATGAAATTTCACATTGGCTAAAGAAGACTCGATGTGTTCACTGATCGTGAAACAAGAGGTGCACGAGGCCCCTAGTTTAGGGACTGTTCCTTATTATAGCATCCAAGAAGTGCCAGGACCATGGACAGCGTCTCTACGCATTTGGTGGAAATTCAATGATAAAGGTCTAGGCTACTAAGCGTTTGCCTTACAGGGAATACCGTACACTTGAGCTTTTAAAAACTAATTTAAAAATTAAGAGCCGCAGTGACACCCATTGATTTTGCCCATGCATCCGTTACATTGGCTACTTGTGAGTGTTTTCATGTCTTCGTGAAGGGAAATCCTTGCATCACAACAGCCAGGGGAACTCCCGTGAGATTGTAGTAGGCTAAAGGGCGGGGGAGCGTTCCCGCTTCCATTCCCACACTAATGCTGGCTGCTCCTCGTACCACTTGCACTGTCGGCTCATCTCATCCTTCAGCATCCCAGAGAGGTAGTATTAATACATCACACAATCAAGGCTCTATCCTGTCCACGAAGTTGCCCAAAATATCAACTTTGAATTACAGTGCTGATTTGAAATTTGGTGATGGACTTCTCAATAATGTCATGGTGCAAAAACATGAAATCTTTTATTACTGTAGACATTTCAGTATAATTGTAACTGGATGCTACTTTTTCCCATTTTCTTGTAACGTGGGTTGTAGCGCGTCGTGCATACGAGAAATGCGGGGGAATGCTTACAAGCGCATGCAAAATCTGTGAAAAGGTTTTACATTTACACTGGCTGCCACAACTTGCAAAGAAAACGCATGCGCATTGACACAGAGCAGCCGGTCTTTAAAAACCTTATATCAACGGATGTAAAAAGGCAAAGAATTACCTCTTGTCTCTGGGCATACATGGTGAAATTGTAAGTACTTGAATGAACTTACGCAATCTTAGCAGAGATTGTGAATAACATTTGCTGTAGCATATGCTTAAATGGTTACAAAACGGCATGTCAGGATGGGGGTATAGGCTCCATGGTAGCTCCAACAGAAATGTCTTTTTGGTTGTTGTCCTGTTGACGATGGAGCGGTCGTCGCTCTTCATCTTGGCACTTGTGAAGCCAGTGGTTGTGACAATAACATTGTATAATTATTTTTTCTTTTCTTTTTTTTAGATAATACTGCATGCTATTTTGTCAGCGCATGTGTATATGTACCGTAATCGGTATTTTATGATGTGGGAATCTCCCCATTTTTCCTTCTCGGACATGAGTGATATTGGTATTATGCCTGCCTATAGGTATGTAGCCTACTAATAACGCCTCGAACATACGTAGCGTCATGGATCTAAGGAGAAGTTTCAGCGTCGCCTTGCCAAAGCCTGTGGATTGAGGAATGAATAATTTCATGTTATTTGTATAGCTGTGATACTTTGGTGCTATATCGCGGTTAGATGTGTGCTGCGCCCTTTTACCGCCCTCTCCAATTGTTCTAGCCTTGGACCGTTTTCCATTACAGGAACAGTTAATGCTGAATGAACTGAATTGATCACCGCTTAATTTAAAAAGTGACTATTTGTAATTATAATAATTATAATTATATCCACGAATATCTTCAGCATGCTACTAATTTTGATGAGCACTGTCAGTTTGGTTAGTTAGCTAGCACTTTATACAGTTTATGGAGGGTTATTGGAAAAGAGTCACAGATTACAGAGTGCATACCATAAAATGAACGCATTCCATTAGTTGAGTTGAAAGCATTTAAATATATGATATGAAGAGGCAGTGTGTTTGAAACATCAACATTATTGTGTCAAATTATCTCCAACAACTATGTTATATTATGCTTTGCAATAAAAAGAAGCGTTGCAACAAAAAGAAATAAAACATTGTGCCAACTAGGGGAGTAAGATGTTACAAGAGAATAACCCATATCTGGCCTAAAATGTGCTGGCTGTTCACAGGCCGCAAAAAACTCATTTGACATTCCATGAGCTTCATTTGGTCATCCATACACTATGGAGGCTATCCATTCCTTCGGGCATGGTTTCTCTATACTGTGTGTGTGTATACTAACCTCCACTGTGTCTACTTACCTCCAGCCTCTATTGCTACCATACATTTGCAATATTTTATATTATGGGTGTGGAGGAAATATGTGTTGATTTATAAAATTATGATGTTTGATGTAAATTCAATCCTGTTTCAGTGGAATGATGTCGAGGGGCGTAACCAGCATGAGATTTACACAAAAGCATGAAACTCTTACCAAACTCTTTGTAGGTGCACCTAATGCATAATTCACATGAATTATGGTTTTAATTGTAGTTGTTCATTCAATTAAAAAAAATACACATCCAAGTACACAACAAGTTTAAATGTACTCAATGCATGGATTGCAGTTAATTTACCACTCTCCAATGGTTCTGTGACTACGGAGCGAATGAAGGCTGTCTCATCAGGGTTTGTCTCCAGACAGACCTACATCTGGCTTCCCAGACTATGATGTAGCATCTAAAAAGAGAGAAATAGTTTCAGAAAAATGTAGAAATCCGTATGATAATTTAGTCGCTAATACAAGTCTTGTCTATCCTGATTCTCACACTTGCTAATCTGCTATGCAGCTCAGTATGGCTACTAGGCCTATCTCCTTTTCATTTGCCTGTGATAGGGAACCAATCAAACTCTGGCTTTTACCCCAACACGATGGAGGTGGGATTAACACGTTTTGTTTCAAATTCAGCCTGCTCTCAGAAATTGTTGGTCTGATCGGTTGTAGATCTGTCCAGTGTTTACAGAGGCATTTCAATCTAAGCCTGTTGATTTTGCCTCAGGGAAGTTGAGATGATAGGAAAAGTAGCCAGACTGAGCTTCATAGCAGATCAGTATGTGTGAGAACCAGCCTAGTAGACTAATAGAAGACACATTTTTGACTGGTACATGTTACTTTAAAACATGTTGATGCCATGTCTGAACATGTTGATGTTTTTGGGCAAGCTTGAACATGAAACTCAGCTGTAGCTAATCACATTAAATTGACTCACTAGATGATGGTCAAACAATAGCAACTTCCTTGTTGATTTGAATACCTTCATATGTCCCAGATGTGATGACACAACGTAACATTCATACAACCCTGATGTCATGTCATGTCGCCTTGTGTACTTTGACTCAGCGATGTGTCCCATGTACGAGTGTCTTCTCCTTCCACAGCCCATGGGATCAGAACGGATGGAGATGCGCAAGAGGCAAATGTCGGTGCAGCAAGAACCGGCAGCGGGGGGCATGCCAGCGACCCAGTCAGAGCAGCCAGATCAGGGAAATCGAGGCTCCAACGCATGCTGCTTCTGCTGGTGCTGCTGCTGCAGCTGTTCCTGGTAAGCACTCACTCATTCCATCTCTTTTTTAATGGTCCTCCAAGACCATCTTCTGCCCTAGAACCCACTCAGGTTCTGTAGTGTTTCACTGAAGCATGAGAACCTATATTCAGGTTGGGCATAATAAAAACCCAACTCACGGTTGTCCCAAAAAAACCTTGCTTGGTAGAACCAAACAATAAGGGCTTTGCCATGAGGGTTAATGGTTGAGACTTGAGGGCTTGCTTTTTAAATTAAACATTATCCACCCATATGTTCACAGGGTCTAAGGAATTACAGGACTTTGTTCAAAGTCATAGAAGTGATACCTTTCTATGACTGTTCCCAAGGTATTACTAACAATTGGTAACAATATAGTGCAGAGATCTTGTATAACAAAATTCAGTGTTCAATTCAGTTCATTTTATAAACAATGCCAAAAACATAACAGCACATCACACAGCACTGATAAATTGACAGTCTCAGCCTGATACTTTCATGGTTTATTTGGGTCAAAGTGTGTTAGGATCATGATATGTTTACCACCTTGCAGTCTCACTGTTAGGAATGAAGACAGGGAGGAGAGGAACCGCCAAGTCTCCTATGACATGAAAGCAGATGGGTCTGGAGAATGTGAGGAGAGGTCAGTGTTACAATAACTTACATCAGTGTTATTAACAAACATGTCTGTACTCCTTTACAAACACTTCTGTATAGAATATGCACACACACCAGATGAAATGTATACTGGATGTTCACACAGCTTTGCCAAGGATGGAACATGTTTGCAGTGCTCCATTCATGCCTTAGTCACTTTCTATTACTATTGCTGTTTGCAAAGTAGATTAATCAAACCTGTATTTATACTATACAGACATATGAAATCAATTGATTTGAAAACACACACAGGAAACACGAGCTAGGAGGAGAAAACCTTAAAATGCTTTGTTGCCCTGGTAGCCTGAAGCCGACAGTGGATGAGGTACGTGCATGGGGCCAGTCCTTTGACAAGCTGATGCACTGCCCCACTGGGAGAAACACATTCCGGCAATTTCTACGAACAGAATTCAGCGAGGAGAACATGCTGTTTTGGCTTGCCTGTGAGGAGTTCAGCAAAGAGACCAATAAAGGTGCCATCGAGGAGAAGGCCCGACTTATCTATGAGGATTACGTCTCCATTCTGTCACCCAAAGAGGTGTGAAAGATTTACTGTCGCCTTGATTTCCTTATGAATATCTGCAAAATGCTCTTTGCTAGCAATCTGCTCTTTTATTGTTCTGTTTCATTTTCTTCTCTTTCTCTCCCTCTCCCATAGGTAAGCCTTGACTCGCGAGTCCGAGATGTGATCAATCGCAACATGCTGGAGCCCACTTCCCAGACCTTTGATGATGCTCAGCTACAGATCTACACGTTAATGCAAAGAGACTCCTATCCTCGCTTCTTGAACTCCGCCCTCTACAAAAACCTGCTCAAGACCCTCTCTGAGCAATCACCGGAATCCTAGGTGATCTCTACGATCATATTTCTTGATTTTGCCCCCTTTCTCCCTTTTTTTCCTGCTCCTTTTGTTGTTGGTGATATTCCCTCTAGAAACTTTAGGGGTAAAGTTCAGAAGGCCTTCAACAGGTTCCTACCAGGGATTTCACACTAACATGGTTTGCACCTGAAAGGAAAACACACTCAGGTCTCCAAATCTCTGGATAAAAAAAGGTTTGAAACTGTACTGCTACAGATTATCTTGGATGGACATAAGGATTTTATTTACTGGTTGTTTTTTGTTTATTTAGATGTTTGTGTGTGTGTGTATGTATGTGTGTGTATGTGTGAGCGATAAAGAGAGAGAGAGATCCTTATTTATTTAATATATTTTATTTATATTATTGTGATGTTTAGGCCATATATGGCTATGAGAATTTCTAATATGTGAAGAACTGATAGAATTTCTTGTTCTACTGTACAATCCAAATGGAGAGGGAATTGTGGGTACATGGAATTGCCAAGCTGTGTGTAGTGTGAGTGAGAATCAAAGCTCTATTCAAGGAAGACAGTCTATCCATAGGCAGCTCATTAAGGGTACTGTAACAGTCAGCACCCTTTTTGCTGTCTGCCTATTTAAGCTTTTGTTGTTTATCTGCATGACCTTATCATGACAGAGAGGTGTAGGTGATTATGATCCATGAGATTCCTAAGGGGGACTGAGGGAAATGAAGCATATTTCAACCCTATTTTGAGGAATCTCAATTGATCAGCCAGTTTAAATGGGAGAAAGCCAGAGGTGACGGGAGTGAACAGAAAATCACACGTCCATTTTCAGCGACTCTGGCACAAAGATGGGCCCACATCAAGTGTGTGCTTCCTCCATATGACAAAGTTAACAGTAAATTTCATTAATTGAGTTACAATTTGTTCTGTATTGGGGAAAATAGCATGTATGCTTGTTTTCCACTGTCATTGTCAGCATTATAAATTACCATTCAGTATTATTTTTGATATCATATTGATCGGTTGATCCCTGTAGTGAAATTTCTTTGAGTGCTATCATTTTGTTGAGGGAGGACAAAAAAGATTTGATGTGACCAGGTGTGAAAAATGTTTTATAGATATTCTCTTATAGAACAAAAGAGCCTTTGGTGATTTCTGAGACCAAATTAGCACTGGCTATTATTGCTATGGATATCATGTACCTTTTACTCATGCCACTATTAAGTATTGAAGTTAGTGTGTGTTTTTTTTCCAGTACCCATATAAGTTCATTAGTAGGTTCATTACATTGTTGCCTGGCGTACACGTCACTCAAAGACAAGATCCTCAGTCGAGGAAGTGCCTTGATATTAAAATTTTCTGACATCATTATTCATGGCAATAGTTTGAAACTTTTGTCATGTACAGGATCTGACTAAAAACTGGAAGCACCCGTGTTTACGGTGTTTAGCTTCCCATGCAGAGGCTTTTGAAGGAAGAAAGATATTTCATTAGGTTATTGCATATTCCCCCTTTTTAGTTCATTATATGATGCCTGACGAACAAGTAAATAATGAATAAATAAATAATAAAAATAATAAATAATTGGACACAACAGCCTGTAGGAGGTTGTGCACAGGAGGTCTTCCGAACTTCAAATACTTTGCCTCACATATAGAGGCTCTTGTGCTGACATGGAGGACCAATGCATGGGTCTCGGATAAAAATGTGCAAAGCTGCCGGGAAGTATGTTCATCACTGATGTTCCAGGCCTCTTTCAAGGTCCCTAATATGACCAACATTGGCGTTCATCATTCACATCTAATGTCCTTAATCTCAGGGTCCACACCAAGTTCATGCCTCTGACTTGTTTATGTTGACCTTCTTTTACCAAAGTGCTTCCATTTCTTGGACAGATCCTGTCGATGGACTCCAGGCCTTCAATCAATGTACTAAGTGATTTGTCCTGTATATTACTGAAATGAAGTAGTTGATGTTTATTTCAGATGTTTATTTCTTTATTTTATCCATTATTTATGTTTCAACTTAGTACATTTTCACACCAACAAGTAATAAGCTAAGATGTATTTTTAATAATATCAGAGCTCAGGACAATTCATGAAGCAGGTTGATTGAAACCAGTTGTCTGTCAGCAAATGTGAACTTCATGGTGGTACTTCTTGTCTAAGGGTAATAATAACGTGCAATTTGAGCTGATGGATTTACCATGCAGATCAACCTCAATCTAAGCCAATGGTTTGGAGTGATACTGCCTATAATTTTTGTTCAGTTTTTCTGTTCACTGTAAAAAATGTGTTGCTTTACTTGAGTTTACAATAAGGTGAATAACATGAATGTTTACAGTATATATTTTATTTTCAGTTTTATCAAATCAACATAAACAATGATTTGTGGGCATTTTGAATTCTTCTTAAGGAAAAAATAAAGCACAATGATTTTAAATAGTTTTCGTTATTTGTCCTAAGAAATGTGCTTAACAGAAAACCGGCATTTTGAAACGATAGGTTGACGGCATTTTGGACAATACTCTTTCTCTGATCGTGCACCCAGCCAAATGGGATGAGATGTATGTGGTGTCTCAATGACTGTAATTAGATGTCTGGTACATCATGTTGCCATGCAATGTGGATGGAGTCATGGGGAAACATCCAACAATGGTTTCCTCAAAAGAGGTCCAGATATCAGAATGTTGTAGAATTGAGTAGATTCTGAATAGTAAGTCTTGCTATTTTACCAACACCTACATTACACAATTATCCAAACAGTTAGTCACATTTCAAAATGCTAAAAAACTCTCTATACACACTAACACCACCAAAACACAGACAATCTAGCTCAAAATCAAATAATTCTACCAAACACTAGCATGTGTTTACACAGCAAGTCACAGTACACTAACTTTCAAAATACTAACAAGTCATGGCTTTTCTGAAACTACATTAATTTTCCTGTATTTCAAATCCTTCTAAACTTCATGAACTACATTGACTTCAAAACCCTGCTTCCATTTACTTTACACTTTACTTTACGTAAATCTTCCACTTACTATACCAATTATATTTGTGTAAGTGTTTACACTGATGTGTGCAAAAATGAGCCTGATGATGATGGTCATGCTTCCATATGCTCATAAATTGATCTTTAAAAGAGGAGGTGGAGACTGGAAGGGCACTGCTCTGCTAATCTACCTTCACAGTAAGCTAGAGCTTGTTCCTTGTGTAAAAAAGCATTTCTCAGCATGTACTGGAAATTGTAGATTTATTTCCTGCTCTTGTTCCTATCATGAGGTCATATGATAAGCATCTTTGAATTTGAAATAAGGATTCAGCTCCTTGGATCCACAGCCTACTGGATGCAAAGTGATTTTTGCACCTTTTATCTGCATGTATCTCATTTAAACATCAAACACTGTGGCACTCTCCTCATGTCACTGTTTTATTCAGTCCTTGTTCGCATGCAAATATTGCTGGGCAAAGCCTCTCTCCATCTGTGAGAGGCACCCAGCATCTTAAATGCGAGAACATGCATCAGAAAGCTGTATTGCAACATTTTTAATAATGCACATACATAAATATGAGACCTGAACATCTCTATGGTTCTGTAGATCTAATGGCAAAGAACTCCGGCGATGGTAAACACAGAGCTCTGCACGCTGCTTTTGTGTGGTGTACAGCTGCAACCACTTACACTGGCAAGTGGGGAGAAAAGTGCTAAAACTGGATTCATCCCACACTCTTCCCATGGCTATAACCATTATTATGGCTAGAAATGAAATCAAAGCATTATAAAGGTGTTTTACTTTGTTATTTGTAAAGGGGTAGCTCTGTACAGCAGGCACTCCTTAAGTAGATCTGTTGCTTTTAGTTAGCAACACACTCCAATCAGTCTAACAGAGAACAGTGAAGTCTGCATCGTTTTGTTTCTTTCAGAAAGCCTATAAATATCATGATCGCTTCTACAGATATTCAAAACAACATTAGCACACCTGTCCTGTCCCTGTTTGTTCTGTATCAAGAACAAACACAGCCTACACTGAACTAACCTGACCATAAAATGAATGACAATTAGCAAGTTTGTGCAGGCCCCAATTGGTAACGGTAATTTTAAATTGCAATGCCTTAGTGATACAATCTTGTTGTTCAACCTTAATGGACATTGATAAAACAGCATAATCTTCACCTTGTGACAGAGCACGTAGTAGGTCACTCATTCACATGAAAACAATATAAAGCATTACCGGAGGAACATGAAGACGTAGATCAAAACATTTTTTTCTCGTCCTTGAGTTGACCTTCATTTCTGTAGCCAGTGCCTCCTCTGGTGCCCTCTCTTTTAGTGGCACACCTTGGCATCATCATGAAAAGAGCTTGTGTTCTTGTTTGGCAGCTGAAATATGTGTATGAAGTCATCTTTTGTGCAAGCTACTGGCAATTACACCACTGGAGACGCACACATTGCATGGGTTTATCATTTTGATTTATTTCATTGAACAATTCACCTCCAATTTTAAATTAATGTGACTAGTCCTCAGTAGGGCAAAGCAAAAAAAAAAAAAAAAAAAAAAAAAAAAGGTAACTGTGATCATCAAAAAGTCAAAAAGTTAAAACTACATATAAAAAGTGATGGTAGATAAACAGAGACGTAACAACATTGAGTCTGAGAGCTGAGCACACTTTCATGTCAAGATAAAAAAAACACAGGAAACAGTTCTGTGACCAAAGGAAACAAACATTCAGTGGTTTGTGGGACAACATCTGTGCACCAGGTACCACTGAAGTAGTACTTCCTATCTATAACTGATTCAGACTCCTGGTCTGGGGAATTAAGCTACTTCTCTGCAAGCTGAAGACATTCCTCCAGACTTCAGCAAAACTGTAGGGAAAAACACAAAAAAATGAAGGTGGTTGGAGCTTAATTCCCTTTCTTCCAATTCTTTGCAAGATACAACTTAGCTCATTCTATACAGTGCAATAAAGAAACACACTCACCTTCCACCTATTTCCGCACTCATTGCAGAAGACGAATGTGGTCATTGGCTCATCAGCACTGCGAGTCTGAACCTAATGGATATTCAGAATGAGCACATTAGCAAAAGGAAAAGGCCAGTGTTCACTACCAGGTCACGTAAACAACAATCTTTCTTTTTAAAATCTAACTGGTTTTGTTCTGTACAGTCAACTCGGTCTCCTGTCTCCATCCCTACATGCAGGTCTACAAGACTTTCACAGGTCAAATTAATTACACAAGACACGAGACACAGCATTGAGAAAACACAGTAGACCGACCTGTGTGTAGGTGCAATTCTTCTTTTTGCACTTCCCACAGGTGAACAGGTCTGTTTCAGTGCCGCCAGTGCGGGCCATTTGGTGGTCCCTGATGGCCTCTTTGGTCAAGTTCTTGCGCATCTCCTTAAGCTCATCACTTGCCATTTCCTGGACAGAGAAGCATGCAGGGATGCAAACAGGTAAGAGGTGTGCAAGGTGGGCATGGGGGGTTACAGTGATTGAATAACTATCTCTACCATCAATAGGCAAAGTGCCCACAGGGACCAGGTCTGAACTTGGCCTAAAGTCAAATCCCAAACCCTCTCCTCATCTCTCACCCACACTCATTTTCCTGTCACCTCCTCCCAATCCTTTATATACTTGCTAATCCTTTCCAATAAAGGGTAAAAAAGGGGCAGACTTTACAAAAAATACTTTGAATTATTGATTATTCAGGCTAAACATTTAGCCCCCATATTATCAAAGATTTTTGTAGTAACATCTGATTTAACAATCATAATTTGGTTCCTGTTTAACCCAATCGTGAATTAGTGAAACAAACACAGCACACAGTGAAGTACACACTAACCCTGAGCAGCTGGTAGGCAACTGCCTGCTATAGCAGTGAGGGAGGTCCACTGGTCAGGGATCACATCGACAACCCTTCGGTTACAGGCCTGAAGCCCTAACCAGTAAACCATAGCTGCCCCCATAAATTCTAATACAAATACAAATTTCCACTAACCACCCTTTCCCTTAATAGCTAAACCAGCAGCAAAACAGATATTCAAGCTAGTGACTGGCCAAGAAACTTGCCCAAAATGCTCAAGCTCTTTTACTTGTCACAGCCCAGTTGCTTTTGTTGATCAGCTGTTTGTCAGAGATTAGCCATCTCAGAGAACTGCATTTTCTGATCTGAGCACTACTCATCTGGCCTGACAAAAGTCAATTGTCAACTGGACACAATTCTATGTTTGCTGCTGCTGCCACCAATGTGACATTTATAGTTATTCCAGCATCTAGCATTGTGGACATGACCTCACAAGACCTAGTCCAATAGACTTAGAAAAGAGTGTAGTATACAGAAACAATTTATATTCTGAGAAAAAAAAAACTCTACTAACTTTACAAGAAAAAAAGTTGTGTTGCGTAGAAATGCATAAAAATCATTATTTGATTTAATATTCAACCTTGAGCATTCAAGAGCACCTGTTATCTGACCTCTACATGTACCTCCTTACTAATAGGTTACATAAGTACAAGATATGCAAAACTATGAAAACAGTATCCTACTGGGGTTACATGTTGTGTCTTCTGGTAAAATTCAGCAATGTGCCTGCCCCCAAAATGTTCCCAAGCCCCCCTAATGCTGGCCCAATTGACCTAAGTGCATGGAAATACACATCTATTCATCTCGGTTGAATTGCTCATGGAGTTTATCATACAGATCCCATCTGCACATCACATGAAATTGCACATCTCAGCTGACGCTAGGTAGTAGTAGTACTTATTACTAGTAGTAGTAAGTTACTGTGCCCCTTTCAGTGTTCACTGCAGGTTCAGTATTGTATATGTTGTATCAAATTTTCTTGTTCAGAGTTGAGCTCTCATACGTTGATACCAAGGATCATTGAAAAGTTTATGTTAGGGATAACAGCCGCTGAAGTGTCCCAATATAGGGGAATAATGGACTTGGCACAGGCAATCTTTGCCGTTGTACTGTTCTTCGCTCATGCCTCGTCCATTATTCTCCTATATCGTGACATCTCGAAGGCCGTTATCCTGTTTATAACCTGGCTGCCAGAAGTATTTTTATATTTAATGTAATGTAATTCTTTTCTTTCAGCAGTAATCTACAAAAAAAAAGACGACTGGTTTGTAGCTTTGATGTAGGCTTCAAGGGAAAGTAGATTTGCTTGCTGTTGTTATACTCTAAAGAGCACTGATATGAAACTGTGAAACTTTTTTACCAGATGTATGTCATGTGTCCCGTTATTGGAGAATAACGGACACCCTGTCAGCCAATCTGTGTTTAGTTTCCCCGGGTGCCGTAATGTAACACTCCCATTTATGCAGACCGGAACTATACTGAACTATTCGCTCCAATTGTAATGTTTTATGTTGCTCGATCTTGGTCAGTATTCAATGATCTTCGACCATAACATGTAAACACCTTATCCTGATTTCTGACAGTTATCCTGATTTCTGACAAAGAGAGCAATGTGCGAGATGGAATGCTGAAGACAATCAAGCAGTGCTCTTTAGAATCCTCAATGAGAACACTGCAAAGAATGCTATGATCAGTAATATTTAAGGGATAATGGCTGACGAGGTGACCAGTTACATGGAAATAATAGCGAAGTGGCAGCGAAGAACTCAACACTGCATGGACCCCAGAACGGAGTTGCCAAAAATGTTTTTTTGTGTTAAATGAACCGGTAGAATCTCATTGGCCTGCAACTGCCACACACAATGGAGAGGTAAGCAAACAAATTTAAAATTTGCCTA
Organism: Tenualosa thibaudeaui; assembly: GCA_027481765.1. NCBI lineage: Eukaryota > Metazoa > Chordata > Actinopteri > Clupeiformes > Clupeidae > Tenualosa > Tenualosa thibaudeaui. The sequence continues at coordinate 5,243,546 of JAIFZK010000227.1, forward strand.
GAGTAGTGTAAAGGTCTAGAAAAGGGGGGTCGTCTGATATTCAGGATTGTCTTTTATTCGGGCCGATATGGTAATTCCACCTCTTCAGCCAATCAGAAAAGAGAATCCCATTGTTATGTACATGTATCATGTACACAGGGATATTAATAACCTGATTTCTCTGCATTCATCTGCAACACTTTATCCCCAATATGGTCAAAACTGTGATACGCCTCATATTCGGGATACTGAAGTGCATGTAAATGTAGTCAATATGTGCTTCATATGATCATATACGTAGGGATCAAGACTTTGCAGATGCTAAAATAATTGAAAGATACCTCAGATTCCTCAAACTTTGCTTTCACTAGTTACAATATATAAATTGGATTGTTTCCCACAGCAATCCCCATCGGCTGTCTTAAAATTGGGATTGCTGGTGAATATTAATTGTTTAAATCCCTAAATAGTGAAGTAGAGCATCAAATGTGTGACGCAGCATGGAAACATATTCATTTATTTTAAAAAATTCTAAACCCTACCACATTGCACTTTTGAGCTTTTTTAGACCTATCTGACACCAACTGGCTTGCTGCCTACACTGTTCATGGCTTTTTGCTTTACAAACATGTCTGCTTTGCTCCGTTTTCAGATTAATCCGAGGCAGACAGCGTCTTCAGATTGTTACGCCCAAACCTGTGGATTAATATGGAGTGCATCTGCAACAGAGTTGTTTTGATTTAATTTTAAAAAACACAATAGATGCTGCCTCAGGCTGAGCCTGTTAGCCTGTTCGTATACAGTGTTTTTGACGGACTGATTTCCATCGTGGTGATGGGGTACAGTTTAAAGCTGTAAATGTGTTCAATAGGGACACCAAGGATCTCCTTGACATTAAAGCAAATGCAAAAATAACAATGAAAGTCATCCATTCCACTGAACACTTAAACCAAACACAAATGGGTGAAACAGCCACATTTGCTATCTCCACTGTGTAAACTGCATTGCTGGACATTCTCTCAAAAACAGGAATTTGTAAATATCCAGATTCTACAATAGGAAGAATTTCATAAAAAAGACGTGCTTTGTGCTACCTCGGGTGGCACCTTCACTTCTGAGGAGTGGTGTCCTACACTTGTGAGTGCCTTACCTCAGCAGTCATTCTGGCAATGCGATCTGGTGCCACATTTCCACACAGCACATTCCGCCGCAGGTTGGGATTCTTGGCATCCTTAAGGTTTGCAATTCGGCTCCGAACACGGTTCTTGTATTTCATATCAGTATTTTTAAACTCTGAAAAGATGCGTGCCAGCTTGTTAAGAAACTCACCCATTTTGTTAGCGAAATGATATTGAATACATGTGGGGAAGATCACGTGGCAACGGAGTTACACTGCCACTAAATATTTTGAATGCCATTCAGCAAGTACTGAACCGATATTTAAAAGTAATATCACTATTAAAACTCACTTTGCATGTGCCTACATGAGAACAGAAAAAGTTCTTGTAAGTCTTCATATTATTTGTAGGCCAAAAAGTGCCGGGTAACGGATTTAAAGAAAATTAACATCACTTTTGTACATTAAAAATCAAATGTGCAGTTCTCAGTTTATAATATTTAAAAACCCACAGTCATGTTTCTATATATGTTTTCTATGTCTTTCTAATATTTTATGAATGTGAAAATGTTTTGCATGGTAAGACTTTTAAGTTGTATAACTCACAAGTTACAAATGTTCCTATTATTAAAACAGGATAAAATCTGATATTTTTTCCCTAAAAAAATCATTTACTCATTTATAATAGTACTAATTAACATAAGGGAACACAAAAACAACAAAAATGTCCAATTATAGGTTACAGATATTACAGATAGCCTATAGCTCTACTTGGTTAGCTCTAGGCTAGGTTAATTAGCATAAATTAGCAATATTCAATTCATATCCAGGCAAGGGAACTATGCAAAGCTGGTAGTTTTTTTTTTAATCAAAGAAATAAAATAGTTAGGCTAGTTTGCTTTTATTCAGACAGGTTAGTGACAGATGGAGTGAGACAGAGGCAAGGGGTGGGAATGGACGTAAAACCTGACCCGTTTACGATATGGGCACCATAGCCATTAAGTAAGGCTAACACATAGCCAATTTAGCATCATTTCCTAGGTTAGTTTCCCTTTTTTTTGCATATTGTCCCAAAATATTGGCACCAAATGTTGACAAATGTCAATGTTACAATAGTAGGTAGCAAACAATACTGGTACAAAAGGTCATTTTGAACTTTTTGTATAAAATAATTAGTATATGATTTTGTGACTTCACTGTAATTTCCTTACCGGTTTTGGAAACGGAGTTACAGATTTTAACCTGACATTATTTCCTATTGTTGCATGAAAATTTTCAAATGGAATATGCTACATGAAGTGTCCCATCAAGGTGGTGTCTTTTGGAAATTCTTTTCAATTTCTAATGTTATCCTTTTGTGGGAAGGGAAAAAACTATTTTATGGTAACAGAGTTATAGTAATGGCATGATATAATGGCATATTTCCAAAGTTTTTGGTAACACTTTACTTGACGGGTCCTTTCATAACTCATTCATAGCAGCTGTCATAAACTGCACATAAAGCATTCATGACTGTTTCATGAGACATGACTCAACATTCATACCAAACCTTTCTTGAATGTTGAAGACAGAACAACAAACAGAAGTCCAACAATTGCATAGCTGTTTTTGTTTAATATTTCATGAATGTCTTATGAAGTCTATATCAAATGTCACTTTACTTTACAAGTTGTCAAGTATTCATAATCACTGAGTTTAACACTGGGAGGTAAACTAGCCTACTTTCAGCTGACCCATATTTGTGTAACCTGGAACGGTTGGACATTCCCATTAGCAAAAGATGAGAAATCATCAGCAAAGGTTACACTATAAAACAAATATTTTTTTTTCTACAATACAAAAATTGTTAGCTTGACCATGTTCTGTCTTTTTGGCACTAGACTAGCCAATTGCCTCAGATGTGACGTGATCAGGTAAGATGCTTGGAACAAAAACAGCAATGCTGCTTTGCGATTGTACTTTTATTTTGTCGTTGTCGTTGTTCTGTTTCCTCATGGAAGGTTTGGTATGAATGTTGAGTCATGTCGCATGAAACAGTCATGAATGCTTTATGTGCAGTTTATGACAGATGCTATGAATGTGTTATGAAGGGACCTGTCAAGTAAAGTGTTAATGTCAGAAACGTGAAAAGGGACACTTCAAATTCAATGAAATAAGAAAAAAGTTGGTTATATCTCCCACAGTGATTTTAAGAGAGCACTCAATTACTCATTGTCGTCAAAGTGCTGTAAGTTTTGATCCAGAGTACTTAGAAACAAAATACACACTGTTTTATAAACTTTACCTCTGTGTTATCCATACTAGATAGGTGTTGTGAAGACATATGAAGTCTGATTTTTTTTCTCTAGATGTTAACATGTGTGTGATCTTCCCCATGTGTAAGTGTATCAATACAGTTTGTATCCAAAGGATATAGTCCTCAATCTGGGCTCCAAGCTCATCACAGTCTGCTCCAATGGTAATGTGATCATCTAATGGAGACAAAACAAAATATTTCACATTCGGTCAAAGCCAGTACCTGTTTCCGAATTTCCTTTGAAACTACTCCACTTAAATAATAACTTTTAAAATATATATATATACACACACATCACACACATTGTACTACCTACAAATTCAGGGCATTTATTGGCATTTTTGTAGGTTGGATTGCTATATGGTGAGCCAAATGTAAGCTTGGAGAGGCTTGCCTCCTGTCTGCAGAGCACTGGTGAGCATCTCCCGACACTTCAGACGGACTGAGTCAGAGGTGACAGGCGCTCGTGGGAAGGTGGAAATAAGTGTGTTGGGGGTGGCCTCAGCAAAATCACTCTTGCTGGAATTACTGCTTGAGCTTCTGACACAGACACAAAATAAAGGAATGGATGCAGGGCATGGCAAGGGTTAGAATAACTCCAGGCACAAAGAGAATTGGCACAAAAGAATGAAAACAAGAAAGCTTAGTGTTCATACCTCTCCTCTTGGGGCTCTGGACTGCCCTGTGATGTGACTGTGGGTGTTGTAGGCTCCTTTCTTCTCTCATCAGAGGACTTGTCACCACCACCACCAGGCTCTGCATCTGCCAAACAAAAATGTTTGATTATTGTGTAAGAATAGAATAAATTATTTCAAGTTGAAATTAATAGGATTGGAGAATTTGATTATTTGCTTCAACTGCATTCTATAAACAGTACACATCACATAAACAACACACATGAATTAATTTAGCTTTGCCTGAAAAATATTCAATACATTCGAGTCATAGTTGCGTGGGTTCCAAAGTAAAATTCCCTGACTTTTCCATGACTAAAAAGTAGAATGTACATGACTTTCTCTATAAATTTTACAATTTACAATTTAAACAATATACCACCTGAATTCAGAGCCAAAGAAAACAATGTATTTAAAACCAATCAACATATAATCTCTATTTTTAGACTCACACGTTTTCAGTGCAAAACTCTGTTAACAGATTAACCACAACAACTCAAACAAGACATGACTGAGGTTAATAAAGAAGGAAGCATTGAAATATATCACATACTGGGGACAACTATATAGTATTATAAAATTCCCTCTTCATCCACAAAAATTCTTTCCATGTCAGGAACAGACTGTATTGAAATTCAAACATTTTCCAAAAATTCCATGATCAATGGACCTGTAGTTGACCATTACCAAACGGGGTGGCCAAACTACAGCCCGGGGGCCAATTGCAGCCCTCTGCTGTCTTTAGAGCAGCCCGCCATGAAGTGAAAAAAATAGGTTTTCTAATCAAAAAGGTAGTTGCTCCTTCACTTGAAATTGGTTTTAAAAATCTGTGCTCTTAATTTTGCATTGGCTCTTGGCAACTTAGATCTTTCTGTATGTGGCCCGCAAAAAAAAAAGTTTGGCCACACCTGCCACAGGCATCTTGAGTGATAAGTCTGCATGATGTTACTTCAAAAAGCATGTGCCGCTTACCTAAGAGTTTCTTCCAGGATTTGATGAGGGATTTTGCAAGTGATGTCACTTCTTCGTCTGTGCTTTGCTTGCGAATTGCATTAACGGACATTCCAATTCTAGTTGACTGCAGAAAGAAAAAACAATGACAAACACGTAGATATGTGATGAATAAGAGAGAAAAAAACCTGCTTACCTGCAGTAGCTCCAATGTCATGGTGATGCTCTTCAACTCCTTCAGCAGATCCAAAGCACCAGACTACAGAAAACAATGCAGTACAAGGGAGCATATGAGCTTATTAACCGTGTTAAAGGTTGACAAATTGACAGAAATCCCAACCTGCAGAAACTCATTTCAGGGAGGTGTCTACCACAAATTGGTGTAATAAATAGGCCTACAATGCACAGCACGCGTTAGGGTGAAACGTTTTTCCCCCATTCATGCCACAAGAAGCTTTCGTTTTAATAATAATAAAAGACATTGGTGAGAGGCAGACGTTAAAGTACACGTCTGCAAAAATACTACACAGGACTGATGCGCTCTCCCTCTCTCCCCCGTCTCACTGTCACTCACGCCACTCGGCCACTTGTTCTGACTGCTTCTCCCAGTCGCAAGTGAAGTGCGCGAACGGGAGTTTTTAACATCTTTCGCGGGTGTCCGGGAGACACTATTTAAATACGGGAGACTCCCGGAGCGTCCAAGATACTTGGCATGTTTGAATTTAAGGTACAAGACAGTGTCGGAATCTCGATAGCTACTACTTTGCTTTGAAAACGAAACACTGTGTCGCGGGAGTCCACTTTGTGTGTAACATCACCGATAATGCTGCATTTAGCAATGACGACAACTCTTCACTCTCAATAATAAAGGTGCATGCCCAGAAATGTTCCTCCGCTGGATGATTTAAAGGGCAACGTTATCTAAGCTATTACAATTATAGTATAGTAGTAACGTTAACGTTTACATGCAGCAGCTAACTAGCCAGCGTGTGATGGCTAAGGTTTATTATGGTTAGGCTACTGTTTCTGCGCTAATGGTAACGCTAGTTGGGAGCTCCAAGAGTGAGAGTAGTAACGTAGGTGAATATTAAGGACGTAAAAACGAACACTGAACAATTAAATACAATAAAAATCGCGTGAAGTCGCTGAAAAAATGTGCTCTCACGTTATCGTTAGTTTACAACTGTTTCGTTGGCCGACTTATTTACCGTTAGCAAAAGTGGCTAATGTTAACAGTAGATTTTCCATACACCACTATTCCCGCTAGCATTTATCCATTCAGTCAGTTTCTGCAATGCTGCGAATTATGATAATTATGATGAATACACGTTGCCCAGTAGCATTAACCTGATATTGGCCAATCTTGCATAGCTAGCATATTAGCAATCTGGTTAGGTGTTGTTACAAACGCTGTGACTACTGTGACTGTGTGTACCCAACCCAAAACGCATAGAATAGGGCTAACGTTAGCGCTGCTAGCCTCCTGCCTTGTCTGGGACGGAGGAGACATTCATTCAGTCATGCCAAATAACTCACCGCAGTTTTCTTCTGTGCCAATTTATCAATCTTCTTCGCAATCCTAATAATTTCTTCCTCTTCCTTTTTACCCATTGTGTATGTTAATAAAGACAGAAACAAAAAAACAGATTAAAAACAATGGTGTCGCGCACCCACACAACAAACCACCGGCGGGCTGCCGCGAGCAAAGCAGCGGCGCATGAGACGTAGGCTACACTAATTTCTCAGACTAGACCAATCGCTTACCGAAGAGGATGTGCCCAGGTTGATACTACCCTGACAGCTCAAGATTGTTTTTGGCAAAAAATCTTTCCAGTTCCTACTTTACGTTTCCTGTGTAACGCAAATGTTTTACACCTAAACAATGCAGCTTACAGCAGTTCACATGAAATATATGGAATTTACCCATATCCACCAGGGTTGGCCTAGGCCAGAGGTGTCCAACAGATAGCCATAGAGCCTATTCAAATCTCTATGAAATTAAATTCAGACATTCTGCATTTAAAAGCCTACAAAATGACCCCAGTTTTACTGATCTCTGGTGAGAATTGATAAAGGTGCCACAAATTTAGATGACAATTCAGATGAGTGCTGTTAGTGTGTAAGATGGTAAAATAAAGGATGTTAACATTTATCTACAAGCCTCAGTAATAATCAGTAATAGCGATAAAACAAATAGTCGTCTGGAGTAGCTCTCAGCCACATTCATTTTGTCAATGTAGCTCTCGGAGGGAAAAAAGCTGGAGATATAGCTATAGATATAGCTGGCCTATTTTTCGAGAACTCTAGGGGCTGACTTTGGAAATTTATCTAAAGATTTAATGCAAAGATAATATGCAGATAGTGAATGCGTTTTTCTATCTTAAGGTTTTTCTCCTAACGCCAAGGAACTTGAAACTGTTGACCTTATTCACTTTAGAACCATTGATGATAGTAGGCTCCAACTGAACTCCTTTCCTTCTGAAGTCCAGAATCAGCTGGTCTTTGGTCTTTGCAAGATTAAGAGAAAGATTATTCTCCTGACACCACTGTGTTAAGTTGTTCATTTCACTTCTGTAGGCTGTCTCACAGTTGTTGGTAATCAGTCCAATTACTGTGGCATCATCAGCAAACTTAAGACCATATTAGAGCTATACATAGCTTTACAGTCATGACAGGGAGTACAGGAGAGGACTCAGGACACAACCTTTAGGGCCACCTGTGTCAATGAGGTTGAAGTGATGGAGCCCATTCTCACCACTTGGCACCGTCCAGACAGGAAGTAGTCTACACAGCATCCTTACATAAGTGTCCTTCTTCTCCAGATGTGTAAGGGAGGAATGCAGTGCAGTGGTAATGGCGTTGTCAGTGGATCTATTCTGTCGGTGAATTGATCGGGGTCCAGAGTTGGTGGAATCATGCTGCAAATGATATTCTTCACAAATCTCTCAAAACATTTGCTCACAATGGGAGTGAGTGCCACAGGACTCCAGTCATTCAAGGTGGCAATCTTTAATTTTTCTTCTTTGGCACTGGAACAGTTATGGATGACTTAAAGCCACTGGGCACAACGCACATGGGCAGAGAGAGGTTGAATAGCAAGCAGGCAATTGCTTTGATGACACAACATGGTATCCCATCACGCCCTGCTGCTCTGCGGATGTTAACTTACTTGAAGGATTTCCGTACATCACCCTCTGTGATCATTAGGCCTGATTCAACTGAGAGGTCAGTGATAGAGGGAGTTGCTCTTTCTTCACAGATGTTGGTAACCTCAAAGCGGGTATAGAAGCAGGTCAGCTCACCAGGTAGTGAAGGGTGAGAGACTTGGACCTCATATTTCTTGTCTTTAAAATCTGAAATAATGTGTAGTCACATGCCTCTTGTATCATGTCCCTCCAGCTGTTCTTCAATCTTATGCCTGTAGTCCTGTTTTGCTGATTTGATTGTTTTACGCAGGTCATATCAGGCTTTTTTCTCCAGCTCCTTGTCTGCAGATGCAAAAGCACAATCCTGGGACCTGAGAGCAGCTTTAACAGTGTTATTTACCCATGGTTTTTGATTAGGACATATCCGGAGTGTTTACATTGAAACATCTCCCATACACTTCCATATGAATCCAGTGACTGCCTCTTTATACTGGTCTTTATTACTATTTGATGCATCGTAAAACACCCCCCCATCAGCACAATCAAAATAGTCTTGTAATGTGCTGTCCGATTCCTCAGACCAGCAGTGAACCGTCTTAACCATGGGCGCAGTTTGCTTCAGTTATATCACAAACAAGTAACATACTTTGCAGTAATGTTGAACACTATTCAATAAGCATGTGATCTTAGTGATGTGTGTGTGTGTGTTAGTTTTAGGTGTGTCTTTGTGAGTGTTTTTAGTTTGTGATATGTTTGTGTGTGAGTGTGTGTTTATGTCAGCATATGTGTACATTTCATGGACTGAGTCTGATGTGTATGAGTTATCATGTGAATTCATGTATATGAGTCTCTGTGAGTGTGTACGAAAGAGAGAGTGTATATGTATGTGTGTGAGAGAGACAGAGACAGTGAGTGAATGTGTGCGTGTGTGTAGTGTGGGGTGTGTATGAATAAGTACATGTTCATATGTGCAAACCTTTGCATTTGTGTTGTCCCTATCTCTCTTTTTCAACCTCTGACTTTGTCATCTTAGTCATCTGAAGCATATGTAGAACTGCCCTATGCATAACTCAGACACATATTTCACATATTTATGCATGTCTCTTATTCCTCTTGCGTGTGTGTGTCTGTGTGTGTGTGAAAGTGAGTATATAAGTGTATGTGTGTAAGTAACTCTAGGTCTGTGTAGACCTAGTGTCTACACATACACCAAAAACTGAATTAATCTGATGATTGACTTTGATGAACAAAAAAAACTGTTATTGCACACTGTTATTGTGTGTGTGTGAATGTGCAAAAGTGTTTTTGTGTGTAGGAAGGGGCAGAATAAAGTACATAAAGTGCATAGGTGGATGATGTAATAGTTGTGAATAGGGTTGATAAAGGGCAAAACCTACAATCAAACAGAGCTACAGCAGAGCAGAGCAAAAATATATGGTGATTAGCAGCTTTTTTTTCTGCAAGCAAGGCATTCCAGATGCATGTAGTGTATCTGCAAAACAAAGAACAGGCAATGGTCTGTAGCTGCATAGCCTATGACATGCAAGAAACCGGCCAGAAAGTTGCAGCGATTCATCAAAACTGCAAGGGCGTCATGATTTTGCATGGATTGGCTGAATGCGTTAATAGTTGCGATCCTGAGGTCTGTCTTATTAGCCAGGGATCCCTTTAAAATTCCGTTCCTGCTTAGCATAAAATTCCAATTCATTTTATTTTAGTTAGCCTATAGCATCTATTTTGAAGAGATTTAAAGGTGCAGTCAGCAGTGCTGGTGGAAATCACATTTGCTTATGTTTGTGTTTATGTTTATATTTCTAAGTAGATGCTTTGGACCAACAGAGCCTCCATGTTATTTAATCGAACAAAACAAGGTAACTCCCCCTTGCCCTCAGTTTCATGGAGAAACTCTGTGTTGTTGTTTGGGAGGAGGCTGCCCCCATGTTTGTTTTTCAGAGCCTGGTATCATAAAAAGACTGTTTTACTGTGACCCAAGAGAATAAAGAACTAGTAGGTCATGAGGAGATATGAGATATGAAGTGTGTTTACAAACCACGTAAAATTACTGACTGCAACTTTCAAGTCTTCCTAGAAAGAACATGTTTGTGCAGAGACCAAACTCATTGTGCAGATAATATTGTTTTGCAGAATGGTGACACTGACACTCACTGACTGAAGTTATGAGAGGGTATAGTAGAATAGCAAGGACATTAACTCAGTCACACTTTTTTTGATAGAATTACACAGGGAATAATAAGTTCACTAATATCAGTGAACTAATTAATGATCTAATATGTTGATGCAGTGAGACATGATTGGTGCAGGTTATTAGGGGCTTTACCTCTTTTAAAACCTACTATAAAAAAAATAAAAAATAAATAAATAACATAAATAAATAAATTACATGTATGTTAAATATGAAAACTTCACACTTCTGCACTTGCAAATTATGATTTAATAAAATTCAGGTTTGTATGGTGCAAAAGATTTTATAGCTGATGCTTTTATCCAAAGCTACTTACTTCCATCAGTGTCAGTCTCCCCTAGAACAATATAAGGTTAAGTAAATTGTGATTAGAACCCACAAACTTTTGGACTAGCAAGTTAGCCAGGCTCCTTCTTTCTGTGAAGTCATAAATCATCTGTAAAACTATGTTGTCTTAAATATCTAAAGTTAAAGAAATATTATCTCTTTTTCATTTGGACTCTTCTGCAGTGTCCTTTCTGTGAACTATGCCCTTGTCTTGCCCTTAATTCTTCACTGAAGGCTTAATCCTTCTGGGATACAACTATAAATGGCCAGATGAACAGATTTGCATACATTCAGAAACAGCCAGGCCAAAAAGCCCCAAACACAAAAGAAATGCGGATTAAATATATGTCAATTTAAAAAAAAAAAAGCTTGATGAAGCACAGTACAAAAACATGTTGCTCAGTAAAGAGAAGTAAATGTCTTCCTGTGTGCGGTGGTTACAACTGCAGTGTGCGGTGGTTACAACTTATCTACAGTCTGTGAACTTGCATCCCACCAGCACCTGGCTTTAAAGCACATTTGTTGTGCAAAGGGATTTTGTCATTTTATATTTTTTATAGTCTGAATTTATTTGTATGTATAAGTCTTAAATATACTGTATTTAAATATATGCTGCAGTGCTATATTTGCAATATATTTGTTTTTGTTATTTGGCCATTTCATATAGTTAAAAGTTCTTTGCAAGATCTATTTAAATTATATTTAGTGTTTGGGACATACCTAGTATACATAGCATATCACCAAACAGAATTTTGTTTTCATTATCATCTTGTGATCTTGTCCTACAAAAATAAAACAAAAAAGTTATATTGCCAGTGTTTCCTGCCTGTATAATCTAGTAGTGTGTTCTGTCTAGACTAAGGTATTACTAGCAACCAACAGGAGGCAGCACCACATCTTACAAAGAGATGATGGCTTCAAATGTGCACCATGTCACACTGACTTTATCCCCTGTTCTGCGTTTAGGGGGACTGTGATGTCTGTGTTGTGACTCTGTTGCCATCACCAAATACCTGCCTTGACCTGGGGATCTGCCTGCGCCTCCTGCCGAGAAGCAGATGCTTCCCCCAGTACACTTCTCTTTCCCTCCCTGTCAGTCATGGTGTAAAACCTCTCATCTAATCCCTATTAGCCAAAGACTCCTTAACCCTGCTTACATCTCTGCTAGAAAATTAGAATCTCTTTTAACCACCTGTGTGATGTCACACAGTTGCACGAAAGCAGGAAGAAAAGACAAACTTCAGTTTTGAGACAATAACAAATGTATGTGAAATCACATAAATGTGTTCTAAATAGGTTTTGAACATAACACATGCAATATTGACAAATGAAAAACACTTCCTGGTTCTGTCTCACTAGCATCACCTCTGCGACACTTTTTTTTTCTTCAGAAATGTTATCATGAAGGTAATGTCAAACTGCCTCAGCAAAGACAAATTGGTCCAAAATATGGTTGTTTTGCTTGTTACATTCTCTATATGTTAACGTGCTGTAAAATGCTGATTAACCATGAGCATAGATTATGCAAATTGACTCTGATGCCGCCTGTCCCAAAATAGCCTTGCGTTCATTGTTGATCAGCTTTTCACTCGTTTGGCAATGGGAGTCTGCCGAGCTATTTAACATTATTCAAAGGAAATGCTTGCTTCAAAATGTGAAATCAGGTATGTTAAAGTTTTTTGTAGAAATATGACTTAGATATCTCTTCTAGTTTACAATTAAACTGAGCTACTTTGAGCAATAATAGTTCTTATTTTTAGACTGCAAGTAAGAGGTTGGCAAATTTGCAACAAGGATGCACTGGGTAAACTAAATGCTAGACTGACTTAACCTAAACAATCCATCCTGACAAGCTAAATTTCAGAAGAGGAAATGTCTATACTTTATGTTTAAAACCGATGTCTGAGATTCGACTGTGACTGTTTCTGTGACTGAGGATTCTCTCCTCCTCTGAAGTTTAAATACCTGATGTGATTCAGCATTTTTTGTGAAATTTAAACTTTTAAAAAAATTTATTATAACTCATTTAAATGGAAGATGATATACAAAGTGTAACTAGTGTAAAGTAATAGAATAATCTATTTGTTAATTTGTCCGTAATGCAAACAGCAGGTCAGCACAATGCTACCACACTCCATAACATAATTTCTTGCATAAAATATTTTCCATTTTGCCTCAATTTGGACTCTGCTCATTATTGAAATCAAGGCCCTAATTCTCTTATACAGTACAATTGTTAAAAATTATGAAATGGTTGAAATCACACAGAGATGAAATCTATGAGGCTCCATCCTGGTGTTCCTTATTTGCTCAATAAACTCTACTTTTCTGTATCCTAGCAAGTCACCACTGACATGAGTGCCACTCCCCACCCAGACCCGCTTCAGGCGAGTGTCTCCCTGGGGAGCATGCAGACACTGGCCTCCAGGCCCCAGCCACCCCCAACCTCCAAACCCATGGCCTCTAAACGGATCTGCTTCTACAAGAGCGGAGACCCTCAGTTTGGTGGCCTGCGCATGGTTATCAATGGACGCACATTTAAAACCTTTGATGCCCTCCTGGATGCCCTCTCCAAAAAAGTGCCTCTGCCATTTGGGGTGCGCACCATCACCACGCCAAGGGGAACCAACTCCATTCGTGCCTTGGAGGAACTTCAGGATGGGGGCTCCTATGTGTGTTCAGACCAGAAGCGAGTCAAACCTCTGAACCTCGAGCAAGCCAACCGGAGACAGGTTCCCTGGAATACAACCAGACCCATCAGTGCAAGACGCAGGGGAAACCTAAGACAAATGCCCAGGAGAACTAATTTTGGCAGCAGGGTTGAAAGATTGACCGATAGGACAGTCGCAGTGCGGACACCAAAAAGACTTGTAGTTTACAAAAATAGGGACCCAACTGTGAAACGAATGGTGGTCTTGCAAAGGAGAACTGCCCCAACTTTTGATTCACTTTTGGATTATCTTTCTCAAATTATGCAGTTTCCTATTTTGAAGCTGTTCACTCCAGATGGAAGACGGGTAAGAACCTGACTTTAGACACTGATGCGTCTAAAGCCCATTTTCCATCAAAAAGATAGTTTGCTTTAAAATTATGTTTATCAAAAAGTTAGTGCAACATAACAGATTTTTGCAACATGTTAATAGAAAAGTGTTGTTTCGTATGTCACTAAAAAGGACCTTAAGAGAAGTCCATTACATTTATAACTGCACCTTCTCAATGAACATTGTTATAACATCTATTTGCAAACACTTGCTGAGCAGATAAGTAAAAATAACATTAAACAACAAATCAGCAAAAACACTGTAGCCTCATCTGTAGAAGTTATTGGTTTCTAAGCTTTCTGTTCAGCTCTTTACTTTGTCACACAGACAGATGCACACACCTACGTGTTCAATAACCCGAGGTCAATGTAGTCACCATCTGCCTCGCCTTGGCAGTTACTTAGAACTGTAGGCACAGGACCCATGCACATGTCATGTTTTAATACTGGATTTAAAGTCAAATGCCTCTTAACCTTTTTTTTTAAATCCATGCCATAATTATCCTGTCCAAAAATATGTTAATAGCATACCTTTCACACCTTTCACACCTCAGTACATTTGTTCAGATTTCCTCTATCAAAAGAAAACTTACTGCACACAACACATTTGAAACTCCAAATCATTTCTGCCTTACAAATTATATACTTAATGTAAATATGTGTGTTCATGCTGTGTTCCATATCATAAAGAGACACTTCTGTCCTCATCCAACAGGTCGAGGGTCTTGCGGGTCTCATACTGTGTTCAGGTGTTGTTGTAGCTGCTGGCAATGAACCCTTCAGGCTATCTAACTTCAATTTCCAAGGAGGTCCACCACCAACTCAGTCTAGCTTTCCAGTGGAACGAACCAGAGCTTCGCCTCAAATATGTAAGCAATCAGTCTGAACATTGAATGGTGCATGATCAGCAAATTCATACTGATTATTGGTATTTTCAATGGATTTCCATGATACTACCAATATGGATTTGTAATACTATACTAATGCTAATTGACCAGTTGTATATTAATTTCTAATTTCTAATAAATGTGACAATTCATATTTTTATTTTTACTTTTTTATGTCTTCACCTCTCGTGACACTGGGCTGCGTGGGCAAAATCTGAATCCATTCATACATTCAGATAAAAATAAATCTCCGACCAGCAGCACAAGATCAAGGAAATTCTCACTGTCATCAGAGAGATACTTTGTGAATCAGATAAAGACCCTGAGTGAAAGTTTGTCTGAGCATGAGAGTCACCATTCCGGATCTTTAGAGACTGAGCTAAACCAACCAACAGAATCTGTTGACATGGAACCCTGTGATGGCATTGCAGGTGTTGCTGGACGTGACTGTCCTGTGATGCCAACTGAAGATGACATAGAAAAATCCTTCCGTGTGAACCAGGATGGTAGCATGACTGTTGAAATGAAAGTACGGCTTACAATAAAACAGGAGGAGATGATACACTGGACTACTACGCTAAGCCGCACAAGCGTCTCCTGCCAACACATTGGAGTGTGTGCCACACAGCCCATGTCAGGCCCCAACTCTCCAGACGTCAACAATGACTCATCCAGAAATGGTGGAGATCACAGTGCTGAAAGGGTATCTGAAGGGAGTCACCATCGTACCTCTTCTGAGAAAACAGTTGCTTTTAAGGAGTGCAGTGCAGTAGCTGAGACCTCTAGGAACCACAAACACAATAGACGGACCCCAACACCAGGGCCAAGACACTTGAGGAGCAATAGTGCATCAGTGGAGAACATAACCACAGTCACAGAGGCTGAGGTTCAAGAGAGCACTGTGGGCACATACTCTTACATGGAACGCACATCAGAGGGAGAAGTCACTGAAGGATACTGTGTTGTCAGTCGGAGCAGCACCAGTAACATCCGACCTGTACCAAAGCCCAGAAAAACAGGATCTGCGGAGGCCAAGCAAAGCACGTTGCATTCCTCACTTCGGGCTTCTGGTGTATCAGAGGTCCTCCAGATTCAAAACAGTGGTCGTGAGGTCACAGAGACTGTTATGCACATCTATGAGTCCCAACCGCACAGTAACTATGACAACTATCTTGCAAATCCTCAGCACACTGCACAAAAGAGACCCAGTCATAATACAGCAGTGGCACATAGTAAACCAGGTTCCACAGATTCAGGACCTAGCTCATCGAATAATGACTGTGATGTAGATCTTACAAGAATGTCATCAGCATCAGAATCAAATAATGGAAGGAACGATGAAATGTTCTCATTGTCATCAGAAAGCATGGCCCCTCAACAACTGTCAAGGCCCAAATCAACATCAGGCAAGAACACTGCACATGAATCTTCATCTGCAAACGAAAATGCTTCAAACAAAAGTTCTGGCAGTAAGAAAAAAAGAACAGCCATGTCTAAAACACATAAAAATGCATCTCCTTTGTCCTCTGGATCAGATAAAAAGCAAAGGACTACACTCTCAGAATCCTCAAGGACTGCTAAAAAGACCAATGACAATCTAGAAAAAACAGGGAGTTCAGCAGAAAGTGCTCAAAGTAAAAAAAGAGGCAGTGTAAAAAAGTCTAAAAAAGGTAATGGAGTTAAAGTCTGTGCCACCAAAAGCAGCAGCTCGGCATTATCAGTGGAGCAAGGACTAAATTTAGATGACAGTGCACTTAGAGCCTTGGCTCATAATCTGAATAATCCTGAGTCAGAGAAGCTAAAGAAACCCCAAAGAAAAAATGTGCATGATATCTTAGCATCACTTCCTTTAAATCAAACCAAAAAGTCAGTTCTAAAGCAAAAGTCCATGAGTGATGAGCAAGGTAAATCACCTAAGCAAAACAGCGAAATGAGTGAGAGCATTTCATTGCCTTTGCTGTGTGACCCCCCTTCTGTTCAACAGTATGTGGAGACCTGGCTTCAACAAATACGACCAGACTCTGTTCCCTACATAGAGGAGTTGAACCTTGCAGAGGCAGGGACTGAGAAGGGTGCTTTTCAAGAGAGTAATGACAATTCATTAAAAGGGTCTGGGGAAAAGAATGATTCAGAAGTATTCAGTGAGGAAGGGGATACATTTCCAGCAGAGGATAAATCAGTGGAAACATCAGAGGAACATCCAACTCTGGAATGCTCTGAAGGCCAGCTGCTTATTGACGACGCACAAAGAATGAGAGGATTTTGTAGATCGATGCCTAGTGTCCGTATCCATCCTGTTGATCAGGACTGTCGAAACAAAATGCATCAATCAGCTGAAGTTCTTTTCCCCCTTGATACACAGCCATCAGAGGATGTTGAGGAAAATTCTAAGGGAATTATGAAACCGGTGTTAAAGCAGCTATGCTTATCTCTGCAGTCCATACGGCGGTCTGTTATCCTAACCCATACTGAGAACATGGAGAAAGCCCACAGCCTCCCTGACTTCTCTGAGCAGGTAGCGGCTGTTTTTGGTGCATCATCTACTAAACTCCTCTCATTCCTGTCTGTCATGACACTAAAGGACCGTTCTTTAAGCCAAGAATCCATTGCAGTAAAGGACAGGAAGCATAGCTACCCAGAGGCTCTTAAGGTAATGCAGTCTCTTGAAAAGTTGGCAAACACAGAGGATGAAGAAGAGCTCAAGGCCAGCCTCTCAGATCTACATAATTCTACATCGTCCAGGTTTCAGGAAAGTTGGAAAAATTTTCGTGAGAAATATGACATTGATGATAATCCCTTACCATCACCAAAGAATTCAGAGCAAGAGTTTATATTGGAAGTACATTCAGAGGCAAGTGAGCAAAACAAAGATCAAGCATATGATGTTGAACAGCTGATGGAAGAGCTTAGTGTGTCTGAAGAGTTGAGACAAGAAATATCATCTCTAGCTGAGGAGGAGATGGCTTATCATGATGCAAAAGAAGGGCAGACCACTGATGGAACCTCACATCACAAGACCACACACACAAGCACAATTATTAGGGTCAATGATATAGAGGACAGTGAGGTAGTGGAAGTTATGTCTATAGCTAAAATGAGAGGAGCAGATGATTTTCAATGGAAGGATCAAACATTACAGAGGGGAAGCCAAAGAAGTCCTCTAGGGGAAGAGTGCAGCATAACAAGCAAAGGTACCTCTCATTCGGACAATCAGGATACTGAGTATAAGGAAGAAGTTAGTTACTGTGAGGCCATAGAAATACCTTCAGAACATTGCCAAGAATGTGTGGACTCCCCTAGAGGAAGCCCTGTAGAGGAAGGCTCAGAACTAAAAGAGGAAGACCTGTGCTCTAAGATCAGTGATGAGTTAACGGCAAAAAGTCCAGAATCTGTGAATACAGAAGCTGCTTCACCTTCTGCAGACTCACCTAAACTTGAGGCCAGTGATATAGCTAAAGATGACTCTGTGCACAATGTTCCCAATTCAGAACCGGAGGGTGTGGCATCCACACATGAGGAAGGAAGCCTCTCAAACGATCCACACAGTTTATCCGCTCATGAGGAATGTACTAGTGAGGCAGCACACTCAAGTCACAATGCAGAAGGAGAAACATGGGATAGGTCAGATGACGAGGATGACCACAATTCTGCAGAGGTCTTACCAAGCCAGTGTGAAGAGCGGGGTGGAGATGATGATCTTGTTCCCCTTGAAACTGATTCTTCTTGTCATCACAGTCAAGTGTCAGAATCAAAGATCAAGGAGTCTGTGCATGATGAATTTGAGCACTGCAACAGCCAGGACCTTGATATGGAGAGTGTTGCACAGATAGAGGAAACTGCAACCTCTTGTGCTGTTGAACTCGACAATTACACAAACGTGAAAAAAAAGAATTCAACAGAAAATTTACACATTTTTGGAACTACAAACTCGGCTGACAGCCTGAGTGTCAGTGGTTCAGAGAAAAAATATTTGAGTTCAGCAGAGAGCTCCAAGAGCCAAAACACCAACAAGTCAAAGGGAGAGAGAAAGGGAAACAGAAGTGAGAAAAGTACCACCTCTTCCAATTCTGGCAAAAGGAAGGTTTTATCATCTGCTGAGGCTCTCCATCTGGGAGTGGCAACATCCAGAAGCTCAATAGCTAAATTAAACATGGCTGGCTCACAGGGATCGCTCTCTAATGTGAGGAAGCCAGCAATGCCAACTAATTCAGTCAGAGTAAAAAAGGTCACAAAGAAGCCCAAATCTCTGAATGAAGACAGCCTGAAAACCTCCAAAGAATGCCTATCTGAGAGTGTTTCAATGCCTTTTCTCTGTGCCCCTCCCTCTGATGTCCATCAATATGTTGGCAGCTGGCTCGAGAAGATGCAGCCAGATTCAGTTCCCTATATGGAGGGAATGAACCAGCTTGGGACAGAGCCAGAGAGAAAGGCAGTGTTTCACATTGGCACCTCCTCATCAGAGGAGTCTGAGGGAATAATGACTGGCATGGTACCTCGTAGCCACGAGGAAGAGGGCTTATCAGTTGAAGAGAATACTAATGAGAGACAACAACTTCCAACAGTCATTCAGATAAGATGTGATGGAGAGATGGTTGACGATAGCACTCATAGAATGAGGAGTTTTTGCAGATCAATGCCTAGTGTTCGGATCTATCCTGCCGAGCAGGACTGGCATATGAGAATACATAAATCGACTGAAGCTCTTTTCCCACTTGAGAGCCAGCAACCACGGGACACAGAGTCAAGCTTTAAGGGAGGTATGAAGCCAGTGTTACAGCAGCTGCGTGCATCTTTGCAGTCCATAAGACGGGCTGTAACACCTACACAACATGTAGCCTTGGAGAAAACCAGCAGCCTCCCTGACTTCTCTAGACAAGTAGCTTCTGTTTTTGGTGCTTCCTCCACTAAACTCCTCTCATTCTTGTCTGTCATGGCACTAAAGGATGGCTCCTCCAGCCAAGGATCACAACCCTCTCTAACCAGTGGGAGAAGCAGCTGTCCAGAGGCACTAAAGGTAATGCAGTCTCTTGAAAAGCTAGCAAACACAGAGCATGAGGCAGAGCTCAGGGCTAGTCTCTCAGATCTGCGTAAATCAACATCCCCCACATTTCAGGAGAGCTGGAAAGAATTCCAAGAGAAATATGATATTGAAGATACTCCATTAGGATCACCAAAAAATATAGAACAAGAGTTTGCGCTGGATGTCTATTCAGAGACAGGAGAGCAAAACAAAGATCAAGCATTTGGTATTGAGCAGCTGATGGAGGAGTTGAGTATGTCTGAAGAATTACGACAGGAAATATCCTCTCTTGTTGAGGAGGAGATGTCTTATCATGATGCAGCAGAACTTCCCACAGGGACCACTAAGGAACATTCTCATCAAGAGACAAAGACTCTTGTCAAAGCTGATGATGTGGAGGAGAGTGAACAAGTAGAAGTTATGCCTGGAACATATGATGATGATATGGAGACAACACATTCTATGAATGATGATCATGGAGAGGAACTTGACACCAATCAGGCAAAGACAGTAGAGACTATCAATTCAACTGAGGAAGAAAAAAGTCTTGCTGACACAAATGAAGACAGCGTCAAATGTGAAGAAACGGGTTCACGAATATCAGAATCAGAGGATATAGATAATGAACGGTTTCTCACACCCATAACAGAATCTGAATCTAAAGACATGGACAAGGACTCAGAGTCTTGGAGAGGCCATGAAACAGACCAGCAGTCAGAAGAGGCCAAATGTGAAAGTAACCATGAAGAGTCTGAACAAGAAGACATAGACAGAGAGTTTGTGCCTAAAGACATGGACAAGGACTCAGAGTCTTGGAAAGGCCATGAAACAGACCATCAGTCAGAAGAGGTCAAATGCAAAAGTAGCCATGAAGAGTCTGAACAAGAAGACACGGACAGAGAGTCTATGCCCAAAGACATGGACAGGGACTCAGAGTCTTGGAAAGGTAACAACACAGGCCATCTCTCAGATGAGGCTAAATGGGAAAGTCATCATAAAGACCTTGCAGAAGAAGAGGAGGGTAGCTATGGAGATAGTAATGCAGATGAGGAGGATGGCTATGTACAACAGTCATCAGACCTTGGCGGCAAGGAGGATTTTCTAGCAGAAGGCCTAGACAAATGTTGTCACAAAGAAGAGGCTAATAACCTTGCACAAGTGGTTGCCTTTGGGGAAAGAGAGGAAAATTCACATAAGGGTGCCAATACATGTGAGGGGCATCATGGGACTCATAATGAAAATGGCCTCCATCTTGAAAAGATGGAGGAGGACGAGCAACCGAGCTACCCTGGTGTTCTCCACCCTGTGGAGTTATCTCAGGAGCTGCTGGACTTTGTCAATAAAGCCCTGCTCTCATCCTCCTTGACTTTTACATATGACTCCAATGGTAACTTGAGAATACTGCCTGAAATAGGTGAAGCAAAGTTTGATAAAGAAACGCTCATGGCCAAAATGAGTCAGTATGGTCTGAAAAGACTGCCCAGCCCAAACACCTCAGACCTGTCTGAC
Source organism: Tenualosa thibaudeaui (assembly GCA_027481765.1). NCBI lineage: Eukaryota > Metazoa > Chordata > Actinopteri > Clupeiformes > Clupeidae > Tenualosa > Tenualosa thibaudeaui. The sequence goes on from JAIFZK010000227.1 coordinate 5,264,695, forward strand.
TACAGATCTGACACAGCAGATAGTGGGGGGTACAAGTCACAGATGTCTTTTGACATTTCTACAGATGTAGGAGAGGAGGAGTTAGACAGGGTGTCAACTTCACAAGGTCAGGTAGATCAAAACAGTGAAGAGTTATATGGCAACAATGGTGTTACTGAAACTGGATTAATCACATCTCCACTAGATCAGAAGTCAGATACTACCTCAAAGTCTGATCTTAAAAGCATGTGTAGCATCAACTCTAATCAGGATACACTGTCAAGGGCCTCACAGCAGGATATTGCATACTTAAACACATCAAGTTCATTTAATGGAGATTCCGAATATGTTCAGTGCTTATCTTTTTATTCGCAAACAGATCTCCAGGAAGGTGTGCTTATTGACAAAGGCAGGTGGCTCCTGAAAGAAAACCACCTCATTCGAAAATCACCCCCAGTGTCCATGGGGATGTACGATCAAGTTGACTCTTCTTCTGCTGACTCAGGTCAAGACAACATGAGTGAAGATGTACCTTCGTCACAATATCTGAACCATCAGTCCCCACTGGCTGTCATATCCTCGTCGGAGCTGGAGGAGATGGCGAAACCATCAACCCCTAAATGCACGTATTTCACTATTCCACACAGCAGTGACTCAGATCCTTTCCAAGATGACCAGAGCAGCAGCAATGGCAGTAGGCAGAGCGACATTGCAAGGAGGAACAGAGTCTCTCCACAAGAACAGCCATCAAAGATATGGGCAAAGAAGAACAGCAGTTTCTCCTCATTTGCATCTGTAGAGTTCAAGCTTCCAGATGGAAAAATTCACCCAGAAGGGGGTGCCACAGAGGAGCGGTCAGCTCGGTCACAGTCCATTGGGGGAAGAACCCTGCAAGCGGAGGACTCCACAGAGTCACTGCAGCTACGGTGTGGCCAAAACTGCCCCATACTATGAATACAAACAGATATTTAGCGACCCCAGAGGAGTGCGTCAGAAAGTCAGACTTGGCTTACCTTGTCACTGACCATCTTTGCAGGACTAAAATTTATTTGTGAGTGTGAAAATAGTCAGATTAAATTAAAAAGTATGTCCATTTTATAAGAGGAAGGTATTGTTATGATGGTGCCTGTGCTGGAATTTGACATTTTAAGAATCCTTAAAAAATATGTTGTATGTGCTTGTAAGCATTGTTTTTTTTCTGCACAGCAAGGGAAGTGTGATTATATCCCAAGTACTTGAACATACTGAACATCCAAAGTGGTATTTTTGTTGAAATATATAATGAGTCAGGAGTAGTCAGTTTTTGTTTTGAAACAAATATTCCCAGTATTTCATGTAATGGTCAAGTATCAAAGTGTAAAAGTTACTTCCAAGGAAAAGTTACTTACTCTTGTTATAACACACATTAAATAATAATATTTCACATATCTGTCTGGTTACATATGAGAGACAGTGTTTCATATTAATGTATTTTGCATTTTGTCATTTTTTTCGGGGAAGGATGGGGGTGGGGGGTAGAGACAGAAAACGGCAGCTAGCACCATTCTGTTTTTAAATTTGAATTGATGTATTTTTCTGAAGATAATAAAACTCATATCTCGAAAAGTGATGCAAGTGAAGAATTATATTGTATTACTTGATTGTAGACTACTCCATGTGTAATTGAAATATAAGACTATAAACAACAAATCATGTTAGTGCACAAACAAAAGTGGCTTTATTTTGCATATATGTCTGCACAAAAGATTAGCAGATGAAGGATTCCATCTTCCACACACACACACACACACACACACACCCCACCACCAAATAAATGGAGCCATAACAGACACAGAATAAAAAGGATATTCATCAGACAGCTACATGTATTGCACAACAGTGTCTCTACACAGCTAATTTGACAGAAAAAAAACTTTTTAAAAAGAAAATTACACACACAATGCTTGCAAAAATAGTTCATTTCTAACTTCCATAAAAAGACAAGATACAGCATCTTGCTAATTGATACTGAGAGACACTGTTGACTGACAATATCTTTTTATCTTCTCAAACAGTTCAGTGTCAGCCACATACATTGCAGTCATTTATCAAATTGACATTTCCTGTAGTTGTTGCAGTTAAAGTTGACTGATCTTCCCTTGAGTCCTCCATCAGACTAAGTTGTTACACAACAATGTGACTGCCAATTTGAACAATGATTTTGCACACTGACATCTCTTCTAATGAAAATGTACAAGAAAGGATCCACCAGTGGATTAAGTTGAACTAGTCGATGTACAAAAAAGTTGAGAATAAAGAAAGTATGTTTAACAATATACATGTAAATACTAAAAATGCCCAGTGGTAAGAAGAGCAGTCCATATGTCCCCACAATTATTCCCATCAAATGCATGATCCTTTTCTTCTCTTCTTTGGATAAAGATTTAACAGACCTTATTGCTCTCAATGTTCCAAAGTAGCACATAACAGCACACGTGAAAAGCACAAGAGACAGGACAGGGGTGAAATAAAGCTTCTGTGGTGACATGAGAAAGTTCTTCAACAAAGTAAGCATCAGTATGAAAATCCAAATGACAAAACAGATCTGGACAGAACGTCTGAGTGTGTGTCTTTGTTGGTACCAAATAGGAGATGCCACTGCCACATACCTCTCTACTGTGATGCATAGCATGAATCCAATGCTACCTAACTGCCCCAAAGCAAACAGGAAATTAGATAAAATATAGTTGTCTGTTCTCTCCAGAGCATGTTTTATAAGCAGAGGTTTAATTAAGACCTGAAGGAGGTCTGCTATGAGGAGATTGATGACATAGACAGGGGTCATGTGATCAGTTGTGACTAATCGTGCTACAGCATAACATGCCAAGCTCACTGCAGGCATACCTATGCAAAATATGACACTTTGGGTAATGATGTCTGCTTTTCGCACAGCTTCCAATGTAGAATTGCAGACAACATTGGATATGTTGTAAGACATGGTGGTGGTGTGGAAATCCTAGGGTTTGTATTGAGCAGGGTTCAAAGGTGAGTCACAGGTGAGTAAAGTGTCAACAGTATGATGGCCTGTTTGCAGCTGGCTGACCCTAAAAAATGAAACAATACAGCTTCCTCAGCTGATTCGGACAGTAAATAGACCATTTACAAAATTATGTTTGGATCTAGGATTTGTATTCAGAAAGTAGAGTTTGTCTTACCTTCACTGACACAGTCAAAAAAAGAATTCTTACAGAGATGTTTAGTCCAGAGTCTGTACAGTGTTCAATGTCAAAGCACAAATGCATCACATTCAGGATATGAGACATGAAGCTTGAATGACATGAAGACAATGATATTTTGGTGTAAAGGTTTCCAGTAGATATATTTAGATGTAGGCAGTAGGTGTGAATAAACAGTTAAAGGTGCCAGTGATAATACAGTTACAGTTCTTCCATGGAAAATGTTGCCTATCTTAAAGGTTAAAGGTGATCATTCATGCCAAGAGATGACTACTACAAATAAGACAAATGAAAAAGAAAAAAAGGTTTTCTGTGCTCAATGTGAATTTTGTGTTAACTTACAACTCTCTCTCATACACACACACATACAGATACACACACACACTCACACACATCAGTCTGCTGGTGAAAAGAAAGGAAGGCCTTTGCTGACCAAATTGCTGCTGAGATACAAATAAATTGTATTCTATGATGGTCAAAAGCAATCACACTGTACAAATCCTCTTTTCTCAGTATGCAAACAAAGCAACTGCAAACACCATCACCTGTTGATGTCATACTGTAGTGATAAACTCACACTGAACAGTGCAATGTAAATATAGCAGAATGAATATGCAAATGTCCAGAAATACACAGACACAAGAGGAAGCTAGCAGCTGAAAACACCTAGTAGTAGTGGGTTGCATTATTTAAAAAAAACATGAGTAAAGGCGTGTGTGTGTGTGTGTCTGCATGTGTGTGTCAGTGTGTGTGTCAAAATATACACCTGACATTGTCATATTGATTGTAAATGTCAAATTGGAGTTATGGTCATTAATGCAGTCGCCTATGGAATGTTGGTTTCCTTACAGACTCATGTGACATAGTGTTTCAGTGTACCGTAAATCCTCAACAGAAAATTAAGAAAAGGTGACAACAAACTATTTTTGTATTTTATGTCTTGTTCTGTGGCACAGCACCATAAATGAGTGGTTGAGAGCTCGTTCCATGTGCCTCATTGAGACCTATATTGTAAATTTGGGTGATTTATTCTCAAGTTATTCCGACCCATAACCTGTTGCCACCAGCCTGCTGACAATATATCTGACTGTCTCAAAGAGAAGCACCATCATCACCACCACAGGATTTCTTATAATGGCAGATGAGGATAGAGGGTTGGGATTAAGACCACTATCAGGATGGACAATAACAGCAGTCAGGGGTCACACAGCAGGGGGAGAGGTTGCATGGTGTGCTACTGAGGAGTGCAGACACTTCTTCAGAAACTGCACTGGAAGTGACTTATTAAGTACAGATATCACCATATTTACTGCCACATTTGTCAGAGAGGAAGTTGGGGGAGTACCAGGCTCTATTTTAGAGACCAGCTTAGTAATGATGTCTTTGTCTTGGGTGTGAGGATAGAGCAAGACTGCTTTTCGCAATCAGTCATTGCAGACTGAATGGGAGCCACTGCCACTTTTAGGATGTCAGTCAGTTCCTCATTGTACTGCTGCATTCTTTGACACGTGTCTGCATCAACACAGTGATTTAGGCTGTCAGCACTTTATTGTCATAAATTATTATACTGTTTGTCATTCAGTTCTTAACACCACTTTGTTCACTGTGCTGGTTGCTGTATCACTGGGCAAAATGGGGCGTCTGGCTGAGAAACCACATTTTTCATTACAAAACCATTCTGAAATAGGCACTACTCTGTAGAAAGTGTCACCAGGTATGACTGTAGTGCTGTCAACAGTAGAAGGAGAAATAGCACCATCAGAGTGTATGCTGACCTTAGGATGTGACTTTGGATGGACTGTCACAGTGGTGTGGTTACTGGGACCAGACGAGGAAAGAGAGAAGCTCCTGTTGCTAAGGTCTGAGCAGTCACTGGTAGGGTGGATGTTTTTGAATGGGGACCATCCTTCGCTCTTTTCCACAACACTTAGAGGAAGTTTCTCCTGATTTCAGCAAACACATGATCCTTGATACTCACAAATGTCTCATTCTCTGTCAAATGCTTTACATAAAACAGTGACCATTGTATCATTGTATCATTGTAACATTGAGACCCTGGTGTGATAGAGGCTATTGAAGAAAGTGGAAATTTCTCCACAGATGAGGAAGTGAAGGCCATATTTGTTGATATTCTAGATATAGTGAGAGACCTATCAGACCAGCTGCAGAAGATCCAGGATGTGGGATAAATTCCACAGTTTTTTCATCAACTGCTTTTACACTTTGTTTTCATTTTGATAAAATTTCTCTGGCTCTAATACAACCAATGCCTTCAATCTCCCATGTAAAGAAAAAACAGATGTACTCTGTATTGTTCCACTAAATCATCCTGTAAGATTTCTATTTTAGTTATCCTACCACTGAAATAAACTCTAAAGGTGATTCTCAGAGGTGTATGCTTAAGTATGTGTTGAAGTATGTTGTCATTAAAATTCTGTGAACTTTAACTTTTGTCACTACATTTCCTGAGTTGCATACTTCTACTCCACTACATTTTCAATTGGCCGTATAGTTACAAGTATCAGATGATATTAAATGTGGTGGTCTTGGTGGTCTGAGTGACTGCAACAAAGTCTTAGGAAAACTTGTCGTTGGGTAATCAGACAAGTGCAAACAAATTCTCCATTAAACATGTACTTATAGATGGGATGTAAGGACCATTTTTTTATTCTGACTACTTGTCTTTTTATTTAACAGCCTTTACATTTGTTTTGCTTGTTTAAGGTCTGATGTAAGATTCATCTTTAAGGGTAATGCATGATAAACTTTAAAATCAAAAACAAGCAAAAAGTTTTTTTTCTGAAGACATTTTCTGAAGTTTGTTGGGGCTACATGTTTAAAACAAACTTTATTAACTTTTTAATATTCAAAGTTCTGACTTGTTTAATGCTTAATTGTACTTTTACTCTCATAACTCTCCAGTACATTTAATTATAAAATTCTTGTTGTGCTGAAGTATAATAAATACTAGATGCATTTAGACTTTAACTTGAGTAACATTCTAGAAGGTGACAAGCTTCTATGAAAGTATTTTTTGGTAGGGTATCTGTACCTTTACTCATGTTGTATTCAGTCCTTAAAGAGACATTTAACTATCAAACTGACTACCAAGTTGGTTAAATTACTTAAAAACAGCATAAAATGTTGTCTGGTGTTCCTTTAAACAAAATAAGCTTGAGAATGATTAAGTATTCTTAAATGAGAATGATTAAGTATTCTTAAAGTACATGAGACCAAGTTGTGAATAAAGACAATACTGTCCTCTGCAGGTCAAAGTTAGAAGGTAATGAGGAGGTACATCCTTTGTCATTATATTTAATGTTATTTTTAATGTTAAAAGTCTGTTAATAAATCTTGACACACCCAAGTAAAAGAAAAGACCAAGTGTAAAGATAAATGGTTTTATTCACAAAATACAAATGTTCCAGAAATATTAAATTAAGACATACAAAAAATAAGTAATGCCATGTCACAACGCAATATACAGTCATCAGTCTGGTCAGCTGAGAAGGGATCCTGGTTAGCCACCTCTGCAATACAAATAATTATTAGAGAATTTGTTGCACACAATTTCTGCTGTTTTAAATATTTAAAATACTTACACAATGATGTTATTAATGGGGATGTGAATGAGCTTGACGAAAAATCCAATAAAGCCCATGACTGCAAAACCAATTGCTGTGGCCATGGCAATCTTCTGAAATTCTGAAATAGTAAATGTAACTGGTCAAGACAAAAGCTCTAAAACTTTTGAAAATGCTTTTTAGGATTATATTCAAGTGGCATTAGTCTAATACACTACAGGTAGTCTAGGTTAAACACTACCACGTTTACCAGAATAGTCTTTAGAATGGGCTAATTACAGACTTGCAAATGTATCTGATATCATACTACTTTGTGAAATGTATTGTATACTGTGGTCATTTATAATATAAGCCTTTTTGAAAAAGCCAGTAGCAGTAGGAGTAATAACTGTACTGTTGATGGTGGCTCGCATCACTGACCCACTATCCCTTGACCTATCCTGGCCATTCATCAACTGTTTTGGGTCACCTGCCTACTGTCCTGTGTACTGTCCCGCGCACTGTCCTGTACGACTCATACTGTCTTGTGACACTCACCCACTGTCTCAAGTGATATACCTACAGTAACTGTACTGCTGGGGGAGGATCGCACCATTCACTCACCGTCCTGTGCACTGTCCTCTACCACTGGCTTACTGTCCCATGCACTGTCCTGTGAAACTGCCTTGTCATCTGCCACTGTTCCATAGGTTAGGTTTAGGTTTGTAACAATTAGCAAGTGTCGCGGGACAGTGGCGCAGGACAGGCGAGTAATAAAATACAGTGGGCTAGCGTTGCGGGATAGTACAGAGGACAGTAGATGAGCCACCAGCAACTACACAGTACAGGTTTTGCTCTTACTGCCACATGTCGACATTAATTCCTTAATTTCCTTCTGGATAAATAAAGCATATCTATGTATGTATGTATCTATCTATCTATCTATATATATATATATAACTATCAATTTAACTATCTATATGCATTAATAGACAGGCGAAACTGGGAGTTATTCACCTTTCCGGTCAGGTTTGGTGCATCTCTTCACCAGCCTTATGGAGTCTTTGACAAAAAGCCTTCCTGGTTCCACAAATTGCATCACTTGGTCCATGATGGCACTGCATTTAAAAGGAAAGGCAACATTAATTCAAAAAATTAAAGAACAGAGGACCATCGGAACTGTGGTCACTTAGGTTACACGGTAGCTACACAACGTTTTCAAAAACGAGCAATGAGACGAAAAAAGCGCCTACATCGTACATCGAAACCGGGAATACTTTTCATTGATTTGAAAAGAGCTTCTCACCTTTGTTCAAAGTGTGAGTCTGCCAGGAGAGAGTAAGGATCCAGACGCACTCAGTAGTTTAAATCAGCCACCAGGACTCTCTCAGCCACGTAATATTACAGCGTCTCGAAACGATGACGACGCTTTGGTCTCACTCATGCGCATTTGCGCAGTGGTGTAATCCTTCTCCTTCACTCTGTTGGTAGAATCATCTCGTTTTACGATCGGTATCGCCATCTACTGTCATATATGTGGTAGTTGATGGACTTGCCAGGTCAAGGTCCACCTTTCTACTTTGATAACAAGTGACCCTAAAAATAGACATTTCTGAAATTGTAAACATGTTACTAAATCGATCAGTACATATAGAGCAAAAATGGAGACACTGAAGAGTTTGAATGTCTCAATGTATTAAGTATATGGTGTAATTTGTCACATGACCAGAGCTGTTAGCATCGGCTCACTTCGGCAAGTGTCGTTCACGTATGCAGCCAAAGACAGACGCAAATAGACAGATTTTCAACTTGAATTTGCTTTATATCTTAAGAGGCGTTGAACTTTGAGTCAATTTGACTGACGAGATTGTCATACTCACAACCATATTGTGTGCATACTTTTAGTTGTTGCAAACCAGCACTACATGGGCTAACAATAACCAGATCATCTGCATTTGAGATGGTTAATGAGAGAGCTACCCACTGGGCAGCCCGTAGTACACAAGCTCAGTTGACTTGACAAGTCATCCTGTACACTAAATAAGGCAGGTGATAACAATCCACCTTGACAGACACTGTTTGATACATAAAGAGGGAAAGCTATTGCACAACCTCAAGATATTGCTCAACCTCATCTCATTGTCTGGTGACTGTACCAATATATTAGTAGGCCTAACCTAAGTATGACTTTTGGGACCCCTCTCTGTAGCAGTTTTGAAAATGATTTCCTATGGTTAACCACATCAAAGGTCTTAGAGGCATCTAAAAAAGACAGAAATACTGTAGAATTTTTACACATATATGCAATGTTTCTTGTTAAAGCCGAACTGATTATCTGACGTAAGTAGAAATGCACCAAGCCTTGTGAAAAGGACATTCCATAACGTTGGGATACTAGACAGCACAACAGGCCTGTAGTTGTCAATGCTATTCAGTTTTCCAGCTTTATCTTTTAGGACCAGAACTAGCAATATAGAAAGTAGTATCCAGGTAAAGTAGCACTCCATGAATAAGGAGCCCAATAAAGAACACTGCTAACAAGGGACAGTTTCTGACTACCATACTTCCGGTGCTCAAAATTGCATCTAAAATTTCATCAGGTAATATCACAATACCCTCACTTGAGTCTATGTTGTTTAGCAAGAAGGCTTCACTCTTGTTAAAGTTAAACAGTTCTTGGTAATGCTCCAGCCATTCCTCAACTACATTCTTTGCACCAAACACTCCGTCTATATCAGAGGGGAGGGAGGTGTTACCGTTGTTTAACACTTTTGTCTCCCTCCAGAAGTCATTATTATTATGCTGCAGTTTTTTGGCAGGTGAATCAGCTCTCATTGTATTTTCCTTTCTTTTAATAAAAGGAACATTTAAATTTGCCATTTGAAAGCTTTTTATTCTCAAACAGTGGGCCTTGTCTAGGCCTGCCTGTCTGAGAACACAGTTTGAAGGCTTCTCTGGCTGCAGTAGCTCACCCACATGGTCATTCCAGCCAGGTTTTATGTTATGTGCCTTGCCTTTATGTCTAGTAAGAGTAGCACTTGATGTATTAAGGCTGTTGACAATGCTGTCATGCATGGAAAATACAGTAATTCAAGGCCATGGTTACAGTTTTTACAATTCATGTCCTGGCACAGGAATGCATCTTTGTTACGCTGGGGCCAGGGCAGTTAGCTAACCACTATGATGAGGACTCATATGCAGAGGCAACATAAAAGTTCAGTTTTAATGACATCAGCTCAGTAGATCCAGACAAAAGGTCAAACAAGTTATAATCCAACAAAGGCAGGGCAAGAGACTGAAATCCAAAATGGGTGACCTGATGGTCATGGAAAAGAAAATAAACAACAGGCACAAAAGGTCAAAAAGGTTCTTGGCAGTAACTCACCCAAGCAGTTCAACAAAGACTCAGCACAGCACACAGACAACCAGGTTTAAATAGGTTCACTAATTAATCACATGATTGACAGAGATGAACTCCAGGTGGCAAAACCAAGATGACTAAACACAGATCACATGAGGCAAAGTGGCAAGAGCACATGGCACCACCAAAACACAAGACACAGTAACACACCCAAAAATGAAAACAAGGTCATAATGGCCACTAGAGGCCAAAAACATAACAATCTTTAGGTAATTTAATTGATCCCAAAAGCTTGTCAGTTGTAAAGAATTTGCACTAAAGAATTTGTGCTATTTGCGCATTGTTTGTGTCATTATTAGTAGGAATATTATCAATATTCAGTGACATAGATGTGATTAGTATCTCACAAAAGTGAGTACACCCTTCAAATTTTTGCAAATATTCTGTTATATTTTTTTCAGTGGGCAACACTATAGTGTACTATATGAAACTTTGACAAAACTTAATGTAGTCATGCTTGACTTTAGGCTTGGTGCTCACCAGGGTGCCCCACACACGCTGGACAATATCTGAGCCAAAGAAGTTGATGTTGATCTCAAGTACTGAAGACAATCGCTTGAGGAGTATAGCTTGCTGGAACCATGTCCTGTGGTCTGAGACCAAGATAAACTTACTCAGATGGTGTTCAGCGTGTGTGGCAGCACCCTGGAAAGCACCAAGACAACTGTCCCTTACCTAAAGTCAAGCATGGTGGTGGTAGCATGGTCTAGTGCTGCATGAGTTCTGCTGGCACTGGGGAGCTGTAGTTGATAGAGGGAAACATGCATTCCAAGCAGAGCACAATCCCCTCTCTTCAGAAACTGGGCCGCATGCTTGGCATGGCAGTTTTAAAACATGATAGTGAGCCTAAACATACCTACAAGATGACAACAGTCTTGCTGAGGAAGTTAAAAAGGTGATGGACTGGCCAAGTACTTAAACCCATTTGAGCATCTATGGCGCATCCTTAAGATGTCATGAAGGAGTGGGAGAGGATTCAAGGAAAAACCTCTGCAGCTCCAGTGAATTTTAAGTCCATGGGGGTTTCAGGCAGTGCATAATAATGGTGCTCACACAAAATAATAACAGTTTGGGCACAATCAGGACATGTTTACTGTGAGGTGTATTCACTTTTGTGTTTCAACGTATGTACGTAATGACTGTATGTTGAGTTTTTCCCAGAGGACAATAAATCTATAATGCTATTCAGGCTGTACACTGACACTTTAAGTTGTATCAAAGTTTCATTTCTATAGTGTTGTCCCCTATCATAACTTGACAATTTCATACATAATTCACTTCATTCAATCTCATCAGTGATCTATTCCCAGGAAATTCCCAGCATCTTGCAGCTAAGCTCCCAGAGTTTCTCTGCCATGTCATCATCTCTGGCCGCCCTAGAACAGCTGGCAGGGGAACAGTTGCTGGAGAAGACCAAATAAAAGACAATTAAAGTATGACTATAATACATTATTCAGGTCAATGAAATGACAGGAAACTAAAATATAGATATATACAGGAACATATATACAGAGAACAGAGAGAAAGCACATGTGCATCTCTTACAAACTGTACATCCATGCTTGCATGTGGAGAGTTGTGCTCACCTGTAATATCCACCACTCTCTGTATCCAGTTGGGGCTCCACAGCGCAGTAGATGGATGTCTGAGCTCCCTGAATTGTTGTCTTGGTGAAGGGCCTAACAATCTTCCACATCACCAGCAGTGGGATGTTCATGTGTCTCTTCAGCTCTGTGCGCACCACTCCTGGGTGAATGGCATAAACATTTACTCCTGTACCTAAAAGGGGTCAGAGATTCACTGCTTACAGTTTTACTCAAAAAGTAACATTGCAGTTACAGTTAAATAGGTTTCTGTTCTGTTGTAAGTAAAAGACAAAAATCTATGGCTGTCACAATGATTACAAATTTTAATCACTATTTAATCGACTAATCTCAATAAATTATATTTATTACTGGCTTCAAGCTACACTTACACTTCAAAGAGCAAAGAGCAAGTAGTTTGACTCCTGACAGTTCAGTCAAGGGCAGTAGGCTATTTGGAAATCGCAAGTCTACAGATGGAAGTAAGAAAATGTGCATATTCATGATCATAGCCCATCAGTCATTAACCATGGGACTCCAAGTATACTTTTTTCACTTTCAAGTATACATTTCACTCTGAAAAGTGAAACTAAACTCGCACCGCATCGCATATCTAGGCTACATAACCTAACTGGCCATGTTGCAGGTTCATTTGACAAGTTGTTGAACTACAGTTGACCACAGGTTAATGTTTTGCAACTTTGCAAGTCACCTACGAAAAACTGCATTGTTCATAACCAAGATGAGCCCAGTACACTGTTGTTTAAATACCCTGTGTTAACGGCAACATTTTTTATAATTGCGTGAAAATGAGATTGCAGTAATGCACTATTAATGTGCTATTTAACAACATCACAATACAAGAACAGGACAGAAACACTGACATCAACAAGAATCCAAATAATACAAACAGCTACACACACAAACAGCAATAACACTGGGAGAAGATTTATGTGGTCTGGTATAACAGTGTGACTATCCGACAGGAAATGGTATAACAAATGTTCCCCTTCTAATTTGGTAGGGGATCTCCTTTCTGGTCTGTGACTAAAGCTGATTTTGTAACAAGGTATTGAGAAAAGAGCATGTGTGATTGTGTATTGTGTATTGTGTGTCAAGGCAGGAAGTTCACTGGTTCAATGATTTTCTTTTTGGTGTGGGACCAGAGAGGGAGACAGTAGGATCCTGTTGAAATGTAGTCTAGTATAGTATCAATGAAGCGTAGCCCAGCACATACCTTTGAGCCTTTTTGCTAGTGAGCGGGTGCTGAGTATGTTTGCCAGCTTGCTTTGCCCATATGCTCGCCTGCTGTGGTAGTGCCTCTCACTGTTAATATCATCTAGTTGGATGGTCCCCCAGCTGTGGGCCATTGAGGAGACGTTGATGATCCTTGCGGGGGCAGACATTTTGATTAAGTCCAGCAACAAGAAGGTCAGCAGGAAGTGACCTGAAAGACACCGGTCATTTTGATATTAGCCATTTTGGCGTGGACACTGAGTTTTGTGGGTATATAAGTGTATGACTTTTCTGAGCACTCACCCAAATGGTTAACCCCAAACTGCATCTCAAAGCCATCTGCTGTCTTTGAATAGGGACACATCATGACTCCAGCATTGTTAATTAGAATATTCACTTGCCTCTCCTCTGTCATGCAGTGTGAAGAAGAAAAAAAAGAGAAAGCCTACAGTATCTGGCAACAACTGATGACTGTAGATGCTGTCATAAGGCCCTGGATCTTAGTCAGGAGTCTGACCGTTCATTTGTTCTGACATTTATGAGCTGATCTGTATTTCCCAGAGAAGCAATCTGGGTGTGCAGAGAATGTGCATTCAGTTTAATAATGTCTTCCTCTCCAGAAAAATCCAAACTTACCTCTGTTAATTACTTCTGCAAATTCTTTGATAGACTTGGTATCAGAAAGGTCTAGTTTTCTTATCACAATGTTTTGATTCCCTGATTCCTCTGTGATCTCTCTCATGGCATTTTCTGCCTTTGCAACGTCTCTACATGCCATGATAATCCTTGCACCTACAGCCAGTGTCATGGGAAGGCACATACCATTGTTATTACCACACAGTGCAAAGCAAGAATCAGAAAACAATTAACACAACTTAAAAAGAGGAACAAAACAGATTGTCTGAGATCTTATTATTGCCATGGGGACGGAAAACATTCACTGAGTCTGTATTCAATGTGTTGGAATGTTCTAGAACATGGAATAGGCTACATGCAAAAAAATGAGAGAGTACCTCTTTTGGCTAGGTCTCTGGTTGTTTCTCTGCCAATGCCTGTGTTGGCACCTGTAATGATCACTGTCTTGCCATCAAGTCTTGCTGAGGAAGACCACTGACCACAAAAAAATGCTCTGTAATAGTAAGATTTCAGAATCAATGTACTCTAGAGTACTCAATGTACAAATACTCTACTGTTCTTTTTATTTTGAGCAGCTACCTTCCTATGTGGGAAAGTCATCAGTATCAGTTAAAAGTGTTACTACTTTCAGGTGTTTATCAACTCAGATGTATCCCGTGCCACACAATAGGCTACTACACAGACGACGGCATGTGTCTCTACGAAACAACCTTAAGTATTAAGAGTCTTACCTTAATGTGTATATGTTAGCCATGTCCTCTGAGATCCTTGGAATCAAAACTACAGCATAGTTTAACTAAACTAGATTAGAGATAGCAGTGAAATGCTTTCAGTGCTCGTATGCCATCAGCAGTAACAGGCTAATGAAAGTTCTGTGCTTATGAATGTTGTTGTAGGTTTACTGTGCGGCAGTTTGAATTAGACGCAGACTGGAGTAGGCTAATCCTGGATAATCAGTTAGGCCCTAGTCACCTACAACTTGTTCCACTATTTTACAGCATATAGGCCATGCTTACTGCTTACATCCAAATACTGTGACTGTTTTAGTATCTCATACATTTGCAGTATTTACTGGTGATAATGTTGACAGGAAGACCAAATGTTTTTGTTGTTGTAAACTAAAGTTTGTTCCTTTACACAGCTAAAATACTGCACAGTACACACGTTGATGCTGCTGAACATTCATAATAATTAATTAAATAATAATTATAACATGTACAAAAAACTGTGTTGATGGAGCACTGCAAATTTGCCAGTAAGGTTAAATCAATAGACAGTAAAGATTAGATCCCTGACACACTGTCAGACAAAAATGGACAACTGTAAGTGACATACATGAGACCAGAAGTAACATATTGGAATATAATAATATTTTGCAGTGAACTGACCCACCAATCTCGGTTCAGATTTGCCAAATCACTTTCTGCATGTGTGCAAGAGGATTGATTTAATCCTGCTGCAGAACAGAAAACGTTATTCTGCATTGTACAGTATGAGAGAAAACTAAAAGATAAATTATATATGTTATATTATATATGTTGCCTGGAAGAAAAGAAACAAACTGAGTTTTGTTTTATTAAAATCAATAGAAAATTGAGATGGTTTTATTCAATAAGGTCTCCTTTTGTTCATTTCTATGGTAACACATAAATGATCAAATTTTGGCATGTTTTGAGCATACTTTTTAAATCAGTGTCTTGTGAGACAGAATGTTCTTGTTGTTCTCAAGTTGTGTCAGAGGATGTTACTAAAACATTAGTCAGGTATACCAAACACCTTCACATCATTTCACTTCACTTTAAATCCCTCAATTGGCATACATTTCCTTCCTTGTGGGCAGACACTTTCTGTGAACTTTAAAAATACATCCCAGAGCCCTCGGTTCACTGATTAGCCAGCCAAAAATGTATAAAAGAAAACCTAAGCTTTTGGAGAGACCCCTGACCAGCGCTGGAGCAAATATGTGATATTAAGCAGAAGCACTGGCTGGCACTAGCCTGGATAACTAAAACATAGGCCCAATAGACAAAATTTGCAACTCCATGCAACACTTATCAAAAGTATACTAGTAAACTAGTCACATAACTGCAAGGACAGGAGGACCTGTCAAAGGACATTTGCATAGACACACACACACACGCATGCACACACACATCAACAATTATTCGGCATGGGAAAAGGATATAGCACATTTGGTTGCTCAAGTAACATTTTTGCATAATTATGCCTCCAAAGTTCAAGGAAGTATGTCAATGACAATCTTTCCTTTCTTGGCATTTACTGCAGAACTATGTTATGGTCATTGCTTCCTGCTAACTGCAGTCAGCATGTACATATCAGAGACAGAAAGAACAGCAATCTACAAATGTCATAGTGAATGTTAGGTTTGTGCCCACAAAGCTACAAAACTTCCTCAACAAGAATAGGAAGCATTGCTGCCATGGGGTAAGGACACTCTCTTTCAAATTAAACTCGCTCTTTTCCTGTCAATGCATTCATTTTTTTTACATAACTGTAAAGATACTGTAAATAACTATTACAAGGGGGTGCCAAGTTTTCTTTTCTTTCAAAGGGGAAAATAACTGAATGTTGAAATATTGGCAGCGTTAGGTATTTTCCCTGTTTCCCTGTATACCTGCCAATTATTAACACATTCTTGGTCACACTGTTTTATTTTTCTTCATTTTGCACCAGTCGTGTAGACTACAAAATACACTGTGAAATGATGCACTGCATTAACACATTATTTGAGTGAATAGAATACATGGTGTATTTAAAAACTCAGTCACTTTGGTCCTGTGAAATGTTAAGCAATTCTGCGGGAACTGTGATGAAACTTATGGAAGAAAGTACCCCTGGTATGTTAATGTTGTACATAGTTTAGCATAATTAAAATGGGGAAAAGTGGAGGAATATTTCTTGTTTATGTTAAACTGTGGATTACAGTAATATTTCAATAGCATTGTTATGTGCAATGACTCGTTTTGTTGTCAGCTTTAAGGTCAATGAGACTTTCTGGCAGTTGATCACATTAAAAAAACAAAACGATGAAAGAATATCGGTTGAGAAGAGTAGAGTTTTGAGTGTTTTTCACCCTGTAAGCTACTTTAGGCAAAATAAGAGGGATTTTGAGCAATTGTGTGCGTGCATGCGCGCACGTGTGTGTGCATGCGTGGATGTATGCGCATGCATGTGCGTATATTTGTCGTTTTGGGACCCATGCATGCATGTTGTGTCATTCAGATGTTCTCAAAGATGGTATGCTAACAAAGGCTACAATTTTTTGTAATATTCTTTAGACACCCTGAAATAGCCCCTAGCCACCCTATGTACACAAATCTAGCCCTGCCACTGATCGTAGTCTACGTATGGGTATAACCGACGTTTGGTAAATACAAAAGCGCAAGATGATAGAACATTCAAAACACAGTTTTATTTTGTTGAGTAGAGAATATTCAGATACTCATAATTCAGATGCGCAGCTTCTGGTAGCCTGTCAGGACATTATACATTTTCTGGTGTAGTGTCTCCTAGTTTAACCCAAACACTTCTTTAACGGTACAGTAGGTTACAGAATAATAGGCAGGCAGGCAGGCAGGCAGACAGACAAAATGTACAACCTGAACAAGTAGGCTACATAAAGCCTGCACCTGCATTATCTTCATTTAGGTTACTATATAATATATATGGGGGAGCCATCTGCCTTCTCCATCTGGCCAATATGATGATGAGGCCAGCAGTATATTTATATATATGAATATTACACAATATTACTCATTCAATTATACTCTATAATATAGGCTTTTACAGTCCATTAACCAGTCCATACTGCTGGCCTCATACATATGTAATATTCATATATATATATGAATATTATGCAATATTACTCATTATTACTCAGTATTACTCATTCAATTTTGCTCTATCATATAGGCTTTTACAGTCCATTAACCAGTCCATACAGCTGGCAGAATGCAGATGGCTCCCCCATAGATATTATATAGTAACCCAAATGAAGATTATTATTACTATTATTTATTTTATTATATTTTTGGTTGGGGGGCGGTAGATAGATAGACACCCTTCTGAAATGAGTTTGTGCAGGTTGGGATATCTGCATTAAATTCATTTTACATTAAATTCATTTTTGTATGATTCAAAACTGTGGGTGACTGCTCAATTCAGATCACTGATGTGAATATATTCACTGCGCACACACGTAAAAGGCCAGTTGAGGAACAGAGTAATACAACATCAAGACTACTATTTGGATCATATCCAGAATCTGTTTGGGATTAATGACAACAGTGCAATTAGCCTGGCTTTCACAACTGATTACCTCAAGCTAAGATTAAACTTGGTCTAGATACCTAGCTGTCATCTCCCACTTCTCTAAGGTGGGATCAATGAATGTAGATCAAAATGGCTCTTTTGGTTGTTCCTTGATTTTGGTTTGGGGTGTTAAGTCTGCTTCCTCTAGCATGTGTCACAGGTTTAAGCCTGTTTTTGATTGGTCTCAGGCAAATAAAATTAAGTGCAATTAGGCCTGGTGGCCATACTGAGCTGCAGAGCAAAATTAAATAGTTTAGTTTTGGCATTATTATGCAAGTCATGGTCTAAAGCAGTCCCATGAGTGGCATTTTGGACTGTGATTGTTGAAAGATACTATGTGTGTAGTGAAACACTTTTGCAAAGCACACAACACTTGATTCTTTTATACATGATTATTGAAAATACATTCATATGCATACTCTTTTTTCCTTTTTTGACAGTCCATCAAATGTCTCCAATTGCAGTGCTGGCAACACCACAGACACTGTTCTGGAAAATGCTTTATATGCCTTAGTTACAATTTACGCCGTGGTCCTTGCTGCTGGCATCAGTGGCATCATGTTAATGATTGACATCCTGAAGTCCAATGTGCGATCCGTAATGACCGTGGCAGTGCTCAACTTGATTGTCGTGCACACCCTGTTCCTGCTGACAGTCCCTTTCCGTATATACTTCTACGCCTCTAAAGACTGGGCACTAGGTCCTGGCTTTTGCAAGGTCATCAGCTTGATGATCCACTTCCACATGTACATTGCTTTCATATTCTACGTCATCATCCTGGTTGTGCGTTACATCACCTTCTTCAGGCAGAGGGACCGACTGGAGTTCTACAGGAGAGTCCACGCTCTGGCCGCCAGCCTGACTGTGTGGGTGATCATCATGGTGGTGATTTTGCCTGTGGCACTGGTGCGGTATGGAGAAACTGTAGAAACCAACAACAGCCAGTGCTTTGACTTTGGAAACGCTTTGAAAAACATTAAAGTGGCCGTTATCAACTACTTACTCTGTGTTGTACTGCTGCTGGTGACTTGTGTACTGCTGGGTGTCCAACTTTGGATACTGGGGGCAATGTATAAAAAATATGGCAAAACAGCACTGAGTCACCAAGAGTTCTGGGCCCAGATAAAAAGCATGTGCTTTGTGATGATAATATTAAGTTGTTTTGCCACTTATCATGTTTTCAGGATTTATTATGTGACCATTTTTTTGCAGGGCCAGAATCAAAGCAGTCTACACCTTCTGAAGTGGAAGAATGAGATTTTTCTAGCTGTGACAGCCCTTAGCTGTTGTGATATGCTCATTTTAATTGACAAAAAACGTTGGCACAGCATTCTGTCTCAGTACTGCGTTTGTCTGTAGAGTACACTTTGTGCCACATAATTACTTTGTTATTGTAATTCTTTTATTACTGGTATTACTACGCACAAGTTATTACTTTTTGAACAATGATGACATGATTGAAATTCATGACATATATTGTAAGCAGTTACATGCCTGACTTTGAAATCTCATACCGGTTATTATTTCCAGTTGAATGATGGCACATATAGCTAGTATTGTTGAAATTTGATTTCTGTCAGCGTATACAGTATAAAGGGAAATGGTGGAACATATTTAATAATATATAAGAAAAATGTTTATTTAATGCTGCTCATTTGTCTACTGCAGTAGACCTAGCTAAAACCAGGAAAACCAACCAAACCAAACTGACCTACTGCAGTAGATCTAGCTAAAAACAGAAAAACCAAACTGATGCTCACTATGCAATAAGTAGAAGCCTTCACCATTCATTGTTGTTATATTCAAAATACTGTGTATCACACAAATTTAACATGCACACACACACACACAGTTGTGTTATAATCTACACTGAGACAAATGATCTAAATGGTTCAGTGCAATTTTATTGAGGTGATTAAATAGGTTTCATTAAACTGATGAAGATCTATTTACTTTTTGTGTGTTTGGTGAAGTTTACCCTACAATGTGTCTAAGTGTCTAAACATCCAGCGAATAACAATTCTAAGCAAAGGAATGTGATGAAAAGTAGTATTCTACATCATTTATGTTCAATGTGTAAGGTTATAATGAATGAAATATAGAATTAGATACAATATCTCCTTTTCCAACCATCAAAATGACATGCAGTGCTAAGGAGATCCTGGAGGTGGTTGCATAAGTAGAATAGGTCTTTATGACATAGTACAGCTGCTGAAACTTTTCCCATAGACTATGCCCAAGATCATTGCTTTTGTTTACATTTCTCTGCCACCCTTAGCACCACTGCAATAATGTGCAGCTGGTGATCTGTGGCATCCCATGCCAGATAGCTTGTTCCACAGAAAACTATTACCACCCAGCTGAATAAACAGGTAAATAGCCTCTGTCATTTCATGTTAGTTTGGCAATCCCCTATCATCTCTCACTACCTCCATCTGAAAAAAGGATAGGCCCTTTAAGCCAATGGCAATTCCATTTTTGCCATTCATGGGTATGGTGGCAGTTGCCAAAGATGTGACATCTTATCTTCTCTCATTGTCAGGTCCACCATGTTCGGGACTGGTATCGGATGATGAGCCTCTGCGTTTACTAGGGCCATTACCTTCACCTGTCAAGTACAGAAAAAAATTAAGTATACACTGTGTCTCCTGGAACTGTCAGCATGTTAATAAAAACCCAAAATGTAAAAATCTATCAATAAAAAAAATCCACAGGATACTCTCAAACGCAGTGAACCTACTCAGGAACCTACTCAGGAACCTACTTGCTTTGTTGACACTGAGCTCTGAAAAGGTAAGGGCCAGATCCCGCTGGTCAGAGTCATTGGGACTCTGAAGGATGTCATGCAGAGCATTCCGTCTGCCAGTTCTTCCCGAAGCAAGGAAGTCGGCATACGTTGCTTCAACATCAGTCATTGCTGGCAGATGCTTGCATGCTGCTTACATTTGCTGTTGGAACAAAGGCAAGTAAGAACGGGTGAGATAGTGTATCAGAAGGGAGACCAGGAAGAGAAAACTCTCTTCTAGGCCTTGTTAGATTAGCAGACTTACTAAGTTTCATATAGCATATATATGTTTGGTTATGTTTTAATGTGTGTGCAGTGTCATGATGGCTAAGGTAAAGGGAAGGATATTTGTATACTGGAAAACATCATGCCTGCCACCGGTTGCCAAGAAGTCACACCCCAGGGAACTGAATGACTGTAGGCCTGTTGCCCTCAACTCACACGTAATGAAGACACTTGAACAGCAGCTGCTCCATCTGCTAAGACCCCAGGTCCACCATGCACTTGACCCTCTAAAATTTGCCTACCAGGAGAAGGTGGGAGTGGAGAATGCCATTCTCTATCTGCTACACATGGTGCACTCTCACCTGGACAAAGCAGGCTGTGCTGTGAGAGTCGTGTTCTTTGATTTCTCCAACGCCTTCAACACCATCCAGCCCATCCTCCTTAGAGACAAACTACTGCAGATGAGAGCGGACCTGTGCCTGGTAACCTGGATCACAGACTACCTCACACAAAGGCCCCAGTTTGTTAGACTGGGGGACCTCACATCTGAGACTGTTGTAAGCAGTACTGGTGCGCCACAGGGACTGTACTGTTCACTCTGTACACCTCTGATTTCAGATACAACTCTCATGCTACATGCAGAGGTTCTCTGATGACACTGCAATTGTGGGGTAGAGATGGACAGGAAGGGGAGTACAGAAGCCTTGTGGAGGACTTAATGGAATAGTGTAAGACAATCTAAAGTTGAATACTACCAAAACCAAAGAAATGGTGGTGGACTTCAAGACTTCATGCCCCCCACCCCCAACAGGAAGAGACAGAGCAGGCTCTATTTCCTCAGGAAGCTCAGTCCTTTGACATCTGCAGCAAACTCCTTCTTATGTTTTACCAATATGGCATGTCTTCCTCTATCCTGTACTGTGCTGGGGAGGCAGCACAAGGACGAGGGATGCTGGACGACTAGACTAGACAGACTGGTGAGAACAGCTGGCTCTGTTGTTGGCATAAAACTGGAATCACTGACATCAGTAGCAGAAAAGGGGACCCTGAGCAGATTGATATCTATGCTGGATAATGACCATCACCCCCTACAAAACACACTCTACAGACAGAGGAGTACAGAGGGTACATACAGGGAGTATGTTCAGTGGCACACTCCTGTCCCTGACATGCTCAACTGACAGGCTGAGAAGGTCCTTTGTCCCATGGGCCATACAGCTCTACAACCTGCCTAACAAAGGAGGTGAGATAGACTGGTCTGCTTGATTCTACACCATACAGTGACGCCATGTCCTAAGCTTAAGAATGCCAGAATTTCCTACGGGATGGTAAAAGTATTTATTAGGGCTGTCCAACGATTAAAAGCTTTAATCGCAATTCATTTCATAAAATTATGTAGTTAATCGCAATATTGCGGAGATACCTGTTTAAATTGTACTCAAACACATTTCTGTAGAAGATGTTAGCTCTGAAAATCAAAGCAGAGCTTATCTACAGCATAGCAATTTAATTGCAGTGCATGCAGAGCAATACGTATATCTGCTTCCTTACCAAGTTCTTCCTTCCTTACTAAGTTCACTGTTGTTTAAATACCCCGTGTTAACGGCGACAATTTATTCAGTAGCGATAAATGACATTACGTTAAGGCGCTATCAACGCATTAACTTTAACAGCCCTGTCATGTCAGTCTGTCTACTTGCAAAACTAATGTGAGGGGGGGGGGTGCATGTGAACTGAAGCACACATTTCTACAATGACACAAAGGCAGTTGTACTGTAAAAAAAAAGTTTTGACAATGCTAAGTAAGGGAAAGTCCAACTGGGATGACTGACATTGCGCATCCCACATCCTTTTCGAGGGGACCCTGCATACCCATTCACGTCCCTTACTCCGGCGATACAAAGTATTGCTGACCTATATTTTCTCCTGCAATTCACTTGACGTTCACATTCATAAATTAGACCCGTATCTACAGCTGGTGTCAGTGGTTGCTTACTCTGTTGGCATCCCAGAACCATGGCCAGCAGCTACCAAGCCAAACATGCTTCTTCAGCGCTAAATATAAAGAGTGCACTACGAATGCACTAGTGAAACAATATTAAAGGCTTTACGCTATGCAATTTACCACTTGGAGTAGCAATACAACCTTTATGTAAGCCATGCAACAATAAATTATTTACTCTAATTTGGCAAAAGACCTGTAAATGCAAGAAGTCAAGTTATATGCTCAGGATAACTTTATGGCTATTAATCAGCAGATGGAGGTTCCATGTAGCATCTGGATAACGCTTGGCTGTGCACCGTGAACTAGGCTACAATCACATGGTTGCACTTTATATTTCACGCGGCCGGAACTGCGATAGCCTACAACATTATACATCCACCCTACCGTGTTCGTTGTCTTACCAGATGTGAAAATGTAGGCCTATCCATCGTTTCCAGTCGTTTATCAATACTCAACGGTGACTATTACTATAAAACGAGCTAACTTGACCATTCGCCATTAGACATTTACTCATTGAGCTTCCAAATGAAAGACGGTGAGAGCTAGAAGCGGAGCAGACTAGTCTGTTTTCATCATGCCGATTGAAATAAATTATTTAACAGATTAGACCAAGTGTTACCGTACGCGTATTTCGTGCGACTGCGTAATGGCGGTTAGGGTAGCCTACTTTTTTGTTATCTTCGTCATGGTAAAGCAAAATGCAGAGTCACTGGCAGATATCATGTGCTACTATGATGTAGCGCATAAAGCAAACACATAGACGTTCTTCAAAGAGTTTTCGATGCATAATCCACACTGTCACTAATATGAATCCAAATCAGTCTATCCTACACGTTGTTAATATGCCACATATCATTAAGGTCTACCTCATCCGACACAGCAGACTGAAAATTTAAGATTAGTTTAGCCCACTTACGTAGATATTCCCAGAAGGACATGTTATACATTTCGGGTTAATCGGCCACCAGTTTAAAATGCTGACATCATAGATTTTTGCCTGTTACAGTAAAGGCCGAGCTTCTTTAAACCCAAATATGTTTGGTGTTAAATGCGAAGTTACAGATACTGTCCGGAGGGTGGTGCAATATTGCTTTTTTCTTTGAGAAAGTTGCATTTCAATTATACAATATTGTTCTCTTTTTTTGGTTTCTTCATGCTGTCCCTTCTTATTAGTTTAACCCGGGTATACAACGTTGCCAATTCCTCTTTAATATCACCCATAACGGCCAATACAACTTTCATGACTAGCTAGAAATAAACAAAATATGGATAAAGTGCCCTACCCACATTTAGAACTAGATTTGCTTATTGGAATCAGCTACTTCAGTGCAGAGAATAGAAATCAGGGAAGCCAGGGTTTTACATCTCCATCTGACTAAATGCTAAGCCTGGGCAGGCTTCATCATTCCCCAGTTATTCACTGGAGGAGTATAAATTGGCCCTACATTACAACAGTGTGGTGGCCCTTGGTTTAACTAAACGTAAACGACGTACAGAACATTTCCTTCTTATGTAAATTCTCTACATAATTCCCAACGCTCTTGTCCAGCCGTTTTCTTCGGACACTGAGCGGATGTAACCTCTTTCGTTTTTTTCACCATCCTCTAGCCAATGCATATAATCCACCCATGTACAATGAATGATTGCCAGCGTTTGTATTTTTTGAATATTTGGAATAGAACGAGCGGGGAGTTGCCACAGCCACAGTTCCCCTGGATATTATCCGGTAAGCGCAATGTCATTCCAGTTGCTTTTCCAGCTGTCATACTCCCCACCTACACCGCAATGATTAGGCTGTTAAATATGCTAGTGTAGCAATTATTTAACCTCGCATGCAAACAAAAGAATAATTGAAGTCATTGGCAATTTGTATAACCTCTTGATTTGTATTTTTGTAATTTGAAATAAACTATACCTATAGTGCTATACCTACATTTAGAACAGGTGATTTGCTTATTGGAACCAGCTACTTCAATGCAGAGAACAGAAATCGGGGAAACCAGGTTTTTAGATCCCCATCTGACTAAATGCTTAGGCTGGGAAGGCTTCCTCATTCCCCAGTCATTCTCTGGAAGAGTGTAAATTGGCCCGACAGAAGGCCTTCATTACGACAGTGAGGTGGTCCCTGGTTTAACTAAAGTAGCTATAGAATATTTCCTTCTTATGCAAATTCTCTAAATTGAGTATTAACTTAATTAATACTAACCACGCAGTAACTACTTTCAAAACTGTGCTGAACGATGTCTATTTATTCATTTTTGCGTTGTTACTTTTCCGTTACTCTCAGGCTAAATTAGCCAGGCTGGGAGTTTGGGGGTATGTTTTTTGAAGGCACTAAATCCATGGCCTTTCATTCTCTAATCTCTTGGCCAAGGTCACTCTGTCAATGAGTTTCCCTTCAGCCACACAGGGTGAAAATTGATCCACAGCGGAAGCTCTTGGGCTCGGAGAGTCCTGTTGTCTGTTTAGGGCTGGCCAGTGCAGAGGATTAGAGAACTTTTTATCAAATAGGGGGCCATTTTGTATGACATCATCACCATTGTGCTCGAATAAAAAAAGGGTCTGTTACAGGCGCACTGAACGGATGGACAACCTGGTTGTCCTGATTGTCTGCAGATTTCTCATGAATATTTTCATCTGGTTTGTTAAACCAATTTATGTTGGCTTCTTATCTACGCATCACAATGTAGACTAACGAGTTCAAATAGCCCTTTACCCACCCAGTGCATCTCTTGCATAGTCGATGGGAAAGTACAATTCCTGACTGTTTTATGATCATTCTTCTCCACCTAATACTTCTTGCAAATGCTTGGGTAGGCTACTCCTCCCAAACCGGTTGTGCGCTCTTTTTTTTTTTGAATATTTCAATTTGGTGAACCATAGTCCAAATAATGCATGTACGGATCCATGTTAGGCTAATGGAGCAACACCAGTAATCCACAGTAATAAAGAAACATAAGACTACCTCCGTAGGCTATATCACAGACGCTCTTTCCCGTATGCGTGTTAGAGAACATAGCTGAAAAGTGAAGGTTAGACTTAGTGACAAATGCCTTTTAAAGTCCTGCTCTCAGGTAATTTTACATTTAAAAAAATCACGGACTCCAGCTGCTGAGTGAAATTTGACTTCCTTAGACAAATTTCTGATGGAGCACACCAGCCGTTCCTGATGTAACCAGACGATGTCGCTACGGCCTTCACACAGTCATCCCAACACGAAGTCAAATGGGAAGAAAGGATGGTACAGGAGGCGAATGTAAGCGCTCCTACCTCTGCCTCCGTAGCTGCGCACCGCAGTCATCCGGTTTCGCTCTTGTCCAGCCGTTTCTTCGGACACTGAGCGGATGTTACCTCTTTCGTTTTTCACCATCCTCTAGCCAATGCTTATAATCCACCCCATGCACAAGGAATGATTGTCAGCGTTTGTAGTCTTTGAATATTTGGAAAAGAACGAGCGGGGAGTTGCCACAGCCACAGTTCCCCTGGATATTATCCGGTAAGCGCAATGTCATTCCAGTTGCTTTTCCAGCTGTCATACTCCCCACCTACACCGCAATGTTTATGCTGTTAAATAGGCTACGGTTGCAATTATTTAACCTCGCATGCAAACAAAAGAATAAATGAAGTCATTGGCAATGTGTATTATCTCTTGATTTGTATTTTTGTAATTTAATGCTAAGAGGAACATGCGATTTGATCCATGCAGTTGTTAGGCTATAGTATACTGGCTTTAGACTGAAAATGGAATCCATTAGAGACTGATTCTCCATCTAAGGCGGATGGGGGTTGCGTTGGGGAAAAAATGTAGTACTTCCCTATTGACCTAAATTTCAGTGATGTATTTTGAAGATTATACTGGTCGACCACAGACTGCTATTGACCGTGCGTCCTTTGTTTAAAGCATGCAACTATAGCAGCTTGCTTGATGAAACGTCTGATGAAAGATATCCTTTATTTTGAATATTTCATGATCGACGATTATCCCCCTGACTATCGCTCTCCATACATGCATGATGGATGTTTATATTTCTGGGTCATGTTTGCATCGAAAAATAAAGACAAGACATGGATTAAGCTACTTGCTGATCTTCTCAATAAAGAGTATCAAAGGATACCATTATTCAGAATATTTTAGCCTACTGGCTGTTGGGGAGAAAATGCTACTTTTGTGATGTAGTATGTTGTTACAATAATATTATCAAATATTTAACACCTCAGTATATCCCCTGAAATAGACAGTTTTTTTTCCTCTTAATATATGACTGGCATCAGCTCACAGTGCAGAGGGCCTAGCTACTTTTAGCTGTATACCTCCAGGCTGGATGCTGGCTGATTTTTCTACAGTTGAGCCTATCCTCGGAAACTGTCAGTTAACCCAAAACAGTCCATGAACCCAAAGGTACTGTAGCTGTCTTTGTAGTTTTAGTGTATCTTCATATTTTAGTGTGTCTGTTCTCAATTTAGTTTTGGATGCTTGATGGTCTGTTGTGGTAATTAAAAGTGAAAAAATAATATACCACATGTTGTCTTATTTAGTCCTTGTTAAAACACAGCTTTAGTTGTCATATACTTGTCATATTTGTCATGAAAGACAAGCTGTTAGAAACACCTGCTTAGAGTATGCCAGGCATTATGTACATGGTCAGGTTTTATTTGATTTTATGGACATAAAATTGTATTTATTTATTTTGGGTGAGAGATTCTATTGTAGTAGAAGTAGTAGTAGTAGTAGTAGTAGTAGTAGTAATAGTAGGAGGTAGCAGTAGAGGCAGTAGTCCCTCTGAACGATAATACACATGCTGTATGTCACCTTTAAAGAGACTGAGATGATGCTGCTGAAGTCTTCATTGAGTGGATCTTGAAGTCTTGAAATCTTGTGCTGTGCGGATTCCTCTGATTTGGGATTATTATACCATAATTTCCAGTCATTTCCAGTTCAGTTGTTACCCTTATTGCGATAATGTTATCCTTATTGCCGATATTGTATGCCTTATTGCTTATTTACTAGAAGCCTTAAGTTAATTTTTTTGCTAGGTTTTTAATTTTTTTTCTTTATGGTAGCTTATAGTTGCAACTGATGCATTTTGAATACAGCAGCTGGCTGCTGTCCAATTAGCATCTCATAGAAGAAGTCATGCTTGAGCCCTGACAGGTTGAAACAGGCCCCTTGTTGATGGACACACTAACAGCGTACAGATCATGGACAAAAAAAGATAAGGATTTACTTGAGAGTGTGTTTATGGTCATTAATTATTTAAAATGATGCATTTGCAACCAATGGATTGCATCAGTGTTGATAACAGCTAAGCCAAAAAGGGATTCTGCTTGTGTGGCTCATCATTGCCCTAATGTTGCTCAGTTCAACTAGCTAATTGTTGCTGGGAGTCTCTGGGCTGGGTTGAAAGCTATCTGCCTTGAAGATAGAATTTGACAATAAAGGGCCAGGTAAGGCCCTCAACATGGGAAGCTGACTATATCACTCACAGCTATAGCTGCTGTGGCATTGACCTGTTTAGTGTACTAGTTTAGTGTACCTTTCCTGTATCCCATCAGCCATACATGAATTTGTCTTCAAGCTGCTTGTGGTAGTCATGAATTTTGTTATTTTATTATCTGCACTGATGGGGTGCTTGACATAGTGTAATGTCCTTCCTGGGTGCAATATATTCCAATGCAAACTACAGTCAGAGCAGAGCTGACTACCTCAGGATTGCAATTTGAGGTTCGCCAAATGTGGTGCTCTCGTTGAGGGCATCAAGTGGAGCCATGAAATTATTTAACTGTATGTCAGGTACACTTGCTATAGTGTAGGGACAACTATAAAATGAACTTGTTACAGTATGTTATGATATGTAGCTGATGAATATCTTGTAGCTCTAAAACAGCATTTATAGTGTTTTGTTTGGTTAGGAACCCTTTTTAGTAACAAGGCCGTCTTTTCTGTGTGACATATCTCAATTCTGAAAAGAGGAATACACCATGCATGCTATTCTATAGACTTCTATATTCTATAGACTTCTATATTCTATGGGTGAAGTGTTCCAGATGAGTAGTAGAGTGGTTTTAATGGTGCATGTTTTAAATACCTTCCTTTGTCTTTGTGGTCTACTGCTGCAGTTGCCTCAGCTCCAGTTGCCTCAGGAAATTCTTTGCCACTTGCACCTGTCTCAGGTCATATTTTAATCTCGTCAGTTCAGCCATTGCTGTCTTGTGGTATATGTTCATAAGATGTTCAAAAGAGTTGCATGTGGTTAATTTAAACCCCACCTGAAATGTGTAGATCTTCATGATTCAATGTAACCACTCACATAAGAACTGTAAGAACTGATTCACATACAGTTCTGTAATTTGGACAACTAGCTACATAAATCTCTCTCTGTGGCTAAATTGCAGTGTCACAAAATGAAAGAGAAGCAAAGAGTTGATATTCTTTTTTTTCTCTCTTCTGAATGTAGGCTACTTAAATTTCATCTCATTATTGATGTACTCATTTCATTGTTTTACTTGGATCTGGTCAGGATCTTGGTAATGATAGTAACATCCATTTTATGCACAACGTAAAGCATCCAATATAGTTTTATTGGAACATGACAACAAGATTTATTTAAAATGCACCTTTACCAGCATAAAATGTTTAGTATTATTAGTATGCATGTTTTGCTGTGCTGCATAGGGTCTCAGAGCGTCATCTTTACATCTTCTGCTGGCACTGAAAATCAAAACATACTGAAAGCTAATAATAAGGAAGCACAGGAACACTGTTCCTTTAGAATGACAATTTTAAGAACTTTCGTTTCATGATGGCTACAACTGTGAGTGCAAAGTAAAACATAGCACTTATTCTCTCATGTCAAAATAGGTGTGCTCTTTGTTCACAGAATTTCACCACACAGTATCAGGCTTGTGGTCTTTTCACAATTACTGACAGGTTGTCACCTTCCATTGTAATGTCTTGCTAAGTTACTTGTTAAAGGAATCTTCTTCGATAACATCCTTTGGGAAGGTAAATTCAGTTGTGTCCTCTGGCCATATTGTGCCTTAAAGTTGGACTTCATTACATTTATCTAGGCTCTATCAACCACTGACATTTTAATATAGGCGTACCATCCAGACTGTGAGCCTGGAAGTTGATGCTTGATTGTATTCACAAGTGCAAATGAATAGACCATTTGCTGAGGCCTGTGCCTACCTGAGTGCCTTGGTCTGAAAGAACTGCAGTGAAGAAGACATGCAAGCTGTACATAGTGAGCATCTGCACTTGGGCCTGTGAAATTCACTGACACATGAAATGTGAAGTATGGGAGACAAGGCTCTTGCCATATATTTATAGATGTACAGAGATGGGGGCCTGTGTGTCATCTGTATTTACTCTTGTGCTGTGTATGTGGCCACATTCCACACACTCCTCTGTGGGGGCGCTCTGCATATGAGCTAATAGCCAGTTTTGATGGAGATGTATTAAGAGATGCTCCTAGAGGCTACGGATAAGGAAGAAAAACTCTGAAGGTGTTTTCAGCTTTAGCTATGCAGATAAGTTGTGTAAGCACACATACTATGTGAATCACTGGTGAATGGAAATCACTAGTGTGTGGGCGAGGCAAGTCAGACAGAAAAGAAAGATGCAGGTGCAGTTGTAGGCATGGCAAACCCATGATATATCTCAAGCAATATATTCATATTTAAATTGGAATTGCAATCTGAGCCATCTTAATTTGATTCTGATTTGGATGCTGCGGTGGTGTGCCTGTCAGTCTTTGTACTGTGAACCATGCTGTGCTGTATCAGGTCATCACACAGTTTGGGTCCATCAGTGATGCATGATCCCATGGTATCAAGGAAATCTGTCGTCACCCTGTGACCTAAAACAATGTTGATGTCAAAAGACCATTAAGTTTTTGTTTTCAGCTATTCTGCAGCATCAAGCACCAACAAGTTTTTGCAAGCAGAGTAGGTCTTCATAAATCAGAATGGATAAACTAAAGCAGTAGCTTCACATTGAAGCAAATTAGATGTTTAAAAATATATAGAAGAATACAAGAGCACATGGGGGCACACCCAAAATAGTGTGATTGGTTATTGATTACACACTAATGTGGACGCAATGGAGTAAAGTATGATTGGAGGATGTGTTGACCTGAGGTTTTAGGATGGTAGATCAGGTTTCCTTGATGTCTGAACCTCAGTCCGTCTGATGAGAAACTGGAATCTAGGAGAAAATGGGTAGGGGGAGGGGATTATTGGTCAGTACAATAGTA
Organism: Tenualosa thibaudeaui; assembly: GCA_027481765.1. NCBI lineage: Eukaryota > Metazoa > Chordata > Actinopteri > Clupeiformes > Clupeidae > Tenualosa > Tenualosa thibaudeaui. The sequence goes on from JAIFZK010000227.1 coordinate 5,295,930, forward strand.
GATAATGAGAGCTGTGAGCCCCTGTGTATGGATACAAGGGAGTGGTCTGGAGTTGTTATTGTGCTATTCGTCATTTGTGTGTGTGCGTGTGTTTATGTGTGTGTGTGTGTGTGTGTGTGTGTGTGTGAGATTTGTAACAAAACTGAATGTCTGGCACTGTTGGTATAGAAATATTTCCTTTTTGTTCGCAGTGTTTATTCCACATGAGGATAGGTGATATAGACTTAAAACTTTATTATTATGTTTCATGTTCTTGATGATAATGATATTAATAACAGTAGCACAAGCATAGTACTATCTACCACTGTTTTCCCAGCCACAAGTCAGGCCAGCTTACACTTTTGAGAGCCATGCAACACATAAAACTTGATTCTGCCCATCATCAGTGTTTAACTCTTGTTCCTTTCTTTCAGTTTAAAGCCATTTAAAGTGGCTCTGATTTTTTCAAACCAGGTGCACTATTAAGTCACAAGAGCAGTGAAGACCTCTGTATGGGAGAGAAACTATAATTTTAGAGTTGTCACAAAAAGGGATCGCTGTAATTGCACTCCCACACAGTCTATGTCAGCTAGTAGGTACAGTGGATAACACTGTCTGCAAACAGAGAGAGCTGTTCAAGGGAAACATATGATTACAAAGTTAAAAGAAGAAGAAATTGGTCACAGTGCAACTTTTTACAATCAAACAATTTTTCCCCCTTCGGTTATCCAGCTTCTATTTGGCAAGCAGCCGTTCTTGTGGTGTTCCACTGGTGCCTTGTCAGAGTGGCCTGGATAGATATTGATCCTTGGCTCAGTGCTGACTACGGAGCTGGGCCCATGCCGTAGTGACTGTGAATGAGATGAGATCTTCACAGCCCCAGCCCCCTTGAGGCTTGTGTCATGCCCCTGTGGAGATGGGGGTCTCCTGCTGCCATGCTATTAACTGACCAGCAGGTGTCTTCCCGCTTACCACACCCCGAGCCAATTACCTGCAGACGAGGCGTGTCGGCGAACTCATTTCCTAGCCCACAAACACATCTCCTTCCTCCATCCTGAAATAGTCTGAATAAGGCATGTGTGCACGTCTGTGTGTGTGTGTGTGTGTGTGTGCGTGCGTGCGTACGTACGTGTTTGTTTGTTCGGGTGTATGGATGCCAGTGAGGTTCTGCAAACATCTCTGTCGCTGGTAAACAACATCCTTGCATTCATCACGGCGCTCACAGCTCCCTATGGGTGCATACAGAATGCGACCGTCTAATGGGTTTGTGGATATCCTGCGAGTTCATGCACCATTACTCAGCATTGACCAGTGACCCCTTCAACAGGCTGATGAATGCTGGACTTAGCAGTAGATATATACAGGTGGTTTTTCTGTGATGGGTTGTTTTCTTGTGATGATTTGGCCAGTTAAAGTAAATTAGTGCCCATGGTCATTCATGTAGGGTGTATGCACTGTATGCACTCTGTGTGTGTTTCTGTGTGTGTGTGTGTGTGTGTGTGAGAGAGAGAGAGAGAGAGAGTATTTTTTTGCATATCTGTTAAGCCATAGGAAGTCATAGCACCCATTACAAAGGCATTATTCCCTTGCGTTAGGCCACCAGAGAGTGGGTAATAGAGAGGCCTCATAAGCACCTAGGTCCGTTTGATCACAGCAAGCCTCAGATAATTACTCTTTATAATCGATGTCATGCTCCGCTGTCCTTTGAGAATGCTATTCCTGCAGCTCTTTAATTGCTTTTGCCTCAGACTACTATCTCTGAGCCCCTGACATTTGGACGGCAAGTCACACACTTTATAAACTTTCAACTGCAGGACTTAGGCTTTGGGCCAATATGTAATTTTTTTAAAAGAAATCTTGTGGGAGAAGAACACCTTGTTTGTTGCTGACTATCACTCTCTTATACTATACCTGCACAATGCATTCTCCAATAATGTGTGTAAAGCAGAGGATGATGCCTCTCGTCTCTGTATGTAGTCAATAATGGTGGGATAAGGTACTGCACAATGTAGACATGTTGACAGCTCCAGAGATTTTCCCTCATTTTTGGTGAGGTGTTTACAGTCGAGCTGTAACTTTGTGAGAGCCACACTGGTTGATTAAATTCTTTTGAGTTACATCATGGTGAAACTGTGTTATCTGGGTTCTCGTTTCATTATACTGAAGTCACACTGTCAGGCACAGCAACTCTTACATCATAGGATGGTGAATCAGGAGGTTGACAATGATCAATGATCACTTTGCCCAGCACTCAGCCTGATCAGACTGATTGAGGAGTGAGTATACACCCCGTATAATATGTTACCACGATTAGTATTTATACTTATTATAAAATGTGACTCATGATGTGAAACATGATGTGATCTCCTGAAGACTTCATAAAATATATGAATCCTGAAGTCTGTGCAGAATTATTTTGCCATTTTGTGTGAGTTCAGCAGATCTAATGATATAGCATTTATTCAGTTAGCCTGAAAATCCAGATGTACTGCTAGCAAATTTGAATTTGCTCTCCAAGTTGGTCTTACCATGAGCCATTGGAGCTCATTGGCTATGTCTCTAAATCCCAGGCACCAATCACATCAGTCTATCTGTTATAGGCAGGATCAGCACCATGTAGAGAGTCTCTGGGCAGGCTTAACATGATGAAGTGTCGTTGAAGCATTTTTTTTTCTTTTAATAATAGAGATGACTGCTACTGATGAACAGTGTCCATTTGAATCAGCTTAGGCATCAACAATGAGTTGGACATGGCTTTTTCTTAAAGAAAAAATGTTCAAAAGACAGCACTCTACTCCCTTGATTAAAAAAAATGTATTTGCTGTTTTGCTTGTTCATTGATCTGATTATGTGATTATGAGTGAATGTGGGAGGCCTTTGCAGATGTGGGTTGGGATCCCAGGGTAATCTCCAATGCTTTCAGTGGGAAAAATGTTCAACTGTGTGAAAACACAGGGATTCATGTAACTTTAACTGCCCAATTAACAACATGTTGTGTTGAGTTGAAACTGACAAAAGACTCTGCCACCTACAACCTAAAGAACAGAGCAGCTGTGGTAGTTCACTGTGTGCTGAGGTGAATCCTTGATTTACAGAGCAAACAGGCTGTGGATGTCTCAAGGGGGTGCAGTCAGTTGTGAAAGGCATATGGCTCATGTCTTTATAGGATGTAATTGGGATGAAATTGCAAGCTAAGGACAGATGTCCCAATTGTACCATTGAGATGGCTGGCAGAGAGGACTAACAGGTTGCTATGGAGCACAAAAATGAGGGAGAAACTGGTCATAATGTGTCATGTAATTGACCCACTCCAGGAATAAAATCAGATGTGTAATGCAATTTGTGGACTTGGGCACATTTAACATAATTAATCACAGTTACAAGCACAGGCTTCCTAAGGAGATTGTGGGTATCACACAACAAGTATTGCCTGGTGTGGAAAGATGAAGAAACATTCACTACACAGCTGCCTTTAGCTTTACAGATACAGATGCACAGTAAGTGCAGGTATACTGCTGATAATATAAATGCATGCAAAATGTAACTGATGTCATCTCCAGGTGTGATTTTGGTTTCGAGTTAAACATGAAATCAGAGGCCTGGCCAGCCTACACTCTACTAGTATGCCAACTTGAGCTTTACTGCCACAGGGAAGAGACAGTTTTTTTCTTTTTTTAATTATTGTCCTGGTATGTATGTGTGTATCTGACAAAATGTGTGCTATGAAATCTTTGCATGCTCTCAGCAGTTAATGGTAATAAATCCACAGAGTGAGGCTTTACTGCTGTTTCTGTGCCTGTCTGAAAGCCTGCCAGGCTGACTGAGGCAGCATCACATTCTTGTCTTTGAATTGCTTAGAAGTTGTGGAGAGGAATCCTCACAGTAACTGGGGAGGTGCTGAACTGTCATATTGGACTGATGTCTCCATGGATACAGAGTCTCTTCTTGCTGTCTCAGTTGTTGTCCTAAAGCCCTAAAGCTTAGTTGAGGTCCTAAAGCAAAATAAAAATATTTAGCAACAGGACAACAATAGAGGCACATGACCTTGAATGTCATGCACAGCAGTGCATGCAGCAACCACAGCTTTGAGTATTGATCTCCTTTCTTCCTGGAATTCCAACAAGGTTGAGAAATTAGAAAATGCTTTAAAAGTTTAATTGATGTCACCTTTCAGTGGATTGTGTTTATAATGTTATTTTTTACTGAATCGAATTAAAGTTTTGTGCTGTAGAGCTCTGCTCAGTGCATTTTAGTCTGGCTAAATGATGAGAAGGCCAGCTACTTGAGCACTTGATAGCCGAATATCGAGGATATTTACATGAGATTTGGAGTTTCAGTTTCTATGGTTACTGTTCCTCTAGCATTGTGTCAGCTCCACTGAAACAGCTGATGTATCCTGTGTATTCCTACTTAGGAAATGCACTCAAAGTAATTGAGGAAATGTGTGTTTTTATGCCTCTTTTACATAGTCACATTACTAGTGATGTTCTCCATGTTGTGCATGTATATGCATGTTCTGTGTGAAATTAAATTTTAATCAGAACTCATGGTAATTTTTTAGAATAATCTTTATTGCAAAAAGCTACCATGTGGTGTTTTCATGCAATACTCGGTTTTGAGTTGTCTTGAACACAGCTTTGTATTCAGTTGCATTGCATTTAATACAGCGGTCCCACACACAGTAGAATGGGATATATTAGGAGAGCTGTGCCGATGCTGGTTGATTTGCATGTCAACTTCAGAGGATATCTTGACAAAACGTTTTTGACAGTTGATCTCAGTATGGGTTTTTGACTTTACATTGGTATGATTGTTTCTTCACATTCTCTTGCTCTTTCTAGGTAATTTTTGGATAAAAATAATAGCTCTTTTAACCCTAAATTGGAGGTAGTCGCCTATGTATTATTTGTCAATGGATCGGTTTGCCTGTGTAATTTTGTATGAAGGAACCCTATTTGGACTGCAAAATAATTCAGCAGGAAGTGAATTCACAATTCTTGTTGTTTGTTCTTGAGTAGACAACACGGCACCTGCCACTTTGGCAACTTCACACTCTGTCCATCCTTCAACAACACACTGCAGCCCAGTGGACTGAGACTTGATTAATAGAAATCCATTAAACGTAACGTGCCAACATAATGACTTAAGGCTAGACACATCCCCACAGAGTACTGCCAATGCAAGTCAGCAGAGTGGTTCCTTTTAATGATACGACAAGGGAACCTGGGCATCCAAGCATACTCAAGCATAGCTGTGTGGTCAGTGCACTCACACATGCACACGCAAATAAACACAGCCACATCCACACTGACACACTTTAAGGCACAGATAAAAGCCCACTGCCAAACACACATAAACACACACACATGCACACACACACACACACACACACACACAGACTCAGAGACAGAGAGAGAGAGAGAGACTGACTAAATTATAAACAGGCTAAAACTGACAGATGCAGTCTGCAGTATACTGCAGTATGCATCCAATCTGTATCAGAGAGGGCTTATAAAGACAGGTGCCAAGATGACTGTTAGTCACACATATAATGTTTATATTTATAGATATTTATTTTTGTATAGTATCAATTGACAGAATCAAGAAATACAAAGGAGGCAGAATCAGGAAGCACAAAACCGGTATAATCCATCTAAACTCTGCTACCATACACCAACAGCTGGTGCCATTATTTGTTAAGCTGCTATGAAGCAGTCTATCCTAATGATCTCACTTAACTGTGGCTGATTTGACCTAGAAAAGACCAAGCGTTCTCTCTTCTGTATCACCCACAAACTGGTATATTCTTCCCTCCCCCCTTCCATCTCATTCTTCTCATTCTCTGCCTCTCACTGCGCTCATCAGAAGTGAGATGGACAATGCTGCTGTTTTCTCCATAGATCCAGAGGTCAGAATAGTCATTCCACAATGCACTTTTTTCTGGCCTCCTTTTATGGCTTGGCTCTGGGTTGTGTGAAATTAGTGTTGCTGCCTCTGGCCAGGGTCCTGAGCCTTTAGCCATTTAGAGGGTGTGCTAAAGGAAACACTCATGCAGGCGACACACGCACACATACACACACACGCACAGACACACATGCAGGCATGTGCATAAACAAACACAGAACAGACACACACACACACTGTACAAACTCAACATGCAAGCTGCCATTCTCTCTCCACCATAACTCTGTCATTGTTGAAGGCAAATGGTAGCAAGTAGCACTCTCCACTGACCAGTGCTTTACTGGTCCCATAGCGTCACCCTGAAACCACAGCAGCAAGAATTTCAGGCCGACACCAGAATTGGAGTCTACAGCATCAGAAGGATGACAATACAAGTTTTTGACTCAAACACTGTTAGAGCGATGCACAAACAGAAGTAGGTCAGAGAGGGAGAAGGATGAGAGCCAGTAGTATGAAGTAGTGTGTACATGACAGGAGAGAGGAGGGAAGCAGAGAGAGAGAGGGCCAAAAAAAGAAAGATGTACAGAGATGTGTGTGTATGAAAGATAGAGAGAGAGAGAGAGAAAGAGAGAGGTTAAACAAGTGCAGAGTTGGTGTTGCCAGTTTATTTTCCCTGAAGAAGAACGAACCTCTCTGAGTCTCACAATGAATGATGTCCTGACATCTGATGACACTATGTGAGTCATCACTTGTGGAAACAACAATCATTATGTTTCATTCACACGTATGAGCACAGTCAAGCTTCACATAGTTCAGACGCTTCACTTTCACCCCCTTCACAGTGTATATTCACAGTGTCACATTAAGTAACTGGTGTCATTTCTCTGGCAGGAGGTATGCCAGTTCCAGATCACCCATCTGATCCAGAGAACTCCAGCATGCTGAGCCCAGTGTTGAACGCTTCCAACGGGGATGGATCTGAGACGGAGACCACCTCAGCCATCCTGGCATCCGTCAAAGAACAGGTATGGCCCCACCCAGCTGCAGAGAGCCAGCTCATTATCTTATGTTGGGGTTAATCAGCACTTAGTCTCAGAGAGATTGTCTTAATTTTCACATTTCGGGAGGAATCTTCGTTGTCTCTTTAATTCTGTTTGGAAGGCATTCTAAGCAATTTCCTTCAAGTGCAACTGGCAATTACTCAGAGTCAGAATCATCCCTCAGCCCAAGCCGAATGCAGGCTGTCTGTCTCAGACTGAGCTAGGGGGGATTTCATGGACTGGGGATGTTTTGCCTGTGGTACTACAGATTTGAATTGCTTAGTCATGGGTAACATGATAGAGTTTGTCTACCTTCGTTATTCTGGAGGGGGGTAGGGCGGTGGCTGACCACGGCGAAAATACTCACAGGTGCACATGGGTACAAAACAAATGTTTCCTAATGTGGAGGTTGAAGGACCATATCCTACTGTGTGTGAAGGATCTGTTCACAACTATGTTCAACTCTGTTTTAATGATATTTACAGATACTTTGGCATTTCATGTCTATGGCATTGATTTTATTTCCTGCAGACTTGGCTTTTACATAGAAAAGAATGGATTGATTTTTTGTGTGCATGATTTTCTTTCTCTTATCTCGTGGAGGCACATGTAGCTTATTAGCCATTTTTTAAATAAGGCATCATGGCTTGTTTAGGTTTGCAATTACCCTTTCACTTATCAAATAAAAACAAACTGTAAAAATCGATGTCGCTATTCATTTATAGGACAAGGTAGTTAAATTATTCCCTTCCAAAAGCTAGGCTTGTTCTTGTATTGTTTTGGGCTGTTTTGTTACAGCCATCCATTGCACATGCATTGGTGCTAGAGATGAGCAGCATTGTACAGGGCAACCCATGGCTATTTCAGAGTCAATTCATGGGCAAGTGTGCTGTGGATGGCAATTGATTATGACAGTCTCTTCCGCTTCCTCCTCTCTGCACTGCTGTGCTGCAGCTCAGCACTTGCCTTTCAACCATGAGAGGGAGAGTGAGAGAGAGAAAGAGAGAGATAGAGAGAGAGAAAAGACAAGCTCCCAGGGCTGGAAATCTACAGTGCCAGTCATAAAGTAGGCCACAGCCGTGGACGGCCGTGGGCCAGTCTAATAGTGGGCCTATCTGAGAGAGCTGGGATATAAATAAAATAAAAAAGCCCTCCTGCCGTCCCTCTTTCTGATGCCTTTCAGTGGAGAACAGCACAACCGCTTTTCTCCATTTATTGTTTTGCTTAGGGAAGGCCCTGACCCTAGGCCTATTCTGCCAGCCCACTTCCACATTGAGAAAGCACTCCACCTCTCAGCTTTGGATTACTTATTTAATACGCTAAATCATTTATTGCTTTACATATTTACCACTGGTCAAGGCTGCACTGCTTTTAGTGATTGCGTAACCTGTTGCTAAATGATCGTATTTGGTGAAAGCCAAGATTGCGCTTTATATTGTGATTAGCCCAGCTGTGTCTCTTAAGGCCTGATTTAAACTTGAGTAGGGTGTTGTGGTGCTGCTTTGTTTAACAAGTTGTGTGATACTGTGGCCAGGTGCAATCGCCCACTAGATGGCAGTGTTCATGTTAGACACATCAGGAACACGTGCCATTTCCACTCTTCAGAAATGTTCGATTTTTGGTTGTCCTCAGGAACTATCTGGAATTTTACATCATTTGTCCCTTAAAACAAATGGCATCTTCTATATAATCTCAGATATCTTTGTCTTATTAACACAACTCTGTATATTTTGTGATTTTTTTTCTTTAGAGCATCTCTTGCAAGCTTAATAGAATAATTTGCCTGACCTGTCTCTACAGAATCTGGACTGCCATCCTGCCATTTAAGAAAACAAGTCTACTACTGCCAGACGTGGTTCTAACCTCAATATACTGTATAAACAGGAGCCCAGCCAGTATCCTATCATGACCTAGTAAAGCGGCAGCAGTCATTCTTTACCCATTTTATCCTTCACCTATTTATTTTTGCTCTGTAAGTGGGTTACAGGGGCACACTGCACTTGCACAGTATCACACACAGTATGTGTGGCAGGTCTGCATCACCTCCAGTGTTTGATCAGTTTCTGAATAGTTTCTCAAAGACAAATATAAGACTGTTGTGGGAGGTAATGTTTTCCACTGGGACTCAACACAGTATGTGAGGCATATGTCAGAAAATTACATTGGCATCATTCTTTATGACTTGCATGGGCAACTAAATGTGGTGTTATTCAAATCACCCTTCAAAGTGAACACAAGGAAGTTTTTTTCAGTTCATAATGGAAATGAAGCTTAGAAGTGAAAGCTGTTTAAAAATGCAATAACCCATATGAATCTGTTTGCAACCCTTTCTGTGTAAATATAATTTGTAGGCCTACACTATAAGTGGTGATATAGCACAGCTCAATCACGCATACTCACAGGTTGAATTATTCCTGTTGAGATGGTTTGCATGTTGGGCATAATTTGCCCAGATGAATCGTGCAAGTTTTGAGGGAGAACGCAGGAGATTCCAATAGACATTTGTTTAAAGTGTATACAGTAAGCATTATGTTGATACAGCTTAGCATTTATGATGCATGATGCGTGATGCATGATGCGTGGAAAGATAGGAGAATAGAATGTGTCCTGTGGTGTTAGAAGACCTAGTGTGGAAACATGGGAGAACAGAATGTGTCCTATGGTGTTATAGGACCTAGTGAGGATTGCTAGTGTCAAAGATTCACCATCATGGGCATTTTAAAGGGCACATGCCCTTTGATTGCCCCTTGATTAAGACAGTGCATACATTAGAGACTGCAAATGCTTATGCATTCAGTGTAATTAGTCTAAGTAGCAGTCATCTTACATGGGTTTCTGACTGTGTTTTTCTAGCAAACATGCTACATTTGAGAGATTTGTGATTGGAGATGTAGTCCACCCACTTCCACAACTTCAAAAGTAGTTTGACTTCAGGGCTATCTATTTTAAAAAGAAAAAAAAAAGAATTATGAAGTTAATTGGCAACACATTTGACAAGTAAAACCACTTCAGTAATAGATGCTAATCAACAACAACAGTTAAAATCATGACTAACAGATAATAATAATATATAATAATAATAATAATAATAATCAGTATCTGATAATATATGGCTTTGTGTTCACTACTCTGGTAATTTTTCAGGTCATAAAAATAAAGCTATCCTAGCTGCATAGATGGTGATATATTTTCCCTGTGTGCCTGTGAAATTGAGTCAAGGCAATGTAACTAAACAATCCTATCTTAATTTGTCATGTAGATGTTGTTGAAAGCCCTCAAAAGTCCTAAGGCTTAAGCACAGCAATTCAACATGTACTTTAGAATTCATGTTAGACACTGATTTCTTACACATGTATTGTGTATTTTTAGGATTTTGAAAAATGATACACTTGATAATGAAAAATGATAAACTTTTAAGGCATGTTAAAGTGACATTTTGTCATCAAATATCTGAAAAAGGGAAATGTCAGTCTCTCTCCAAGGGGCCTAATTAGGCTTTTAGACCAGAAGACTGCAGTTGGTCGCTGAAGCGGCAAAATCCCATTTTCTGTCCCTTAGCCATTTATTTTTCTCCCTTAATTGGTCTAACGGGCTTTTCATTGTTAGATAGCAGCAACGAAAATAATTCTTCATATATGCATGTACTGTATAAATCACAAACCCTGAGGACCAAATTTACCAAACTACATTGTAACATGCATATTTCCTTTGTAATATATTTGTTTGTGTGGGCAATATCCTGTTGATTGTGTTTGTTTTGTCTCTTCAGTCGGCAAGGTACACCAGTTTCTGTATCTATGTGGTACACTTGTGTAGCATTGCTACTAATTTGAGGATGTGCACATTCTGTGTCATATCATCACTGATTTACATCAACCACTGGATTTGTCCCATGAGCCCCAACAGCCCAGTGCACTGCACTGCAAGTTTAAATAGTCTCTGTACAAGAGGAGTAAGGAAGCTAGAAGTCAAGGGCACATTATTTGAAAGCATTGCAGTCCAGGACAGTGCAATTTGACTTCAGGCCACCATAATTGCCCTGAAGCAGCTATATTTTTCTTTGTTGTTAAATAGTGTTCAGCAATAGGCTCTGGTCTGTGGCAGAGCTTGTAATCAACTTAATGTTAAATGTCAGTGCAATGCAGTGCCCCATCTGGGCACAGTGGCAGTTAGTGCTTCAGGTGTTAAGCATATTGTTTTAATCATATCCCCAAGGTGGTTGCTGTTATGTATTTGTATGTTTGTTTTGCAGCATGTGAGTTTGTGTGCATGGGGTGGAGGTCGGGAAATGGGGGACGGGATTGTGTGGCAGTGATCCGATGTGGGGAGATACCAGGCGGAAAAAAAGCTGACGTCACCTCACAAGAGAATGGGCACAGACAGTATAAGCTGCACGTGACTGTCTGTGCAACTCTCTTCTCTCACTTCTCTCCTTTCTCTCGTCTCCCTCCCTCCCTCTTCTCTCACTCTCTCCCTCTCTCGCTCTTTCATTTCTCTATCTTCCTTTGTCTTTGTATGTGTGAGAGTTGTGATGCACGCTATATATAATCCCGCTCCAGTGTGGCCTGTGAGAGTGTGTGGCCTACTCTCAGCCGAATGAGCTTGCCTATACTGGGCCACTGAGGCACAGAACTCACTTAGGACCCCCTAGAGAGAATGGGAGCGAGAGTCAGGGGGGGGAGTCAGTAAGCAGGAGCAACTAGCATAGACAAACTGAAAGACCAAAGACAGACCTAACCTCAGCCCCCCCCCCCCAAAAAAAAAAAACTACTCCTGATTCCCCCCAGCCACTTGCCAAGCCTTTCAATGAGCCCCTCCCCCCAAGACCCCCCTCCCTCTTCAGTAACGGGTAGAGGGGTGGACGTTTGGTGTGGGGGGGGGGTTGCAGGGGGGCGCAGATGGTGTCGGGAAAGAGAAGCAGAGGAGCAAAAGGAGGGGAGGGAAGAGGAGCAGGCAGAGGACTGATTGGAGGGCAGCGGGATTTGTCAGGCGAGCTGGTGGGAGGGACCTTTTGTGATGCAATGTTGCATAAATAATGCCAGAGGGGTTCGAAATTCTCTGTTGCCATGGCGACCTTTGTGCCTGACTGAGCTCCTATTCTTCCTGGCTGGAAGGCAGTCACTACTGGCCTCACAGCTCCTCTAATGACTTTTTCCTAATAAGACACACAGGACATGCATGCTGACGGTTGTTGATATGTAGCAATTTGTGGATTACTCTTTCAAACATGCATTCTTTGGAGCATGGTGCATGTGGCGGTAAAGCGCATTTAATTATTTAATTATTAATTCATTCGTATTTGTCTGGCTTCCTCATGTGATGCAACAGGTGTTTTTCTTTCACTGCCTCTTCACTACCAACAAAAATGGGAGAAGTGGGGCTGGGGGTTTTGAAAGCTATTTATTATTGTGGATTGTTACTTGTGGATCAAACATTGACTTAATAGATTATCTCTTGTTTTTTCTGAGCTTTGAGATAATGCAGGGTGGGATTTTGTTGATATTTACCACATCCACAGACTTAGCTGAGTCTCCCTTCTTTGAGAGGACTGTGTTAACAAGCTGAAACAATTTCTTAAGTACTATTTAATTTATGTTCTCTGCTCTTGTTTGTATCTTTTTCCTTGTTTTTTTTCTTCCAGCCAAAAGACATTGTTATATTTCCACTAGACTCACATGTCCACAAAAAAGTTATTGCCCTATTTACCCAATTACTACATTGTCTATGTACTGTGCGAATCAAAATTCACCATGCAATGCGGAAAATATCCTAGTTACTATGAGATAAAACCGGCATCACACTCTGGTAACTGCCTGTGGTGAAATCCATTTCAATTCCTTTTGGGTCCCCCCCCCCCCCTTTTTTTCCAGCACCCTGCAGTTGTGTGTGGATCTTTCTTCTGCATGGTGAATGGGCATTTCTGTAGTCCTCATCTGGGCTCTGTCCCAGAATAGCAGGTGATGCATTTGGGAGCAGCCCCCTTCGGTTTCTCTGCTCCAGGGTGGATCTGTGACCTTGTGGCTAAGTGAACTCATTTCAGTTCCGTCTCAAAGGAAAAGGCAGCTTTGCTTTGACTGCTCTTGCCTGCGGCCAGCACGCGTTCTGCAGTCTCGTTCTGGCTAGCTGCTGGCTCTCAGTGACTATTTTTCTTTAAAAAAATTTTTTTTTTTAAAGCAGCCCTGAAATACGCCATCCTGTGGAGAAGAGCAGAGTGTCTTTGTGATCACTGTAGATAAAAACAATTCCAAAAATTCCAAAAAAATGTTTCTCATGACTTTTCGTGTTCAGTAATTTTTGTAACAAAGAAACCGTGATGGTCACTCATAATGACCAAGAGGCTGTTATTCGCAGTAGGCTACAAGCTCAGATGACAACTTAGTATCCTTGTTCCCATCCGTGTGGGACATATGGTGGACAAGTCTCAAGTCTCACTCTCCAGTCTCACTTGGAGTCTGGCTCAAATCCTAACCTTGAAGAATGGCTGAAGCCAGTTGGGTAAGATGAGACTGAAATGCTAATGGTTACAGTATGCAAACCCTTTGTGCCTGTGTAAGCACAGCCTGTCCCTGGTGGCAGACATACCTGCCATCCCATCCCAACCAGACACACACACACACACACACACCTGTGACACCCTCCAAATACACACCAGTTACACACACACACATGCATACACACACAAACACACCAATGGCTGACTCCTTCTCTTCCTCTGTCCTTCCCCAGGAGCTGCAGTTTGAGCGACTGACGCGGGAGCTGGAAGCCGAGCGGCAGATAGTGGCAACCCAGCTGGAGCGATGCAAACTGGGCTCTGAGACAGGCAGCATGAGCAGCATCAGGTGGGTACCACTGTCAGCCTCCTCATCCTCATCCTCCATCGATCACATATGGCTCTTCCACTTCTTACATGGCCACGTCTTTTCTGTCTGTGTGTGTGTGTGTGTGTGTGTGTGTGTTTGTGTGTGTGTGTGTGTGTGTGTGTAGTTCCTGGGTCTCTCTCCTGCAAAATGAATATAAAATAAACAGTGTAATTCATGAATCCCTGAGTAGAAGGATTTATCTTTATGCAAACAAATCCAAACCTGATAAACTAAAAAGCTTAAAATCAAAGAAATGTCTCCAATGCCAGGTCAGCTGTCTCTAGCAGTTGAGAACATGGTTAGCGTCTCTTGCTTCTGTGGTGCATTCTGTAGATCTAGAAGAAAAGCAATATGCTTAAAAATCTCTGTAACCTCTGGGAGGCTTTCCAAATACTTTTGGCTACAAACTATTTCCTAAACTAATTACGCTTGTACTCTTTCTAAAGTCCATTCAAATTGGAAACAAAAGATTAGACTCTCTGAAATGGTCTGTTTTGTCCTGTAATTAACAATTTGCCCCTTTAATCAGCATATTCATGTGGACTGGGTAAATCTTCCTGATTTTGTAAATTCTGTAGCTTCTGTGGCTAATTAGTATCAGACAAAACAGATCTGTGGACATAGAGAGTAGAAAAAACACATTTAAATATAATTTCTACGGGTTAGTATGCTAATGACCACAGCAGTTATCTTGTTTAATTACATATTCTGGAAACACATAATCCCCCAACCCCTTCTCCAAGATCATTGATTTTTAATTTGAATTTTAGTCTTCAGCAAGGCATCGGGTTCTTTTTTTAGAGAACAGTTGTGTGTGTTGAGTGATGATGCTGGTTGGTGTTTGTTGTTTAATCCCATTATAATTCCACTCTGACCATCAGACACAAACAAGTCTCAGGACCTTTGCAGCTCTTGTTAATGAATAGTGCCAGCCTGATGTGATGACTTGTCAGAGAATATACTGACAGACTCCAGAGCAACAGCCTGAAAGGCAGACAAAATTTGGGGTCTGCGGATGGGGATGGGGACAGGGGAGGACGGGGGCAGGGGTGTCGCCTGACTGGAAATCTAGTGTTGGGTTGGAGGGAGTGGTGTGGCCTCAGGATCTTAATGGGTCAGAGCAGGTCAACCGTCTCTGGAGACATATTGTACTCCACTGTAGCTTATGTCTAGGCTTCACAGCAACGTTCACAACAACATCCAGAGTTCATGGGGGGCATCTCTGCCTCTGCCCCATGTGTTTGTGCAGCTCAAAGGGATTGAAATGCTCATGCTGCCATTCTGTTGTGTATGTTAAACTGTTTCTTTTCTCCCCTCCATCTCCCAGCCTGCATTGTAAGGCTCATTTCTGCACAGCCTGACTCTTTTCTCTTTTGGTTGGGATGGACGGAGCATTTGCCACAGCTGTGTCCTCAGGCAGCCATTAAGCCCCCCCCCCTTCTTTGCATTTGTCTGGGTGAGGTGACAAGTAGTCACCCAGGGCCCTAAAGCACCTTATCAACACCTCCAGTGGCTGCAAGCAGCACATTAATTTCCTTTTCTCTCACAGATTCATCCCCCCTAACACCCCAAGGCCCTCCCCCACCTCCCCACCACCCCCGTCACCTGAGAAACAAAGGTCGATTTGAGAGGTTGATTTCTGAAGTTTTCCCCCCTTCCAAAAAAACTCCCAGTTTTGCTATTAGGACAGAAAAAGGGTGTAATTACAGAAGAGATGGGGGTAAGGATTTGTTCAGAGGCGAATATTCTTAAACAAATGACTTGAATGTCAGTTATCTGATGCCCAGAAGAGAAAATAGAGCTTCGTAAAAAGATGCTGATGTAGTCCACTCAGTGTCTGTCACATCTCTGAGCGGTTGAGAATGGCTGTTGCAACTAGGCCGCATGCATAGAGCATGCTTAGCATGCGTTAGCAAAGGAGCCATGTTGCAGGAAACTGCAGGGATTTTTTTTTCGTGTTGAATTTGAAAATAAGATGTCGATGTGTGGATTAGCCTATATATAGAAGTTAGAAGAAAAAAAATGCATGTCATAACTCTTCAGAACACCCTTCAGCACTTGCAGCATTTGTTTGTTGGCTTGTCCTCATGTTGCTCCTACCAGGACGCCTGGAGACTACCCTGGCCCAAACATCTGCTGCTCGGGGCGTCTCCACTGACTCACGGCCGAGAGTGTTAAATACGGTCTGCCTCTTTGGAGCCTCTGCCTGTTGTGAAGGGTTGTTGCGCTAAACGCTGTCTGCCGAGCACAGCGAGGGAGAATTAAGCCAAAGCTGTTCGACTGTTTCTCTGCCAGATTAGTCTTGCAGTCTCCCATGGGGCGCCTCCATACTCTATTGTTTTGAGGACTACAGTCAAAATTTGAACGTGCCTCATCGTGAATAAACGTGTGCACTTAGAATGACTTTTTTGTGTGTTTGCTGACTGTGTTTTTAGATGTCTAACATGTTATAGGTATTTCAGAGGTGGATTTAGGTGGCATCTGACACGAAATTGTTAAAAGACTTGCACGCACTCTCTTAGGTCAGAGAAACAGATTGCTTTGGATCCAGAAAGATTGAAAAGGCGCTGTTCATTCCTTCCCACGAGAAATCATTTATCCCTTTATCACTCGGAAACACACCCCGACAAGCTGATGCCAAATCACTGTTTATGAATTGCTGCAAAATCACTGTTGCAAACTGAAGCATTGTATCTTCAATGCTGATATAGCCAGTGAGACAATGGAAGGGCATTTGAAGGATTCACTAACACTGGATGACATGAGATAGCATTATACTGTGTAAGTTTCTAGACCCACCATAAAAAATGACTAAGCATGAATGGCAAAGTGGTGCAAGGTAGTTTCAGAGGGCACTTAAGAGAGAGATAACTTTTGACTAAAGATGTTGCAAGCACATAGGCAACATAAAGAGAGAATCCAAAATGACCAGTAAGAAATTACAGCAATCTTAAAGTCAAATTCCAGGGCAATGGATGATACAGGAGTTCATTTAAATTCTCTGCTTGAAAGGTAATTCATGCTCTCTCTCTGTCACACAAACACAACCCAGTCTTCTCGTGGCATACACAAGCATTATTTGCATAAACACTCAGCTGGTGTATTGCACATTAGTATGCAAACCAGAGTCTGACATATACAGTTCAACAGTTTTTTCCCCCTCTTTAATCCACGCTGCCTTTGTTGTACATGACACAATCCAGTCCTAAGGAAACCCACAAGGTGTTTGCTATTGATCCAGTGGCATGGGCTGGTTAAAGACAGAAAAACTTCAGGTCCTGGAATGGAAGCAGTGAGCAGTAAGGCCTTTAAAAGACACACCATTTGTTTGCATACCCCTGGGCATGTACTCAGACAGCTCCTCTCTGATTCGACAGGATATTAGGCTTATTAAGGTTGTCTGGCGTACTGGCTGACTCATACAAACTGTCTCCCAGTACAGTAAGAAGAACACTGAGTATATTGATTTTGCAGCCAATCTGTCAGGCTTTAAAGGAGATGAAAACCTCTGTCTCCTTCTCTCTGTTTTTCCTTCTCTTTCACCCCCAGCCCCTTTCTCTGTGTCTCTGTCCCATTCTCTCCTCTCTCCTTCTCCCTGTTCCCTCTTTAATTCTCGCTCTTTATTCTCTTTCCCTCTGTCTCAGACTGACAGAGTGACAGCACATGGGCAGCTGAATGACTCCAGCTTAGTCTCTCTAAATCTTAAGCTTAGACCTGAGGGTTGCCACTGAATACAGTAGAGAGATCCTCAGGGCCAAAAATGGGCAACACAATGCTCTGACTGAAGTTGAAGGACCGAAAGGCTCTTCATTAATAGTCTTAAAATTCAGTAAAGAAACATTAAGTAGCTACTTTCTTGGCTGCGATTTTCCTTCATATACCCTGCTGTACCCTGGCTTGGCACAACCAAAAAACTTACTACTACTTAACCACTACCACTACTTAACCACTACTTAACACCGGACCCAGGACTGCTTGTATATTTTTACGTCCAGTGGAGTGTTTATGTCCACAGATTCTGGGACAGTAGTGCACTCCAATCACTACACAAACATGAGTGTGTGTGTGTGTGTGTGTATGTATGTATGTATGTATGTATGCATGTGTGTTTTCTGTGTGATGCACCGAAAGAGCAAATGCTCCGGTGCAGTTGGCCACACCTCTTTCATCAAAGGCTCGTAGCCATCCTGCGGTTCCTTCCCAGAGGAGATCACCCACACAGATTTTCCATTTCACACATCCCTCTGCGGGAGAAAATGGCTACAAATCTATTCTACTGTAGTGTCTTAATATTGATTGGTAACTCAGTGCTTTTGTTGAGCTCATTTTGTACAATGATTTGCACACTGATTTGCCAAGCACACTCATTGCTAATTCAGAGCTTTTTGTTGATCCCATTTTGTAACACACGCGCCCTTGTGTGTAAATGCTACTTGTTAGTGCATAGCACTTAAGACTATCCCTACATGCTGAGCGGCAGAACATATGTGTTGTCAGGTCTGACATGCATGTCTGCCGCTCATATGAATGCGTGATATATCGGCTCGGTAGGCAAGGGAAAAAAAAGGAACCTAGTCTGACAGCTCTGCTGGAGTATCATTCACTCACCATTTCAAGGACCACTAAGCTCCCCTGCATGTGCCTGTTGGCTTGTCACAGTGCTGAAGTGTTAGAAGGATGTGGTGTGTAGTGTGTAGCACTCATGCTAACATGTTCCCCTATGAGTGTGCCCTGCTGTGTGGCTCTCAAAGCAGCAGGAAAGAGGTGGGGTCTACAGCCTGCCAACTACCTCCATTAAAAAATCATGCAGAAACACCAGTTACAAAAGCCATCAACAGTTTGGCTGACACACTGTTGAAAGTTTGCTATCATAGGCCTACTGCTAAATTGGTGTTGCCAAAGCTTTGGCATTGGACAATTTAAATGTAAGGTAGTCTAAAGCTTTCCTTGTGTTTCACAAGGTGTTTTGACATGAACCACAACTATATTGATTATAAAAAATTTGATGAGTAGTAGTTGCCTTAAAAATGAATACGAATGGTGTGTAGTTGCCTTAGCAACCTTGTAGACATGGATGAACAGGGCAGAGAAATGGCAGACTGTGTAGGCTGGAGGATGTTTGAATGTGTGAAGTAATGTGTCTTACGCATTGATCAGACTGCTTTCATTGTCTTGGCAAGACAATTGTCAATATTTTTGTTCTCACCTGTAGGGTCTTGTATGGTCTTTTTACATGGGATTTATGTGGCTTTTTGAAAGGACTCTGACTGAATAGACTCATACACTGAACTGGCATGCTAGAAAGTTGCTCTTTCTCATAGAGCAGTTCTAGATCGGCGCTCAACCTTCGATGGGTGGCCCATCTCTTTGTACGCACGAGTGCTCCTGGTCGACGCTCATTAGAACCATTGCATAGATCCATTTCACATGCTGACACTGACACCAAACCACCACAGAGATTCACAGGGCCGCTAGCGTGAGCCTAGCACTGCAGAGAGAAAGCTCTCATGCCGCGTATGTGTGTAGTGCTGCTGGAGTGTAAACCTCAATGGTATGCTGTGCTCTTTAATCACCACAAGTGCTATCTGCTAAGTGCTAAATAAATAAAGAGGTCCAGCACAGTTTTGAACTCATCCTCCCATCCCTCCTGTGTCCTCATTTCTCTGATCAAATGAAGGGACTGTTGTTACCCGTTGGAGAGGCAGAGGGCTATTTTGATGCTGGGCCTCTGCTGTTCCTTTATATTGACATGCATCTCAGGGTCTTTTGTCTGAGCTGCTGGGACCTCCAGCAGTGCTGCTTCTGCCATCACCACTCTCAGGCCTTTCACATGCATTTGCAGGGGAACAAAGATAGCTCTCAGCTTTGTTCTAGTCTCTCATACAGCACATTCATGTCCCCGTTTTTAACTCTTCTCTCTCTTTCTGATTGACACACACACACACACACACACACACACACACACACACACACACACACACACACACACACTCACACACATTACATTAAATATGGAAATGAAAAACTAACAACTGATGGAAAACTCACAACTAGGCGGTATGTATGTAAACATGAAACTATTCACTTCACCAGTTGTCATTCATTCTCTTAGATGGGTGGAACTGCATGTAATTACTAATTTTCATGTGGTTTAGCTATCTACTGAAATGGTCAAAATAACCATAACCAACCAGTGATTCATAAAAAAATCTGCATGTCCTCGGTGGATTTGATTGGAGCATCAAAACCTGACCTGGCTCTGTGAATCCTTGGAGTGGAGTGAGGAGAGGGCCAGGAGGTGGGTGAGTGGCCCAGTTTTCCATTGGCATCTCAGCCTTCCTCTCCAGACGCCATCCCCGGCTGGGCTCAGAGCCCACGGACTGCCGGCTCACACCCTGGCATCACGGCAGTGCTGCCCTGAGTGACGGAGGTCCTCGGGCCTCACACATAGGTCTGATAGTACTGCTATAGGGAAGCGTGTCGACATAAAAGAATTTAAGATTGGGGGGTTGGTACTGTTTTGTATTGCAGGCAACACAAGTAGTCTGATGTTGTGATTTATTAAGAGGGCTGTTTAAAGAAAAGCGATTAACTGTTGACCACAAAGTGACCCTGCTACAGACACCAGTTAAGCAGCCCATCTGTCATCCTCCTCTTAAGGAGTTCATTATCCACTGAATCAATGGGGAATCTTTTTTTTACCGGAGTTCTAACATAAATACCATCAACAGAGCTGACTTAGTTGTGTTATTTGTCACAAAACATATGTTGGCTACCTGACTGGAATGAATGTTCTGTCACACAGAACATGAGCTGACTAAGGAATGGGAGATTGTAGATATTCATATTTTATGTTTGCATCGTGTTGCATATTGTACTCATTATGGTTGTGACCTCCGAGCACTACACTGTAATTTGCAGTGGCTTCCGGAACACTGTCTGTTTGCATTTTTGCAATCACATAAATTGCCTTCCTGAATTTCCCCTGCATAACTGAAAATGTTTACTTCTGCCAAGGCAGACGTGTACTGTTGGTGTGTCTGTTTAGCAGGATTATGCTTAAAACTACTAATCTGATTGTCATGAATCTTGGTGCAATGGTGAAGCACAGGCATCCTATGGACCCCTTTAAATTTTGGAGCTAATCTGACACACAGGGTGCAATGAGAAATTTGAAATTCAAATTCACATTGTGTAACACAGCATTTGGCCTTTGGCAAAGTTGGGGTCTATGTCCTTCTGGACTGTGCATGTGGGCATGGCAGTCACTTACTGGAAATGAATACAATCTGTTAATGATGATTTTACAGCCATGCTGCTTCAGTTGACTAGGCTTATTGCTTAGTTTGAGAGCCTCATCGGCTGCACTCCTGCTGTTGTCTATGAATAGGAAGCCTATGAGAGGCCTGTCCCAGGCATTATGTTCTGGAAATTAGCTGATGAATGGGGCTTGTGAAGGGAAGAGCAGTGGCCCTATTAACATGTGCCGTTTTGTTTTTCTTTCTGGTCATTCGTCACCCCGTGCAACACACAGACAGCAACACAATATGGTTCCTCACACACGTTGAGAGGACTGGGGGGCAGGGAGAAACAGAGAAAAAGAGACAGAGAAAGAGAGAGAGAGAAAGATTCAGTGCTATGACTTAGCAGCTGTTGCTTTGTGGAGAAGGGGGCAGCGAGTGACTTTTTAAAAGCTCCGAAGAGAGTCCGGTGAATTTGACAAGCTGTCAGCTTCAACGTAGTCCGACCTTTCCATTGATCCGCAAAATAGGAAGCTCGATATTTCACATAATTTCCCTTTTCTGTGTAACATACCATTGTCCTTGCTGTTGGTATCCTTCACAATGAAGAAAATCACCCATGGAGCTGGTTATAAGCTGGTTACATTCAGAAAAGGCCCCAGAGCCGTTAGCATTTCATCAGCGAGCTTTCATTTCAGTGTCACGTCAAAATCAAATAACTTTACATATGAAGCACCCAGCACCTTGATTTCAGTGTTATTGTACACAGGAGAAAACACAACAATGCATATCAGACTCCATTCACTCCATCCTCGTGTCTCCTGAAATCTTTCCACTTATTTTAATGTCTGTGATTTACTCCAGTGTTTATGGTGTGTGTGCATTTGGTGATGCTTATCATATGGAAAATGTCCCTTTATTTGCCTTCAGCATGCAAGGTCCTTGACAACAGCTGCTGTGTGAAATTTTTACCATGGTCAGTCATGGTTCCTATGAGCGGGGACAGCAGCTTAAGTTATAGGAACATGAATTAAGGGGTGAGGTCCTCAGTGCTGTGAGGTGCAGTAACTTCTGATACGAATGCTTGTCACATCTCATGTCTGCACAGTTCTCTCACTCTGAAGTCTGGTTTAGTGGAAAGAAGCAAGTCAATAAGGTGTCCCTCCATGAAAGGGGATCTATCTATTCCTACTTATTATTCTTAAAGCGAATTATCTTAGGTTTTAATTACACCTCAGAGTATAGTTTACCCACTGTTGTAAAGTAAACCAAAATTGGGAGATGAGTTTTACTGAAGATGAAATGCTTGATGGGACAGTTTCCCAGACAGGGATTAATCCTAGTCCTGGATTAAGTTGCATTTGGAATGACCTTTTTCAATGTAGAGACAAATATTGCTTGACCAGCCTCTACTCTGGGAGAGTCTAGTCTGCTCTTTTCTGAGGTTGAAATGTTATGTGCTGAGAGCCCTGTTCAGCTCGTCACACACACACACACACACATAAAAACATCCAGTTCAGTCATGAGATCAGATTTACTCCTAGAGAAAAAATGATAATCTCTTACAACAAGCCACTGACCTAAACCACACTCCTTAGTGTTACTGTAAATGTAGGATGTGTGATTGTATCCTTCCACTATTGCTCCTGTGTGTAACATGAAGCCAGGAAGTGCCTCATGACTATTATATGAAATGCCTATGTGTTGTTGTATTTCCCTTTTGCATGGAAGAAATACTGAACATCAGATCTTCTTTTCCTGCATCATGGTAGGTGTGTTTGTGTTTGCAAGTGTGTGCATGTGTGTGTGTGTGTGTGTGTGTGTGTGTGTGTGTGAATGAGTGACAGAGAGAAAGTGAAAGAGAGAGGAAGTGGCCTGTGCTCTGAGCACGAGCTCCCTGTGACAGATGACATGGTGCCCTACTCAGCCAGTCGCACCACCGGCTGTCATGCCCCCCACCGTCCTCCATTGTCCCAGAGTGTCACTGTGCCATTTGCTCTGCGTGACTCTTCTTGTCTTGTGTTGAATGATTTCATTATGTGCTGTACTTTCTTGTCATGCGATATGACTCTCTTAATAACTGGCTTCTTGTGTCTTCATTTGCAGTTCGGCGGATGAGAAGTTTCGCTGGAATAATCAAGGTACCTTTCTTCCAAACAGTGCTTTACCCCATTAGCACACACTTTATGGGAATTTGTGTTGTGAATCGAGATGGAGCGAAAATCCAATTTGATCTAAATTGCTGGCTTTGAATGACAATCGCATCTCACCTGGTTAGTCATTGTTTGGGCGCCACGTTCTGGAGATTCTTGGCTTGGCCTTGTCGCAGAGAGGAACCAGGAGACTGGTGTGCCCTTAGGTCAGACAGCGACAAGACAGCTGGCTCCTGCTGCCAGGTCCCCATGACAACAGCACAGGGTTTGGCACAGTGGAATATGAGTTCTGGCTAGATTGATTGTGTTACAGCTGAGCGTTGACTCAAAATAACTTTGCTTGCCCTTTCTGGCATCAAATATCAGTGCATTGAGGAATATAGAAGCAGTCTTAAAGAAAGAGAGGCGCAGAATGCAACCCCCTAATATTGCATAGGAGCACTAATGCTAGTGGTCAGAAGTGTGCAGTACTCCAAGCTAGAGGCAGTATGGAACCAAAGTGGTGGTAATGAAATGGCTACCTCAGTGGGGTTATGGTGTCAGCCAATAGTGCTGGGGTCCTGTATGCTGGGATGGGTGTTGGGCTGGACAGAGGTTAATTGGTCCTAAACCGCTTGTGTGAGGCATTATCCCCTGCCAGCTTTGCCCATGATCAAAATGCCTCCAGCCGCCAGCTCTGCCAGACTAGTGTGCATAGGGCTGCAGCCATGGCGACATTGAGCAGAAAAGGTTGCTACAGCAATCACTGTCATCATCCCACCCCACCCCCACCCCCCCTTTTTTTTCTTTCCTCCTTTCTTTTATTACCTTCCTTCACCATCAGCTTTGCCTGATAATTATGAGAGTGGACTTGTTCTGTAGAGTTAGGGTTGGCAACCATTAATCCTCCCACGTGATTGCGTTTTTTTTTCTTCCTGGTGTCCTTTCGCAGACGGACAGAAGGACATAGAGGAGGAGCTGACGACTGGTCTGGAGCTTGTGGATTCCTGCATCCGATCCCTTCAAGAGTCAGGGATTCTGGACTCTCAGGAGCTGTCTGCCGGAGAACGTAAGAAACCCTCCAAAGGGGGCACTGAGCAGAAGAGCTAGCTGCCTCCCCTCAACTAATAAGCTTTAGCCCTATAGCCTGAAGACTAGATTGGGTTATTAGCCAGTGAATGCTAACCACAGTGTTTTAGACTGTGAGCGATGGTGGAAGAGACAGAAACACACAGATACAGTCAGCTACTAATCTGAATCTCTTAAGGCTTTGTAATCACTTAAGCTGTCTAAGATGGCTGAAAAATGGCACCGCTGCGTGAGTGAATATGGTATATGTGCTCACAGAAGAGATGTGCAGGTGCTCACCTTGCCTCTATTGCCACTGAGAGTGCCTTGCATTTCACTCTCCTGTGTTCCACTGCAACGCTATGCTGCTCTCAATGACACAGTGCTGGGTAGAGCGACCTCCTATTCCTGAAGGCTGTGTGAGCTCTATGATGTAGTGCCTCATTCAGGTAATGAATAGTTGGCAGAGGCTCTTTTTTTTTTTTTTTAGAAAAAGTAGTTCAAAAGAGGATGGAAATGTCAAGCTGTTTCCCCTGAGCAAGAGAATCATGTTCATCTCCACTTTGAAAATGAACGGATCTTGACAGGAATTTGTGCTATGTGATCTAAAGGCAAGGGAGCTGAGAGGTACAGCATCTAAGCTTGCCTCCTGTTCATGACATATTTTGAGGTGAAAAAAATGCATGGAAAAGAAAAAAAAAAACTAGGACTCAGTGAAGATGACCTGTAGGTCACAGCTGAGTCTAGGCCTGGCCTCCTTTTCAATGACGATTGCCTATTTTTTTCCCTTTAGTGTCTCCTCCACGTTTTTTTTTCCTTCTTTTTTTCTCCTTGTGAGTCAGCTTTTGTTTGTATATATTAAGCTGGTCGATTGTAAAACGATTTCCCATGCAGATGAGACCTAAATAGCTAATTCAGGGTGTCCGCTGACTCTTTTAAGCTTGATTGTATTTCCATACTACTACAGTAATGAGCGCTTTAAAGTCTTTTGATGTGTTGGATACAGCAGTGCTTCTCAGCCCGGACCCGCTGGTAAAAATAGCAGCTTGATGAAATATTTAGCTCCTCTGATCTCAAATGCAGGTCGAGCAGCACAGGAGCCCCCCTCCCCCCTCTCCCACCCTCCTCCAGCCCCCACTCCATGCATTTATATGGCACACTCAGTGGCCAACCACCATGACGGGGATATTTTCTCAAGGGCTACTCCATCTAACAGCAGTGCATGCTGCAAATGGACCCCTTTTTTGGTGTCTGAGATATATCTCAGTCAGCTCCAAGGAGGAGGCAAAACAATTTTGGTTGACTATTTTTGTCTAGTCGGCATATATAAGACGACCCCCTTTTTTCAGTATTTACATGACAAAATGTCGTCTTATATTCAAGCTAATACGGTAATTGATTTAATTGTTACACCCTGATACCCATGTAGTTGTGCACCCATGTAGTTGTGTCAAAAATTTACATTGCAACATGCTAATTCTCCAGTTACAGTATGTAAGAGTATCTCAGGCGCACACAGTGTGAATGTAGATGATTAGAGGTTGCCTCTCTGGCTTACACATAATGGCCAACTAAAATGAAGTGGAGGTGTTAAAAAAATAGGTCATCCCTGAACTTAAACCCTGCTTGTTTCACACAGCAGTCATTTCAGGATCACTACCATTCACTCTGACTGAGCCTGGAAATTAGCTCCTATGACTGAGTTACATTAGCAAAGCTATTGCTGACACCGGCTGCACAACGTCACATACAAAACATGACATCTTGCTGTGTGAGTTCCTTATACTTTTTCCTGATGACATTCATTCTACACTGCAAACAAGCACAACCTTACCACATGGCAGTTGGAGGGGACCTATGATTTCTCGCTCTCTGTCTCTGTCTCTCCCTCTCTCTCTCTCTCTCTCTCTCCAAACTGTGTCTGGTTTCATCGCCTGTTGACCCCATTCTGCAGTGAGTGTTCAGAGATGCTCAGCTTTGGCTGCTAAATTATGCATGCGCCCCCTCTCTATATCTCCACTCCGCACTGGAGGGGGCCAGCAGAGAGAGGGAGGGAGGGAAGTGATGACTTAGAGAGCGTGATAAAGAGATGTGGTGATAACCCATGCAGGAGAACACGACAGGAAGGGCACGTAACGAAACCGAGAGTGAGCCAAATAAATATATCATAGTCAAGGGTGAGAAAAGTGTAGCTGAAAAGGGATGTACAGGAATAGAGAGAGGTGCTTGAAGGTTTTTACTGAAGTTTTATCTAATCATCTCTCAACCCATCATTCCTTTGTTACAGGAGGAGGCATCTTATCCCAGAGTGCACTGCAGCTGAACTCCAATCAAGAGGGGAATTTTCCATACCCAGCAAGTTACCATAGCAACCAGACCTTGGCCCTGAGCGACCTGCCGGGCTCTCAGGCTCCGCCCCGAAGTGGGCAGGTGGGAAGTGCCGTGCACAGCTACAACCAGGTGGACCCACCATAACACCAGCTGCTATTAGTTAAATTACTCAGTGAGGGGCTTTGAAATTGAGCACCCGGCTGAGTTATTGTGTTTCTCCACAGCTCAAGTCAGATGGAGCTAGAAAGTGAAAGATTCTCTTAAGCTGTACGAACATATCTTGGGACCTGTATTTTATTTGTTGAGTGACATGTTGAAAAACATCGTATTGTGGGCCCTAATATCCCCTTGGGAAATCAACATTTCAGTCCTACTTATTCAGATGTTGTTTGCCTATGTTCTGCTCTATCTATAATAGCATGAATTACATAGGAAAATGTGCTCACCCAACAACCCCCTCTCCCAACACCCGTCATAGTTTTCTTTTGACCTGTGGTATGTTGTAACTCCCTTTCTAAAGCTGGGTCTGTATCTTTCTGCTCCCCAGGTGACCCGTGCTGCCCAGCTGGCAGGTGAGGCCCAGTCCCGTGACTCGTTTGCCCCGAGCCATGCCAGTGCATTCCACATGCCTGACGGTCAGCAGCCCGCGCCCTACTACTCCTGCTCCACCCTGCCCGCACAGCGCGTGAGCTCGCCCCTCTCCATGCAGGCCCTCGGCTCACCCTCCAAGCTCCAGAGGCTGGGCTCCATCTCTGACATGCCCAGCTACGCCACCCTGCAGCGAGTTGGTTCACCCAAGCAGTCGCCTAGCCGCCTAGCCAAGTCCTACAGCACTAGCTCGCCCATCAACATGGCGGTGGGCGGCTCTGGCTCCTCCCCCTTGCACATGGCGTCAGGGGTGGGCCAGGGCACCGTCGGTGGCACCTCGCCGCTTCACCAGCTCAGCTCAGCCGTGGGCAGCTACGCCACGCTGTCGCCCACCAAGCGCATGCTGCACTCGGACCAGTACAAGATCTCTCACGACCTGTATGCCAACGCCACGCTACAGAGACCTGGCAGCCTGGCAGGTCAGTGCCTGCAGGAAATGAATAGAATGGAGGTTTCTCATAGTCTACGTCATGACAGAGGCCCAGTAAAAAAAAAAAAAAAAAAAAAAGATCACTTAACGCGATAAAGCTCATTTGCAGGCAAGGCAGTGGTGAAGGCAATGAAATCAGCTACTTAAGCAGTGATAAATTGTGCCTGTAGAAGAATCTCAGCTTAGTCTATCTTCTTTGTTTCTCTAAACAGGATTCAGCTTTGTAAGAATTACATATGACATGGCAGTAGTCCAGAAGCTCTTCTGATAATCAGATGAAGCTGTGCCTTGCTGTAAATGTGTGTATGTGTGTGAGAGTCAGTGGCCTTTAGCACTGCTGGGATCCACCTGAGTGTGTGCTTGTCAGGCCCTCCTGTGGCACTGAGTACACCTGAGGGTATTTTGGGTGAAGCATGTTGACTTGTTTGTGTGTGTGTGTGTTTGTGTGTTATACAGGATCCAGGGGCTCATACAGCAGCCAGCACAGCCACCTGGGCTCCGAGCTACGTCCTCTACAGTCCCCTGAGCACCACATTGACCCCATCTATGAGGACAGGGTCTACCAGAAGCCCGCCCTGAGGAACTTCAGCCAGAGCCAAGGTGAGCCAAGGTCTCTCTCTCTCTTTGTCTGTCTCTCTTCCTCCCTCTTTGTATTGGATCTATCAGATATGTCTTCTATGAAGCCAGACTTGCCGTCTCTTCTCTACATTCTTTTTTTTGCATTCTAATTGCATTTTATGTCTTCCTCTGTCTTTGTGTGTGTGTCTTGTTCTGAGAGTCAGAACTTACTAGCTCATATTTAGTGCTGCTTTTTTTTTTTTGACTTGCTTGTTTGGTCATCATTACCATTACAGTAACTGTCCAAGTTACCATACATGCCGTTATAAGTATCATCATGAAACTTTGCACAAACTTGCTCAGCTATCCATAGGTTGTGTTCCAAAGGACACAAATTGCTAATTTCTCTTGTTTCCTGTGCAGGGTACAAAGCTCTTTGTTTTTTTGACCTTCTAGTACAGTGCATGCATACACAATGCAAGTACTAGTCAGTGCGTTAAGTGTATTATCAGGCTATTTAGCTTATCTTGATTTTACAGTCTCAAGTGTGCAAATCCCTTTAGCTGCATGCTTTAGAGCATTTGCCTCATGTTCGATAAGATAAGTCTCATAAAGATATTCTCCCAGCAAAATTCACACTGTAAGCATTAAATCTCCGAAAGCTCTCAAATTAATTGCCATTTCAGTAAGTAACACACGAAAAGGGGAATGGGTGGCAAGTTGCTAATTGTTTGCAGCGTGCCTTGAGTTCAGCACCTTTGACGTCTGTCTCCAGTGCAAAAGCGCATGCTGTCTAGTCTGTGACCCAGGAATTCCTGTTAGTCTGCTTTGAAGAGCTTGGAAGGAGAGACAGAACTCTTAATGACAATTCTTTTGTTCCCTCTTGTTCCCCCTCCTCATCACTGTCATCACATTCACGTCATGCTGCTAATCCACTATATATCTCCTCTCACTGTGATTTTACCTATGTGTGTGTGAACATGTGTATGTGTTTGTGTGTGCGCGTGTGTGTGTGTGTGTATATGTGTTTGTGTGTGCTTGTGTGTGTGTGTGTGTGTGTGTATATGTGTATGTGTTTGTGTGTGCGTGTGTGTATTTATGTGTGCGCGTATGCCCCCTCGACCCCACTGCCACATCTACTTTCGCAGACCCCGCCATGAACCAGTTTTGTGAACAGGTCCTGAACTTTCTGCTCTGTCCCTACTCTCCCGCCATAGCCCCGTCCTCCCCTGCTGTCGACCCCATCCCCTTGCAGCGCACTGGCAGCCAGAACGCCACCGGAACCTTCCCTCGGGGTGGCTACGGCACCAGTGTTGCCTCGGCGGCCGACTACGCCAACCCCTACCGTACGCTGCAGTTCTGCCCCACCACCGACTCCCCCTACAGCAAATCGGGCCCCACACTGCCCCCGGAGGCCACCCTGGTGCGCTCACCTTCAGTGGACAGCATCCAGAAGGACCCCAGGTGCGTGGAACCACTATTTATAAGCTATGTGAAAGCTCAACCAAACACAAACATACTCACAGGCAGGCAAATACACACACACACACAAACACTCACACACATATACACATACACACACACATCTGTCTGACTTGAATGAATGTTGTTCTGTGAATGCTTTTGAATAAGGAAAGGTTAGAATGCCTCTAATCTTGCTACTAACAGATGAGTGGAATGAGGCACTAATCTTCAGCATGTAGCCTATGAAACACCTCACTTCACATCACCACCTAGACAGTTGTTATTGTATGTGTGTGTGTGTGTGTGTGTGTGTGTGTGTGTGTGTGCGTGTATGTGTGCTTGTGTGTCTGTGCTTGTGCACATGTGTATGTTTTAGGTCACTGAAACACACAGCATAGTTGTCATGAAATTGACAAAAAAGGAACATTTGTTGTGCTCCATTTGACAAACTTGCTAACCGAATAATGCTTCAGTAATCTGTAATAACACTGGCATAAACATATGACAACTACATTCATTGTAGAGTTGTGCACGTAGACAAGAATATAGTAGTCAAACCAGAAGTGGAAACTCTGTGTTCATTTTATTAAGTGGCATTTGTTTTGCTGATTTGTCGCCATACTTTTAATTTGTCCGTCATGTTTTGTTTTTGGGTTTGTCTTTTGCATTGCAACCGTGCTGTCGTTCACTTCTTGTTAGTGGATTGACATGTGATGCATTTTCTGGCTGCTAGCAACCTCACATGAACACTGACTGTAATGACTAATTGTTTACATGCTTGTTAAATGTTGCTTGGTTTGGTACACCTCATTTATTTTGGAATATTAAAGTGTGGGTCTCACCAAATCAACTCAATCATGCTGACTTGGACAGTGCAAGGCCTTGTCAGAGTAATGTGATAGCCGTATTTACTAAATGTAGATATCTGATATGAAGCCCTAGACATCTACAAATGCTACAGGTTTTGTGAGATGTTTCACAATCACATTAGAATGTGCATGATTTTTAGCAGCAATGCATGACAACTGCATGAACAGTGGTTCATATTGGATAAAAGAACATTAGTCACCAAGCAGCTTTACCTGTGCAATTACTTGTTAATGCATAAAAATGGAAAACAGATGGAAAAGCTGTTGAATGAAACAGTGCTATGATTTGCACTGACTGTACGATCGGACTCAAAAATCTCTCAAGATTCATGTCACAGCTCATCAGCTTGGCGAGGTCTTCCCTAAATTGCTGTGAGACACCCCTCTTTAATACAAATCCACACCACTCTCCACACAGTGCATGTGTTCATCCAGTGCAAGTGTGCAACATCAACGAGTGCAAGAGTACAAGAAATGGAACAAATAATTCTACCTCTTTTCTTTATGTCAAGCTCCTTTGTGCGAGACACCTACCCTTCTCTTTCTCTCTGCCTGTCTCCTGATAGGTACGACCCTGAATTCCTTGTGTGGAATCAAAATCAAGCCGAGCAGAGAATGACAAAGTAATCCAACATCTATTTTACACTCTCCTTCTCATGCACACAGACTCCCTCCCATTCTCCCTCACAAATCAGACTAGTGCTAGAGGTAGCCAAGTAGAGAGTGACAGACATTAGTGCTGTAATTGTACAGTACATTAGTGATATATAGTGGAAACTCAAGTAGAGAGTGACAGACAGTGCTGTAATTGTACAGTACACTAGAGATATGTAGTGGAAAAAACATGATCCTGCCATGCTTTCCACTTTCACCTCACAGAAGACTTCTATGGCATTTTTTAAATATAGAGGCCCCCTGTACAGATTCAGATAAGTTGATGTTTGGGGCTACGGATCACTGAGTTGCGTGTTTTGGTTTTGGAGATTATGTCTTGACTTACTGAAAACAGTACCAGTCAGGTTGCTGCGTTTGAGCTTGTGTGTTTAAGGTTTGATTCCTTAACTTATCTATCATCTTAATTATATTGCATATATACATGTGTTTTGTTGCGAAAGCTCATCGTAAATTAGTCTCTCCAAGGCAAAACAAAACCTCTCCAGTTCTTTTGCGGCAAAAAGCATCACGTGTCTGTCTTTTCATCGTCATTGTCATTCTTTTGAAACCATTTGTCATCATTTCCATTCTGGCATGGTCATTTGTTTTATTTTTTTTTTACTGTTTTGTGCTTTTTATGATGACTTTCTTTTGTTCTTCAGAGCACACCATAGTACTACATCAGCAGATGACTCGTACAGTATACAGTGTACAGTACATGCAATTGTTGCAGATACACACACAGTGCATTTGTAAGGCAGCACCATGCTGTGCATATTATATATGGAAACATCCATGTAGTTGTTTATGAAGACATGAAGATATGGAGGTCTCAACTGTCCCGTGCAGCTCATTGTGCAGCGTCTTTAGCTCCATCCTGAGTGGTCTGCCATTGCTGTGGGCATGGGCCCCGAGTGGTGATTGAGTTGCATAGCATATGACAGGGTGATATTTTGTGACCTTTGCTCCCAGCGGATGTCTGGATATGGCCCAAGAGAAGGCTTGCGCATGCGTGCGCTCCCCTTCGCTCGGGTGGCCTAACGTCCCGTCGTGCCATGACAAGGTCAGATGGGGGTGACCTGGTGCTCCCGTCACATTTTAGATTATGTTCATGACCCCCATAATTTGCCAATCCCTGCTAACAACCCCAACCCCCCCACCCCCCCCTCCACATACAGACACTCACCACACACACACTCACACTTTCTCTCTCTTTCACACACACACATAAACACTCACAATCACATATCACACACAAACTCATACACACATTGGACTGGAACTGGATTGGAAGACATCTCACGTCAAAGCATCATGACATTATTACAGAGCATTAAACTATTGTAATGAACTTTCTCTCTGGCTACTTAGGCAATGGCTTGTGGTACATTATAATATCAGTGGACAGAAATCACTATGTAGCAAATGTCTTTAAGCGAGTTGAACACCATGGTGGCTCATATATCAATGTTAAGGCTCATGTCACATCAGCATACTTGTCTGGTCCCTGTGCAGTGATCATACCACCCACCACGGTGCGTTCCTATGCAGAAATGCGTTCTATCTTCTCAGCGATTAACTACGAAGGGGTTACAAGGGAAGTGTGTGTAGGCAAGAGAGTATGGATGTTGTTCAAAGCACTGGAGTTCTGTTCCATTTGTGAGTATTAGCTCATTGACAGAAATCTCCATCAAAGCCATAATATAACAGCTGCTTCACATGTATGGACAGACACACTGGCCGTATGTTGCACATGTGGCGGTCATACAATGAAGCTCGTCTACACATTAGACTGCAGATGTCATGCTGCTGCCAAACTCAGTATGTTTCTGTGTCTGTCTGGTTGCATGGGACCGCTGTGTGTAAGAGGTCCATTAGAACCAGCTAAATGCGAGTTGCATTATGCCACTGGGCCACTTGGATTTCTCAGTGACGCAAACAGAATGTTATTTTCAAACCCCGGTTTTTAAGTCCAAGGGGTAGTGCCATTAGCACAGCAGTGCCATTCATCTGCTCCAGCATTTCAGTGATACAGTATGGAGAATGGATGGAGCTGCATGACATATACGCTGTGGACATCGCTCTAGAGAAAGAGAGAGAGAGAGAGTGGGTGAGTTTCCAAATGAGGCCACTCAAATGACTCAGCGATTCATATGCCTCTCACGTCTGGAAAAGCCCATTTCACTCTTAGGGCTGCAATGACTCATCAAGTTAGAGCTCCTGTCTCCTGTGTGAGCCCCCTTATTGTCTGCCTCTGCCTTTTGACTGCATTCATTTTACATTATTTACACGCATACATACACACACGCGCGCACACACACACACACACAGCAGGAGCGGCTGAGAGTGTCTTGGAGGTGCTCTATCCACGCCATACTCAAAATGATCAACCCGTTACCACTGTCTTCAGTGACCATACCCATAGCTACCATGCACCCATGATGTATACTGCTTTTTATTTTGTTTTTATTTTATTACTTTTTGTGATGTTTTTCTTTTTCTTCTGCTATTTCTTTCCCCAATATAGCAGAGCACTACGGGATCAGTGAGGCTAATCCTCTCAGCTAAATTACCCACGTGGGTTTGGGCTGATGTCTTGGAGCAGAAAGAGAGAGAGAGAGAATGAGAAAGAGAGAGAGAGAAAGGGGTGAGCTACTGCATTGTGGTGCTAAATGCCGCTGGCTAGTGTGCTGACAGATAGGCGCACCTGACTGAGCCGGCACAAAAGCACAAACAAATACCCGTCAGAAACAAGGGAGCCCGGCCCTCAGCCAGGCAGCCACAGAGCCAGTCACTTAGCCAGCCGCCAAATGTTACATTACTTTCTGGTGACTGGCTTCTCCAGCGGCTCCGTCTGCCCCAGGTCATACATCTCCTACTGGCAGGGAAAGCGCTGATGGAGAAATACACTGCTATGCTTTTTATTACTGTGCTGGTGATTAAGTGTAAGAAAATGGAGATATGCTTTTTCTAAGATAGTGTGTTTGTGTGTGTGTGCGTGTGTGTGTGTGTGTGTGTGTGTATGTCACTGTGTGTGTGTCACTGTGTGTGGGTCAGGGAGAAGGCTGCCAAAGAGAGGGTAGAGTGTCAGAACAGCTTTGTGGTACTGACTTCACAGGCATCCACTGCCTCCTAGTTAAAATCAATTTCTCCAGCAGATGAACCCCCCTTCCCCCGTCCACCCCTCTCCCCCCTTCCCCGAACAGAGCCCTGTGATTGGCTTGCTCGGCGTGAGGAGAACCTTCTCACAGCCAAACGTCTGCTCACACGCCGGCCTCACTCGCCGCGGGAAAAAACATTGTGGCAAATCTGTCAGTGCAGGCATTTGGATTATTCATGTGATGAATTCATGTGCTCAACAAACTGTTTGTGTCTGTCTTCCGCCTCCGAGTCCGCTAGAGCGATATCAGTGCCGTGGTGCAGAAGGGAAGCGCTCATACTGCTTCAGTGGAGGCGGTTAATTGGTTTAATCGGGTCATTAAAGACTTGGCTGAAGGAAGCCAGAAACACAGCCCGGAGAGCAGGCCCTGGGCTGGAATGCACAGCCCCTCAGTGCAGCATTGCTGACAGGCATTCAGCCCAATACTCAACTGAACTGTATGTGTATGTGTGTTTGCTTACATGTGCATTTGTCAGTGTGTGTGTGTGTGTGTGCGTGCGTGCGTGTCTCTGTGTGTGTGTGTGTATGTGTGTGTGTGTGTGTTTGTGTTTATGTGTGTGTGCATGTGTATGTGTTTGTGTGTGTTTAAGCATATGTTTGTGTGTTTGTGTCTATGTGTGTGTGCGTGCATGCGTGCACTTGTGCATATGTTGGTGTGTTTGTGTTTTTATTTTTGTGTGTGTGTGTGTGCGTGCATGCATGCGTGTATATGTTTGTGTGTTTGCGTTTGTGTGTGTGTGTGTGTGTGTGTGTGTGCATATGAAGACATGCTTTATTCATGGATAGGCTTTCACAGCCTGCATCAGAAGGAGAGAAGAGCAGAGTGGACAGAGAAAAAGAGCAAGATGCTTTTTCTTTACATCTTCTTTTTTAAGTCATCATGACCAAGATATTGCCCACCAAAAACGAAAAAATACTAAATCCAGATCCAGACATGCATCCCCAAAAAATCCAGTTTGCTGTGCTTTTGAATTAAATTGATGCTGTTGGTAGAGAGATAATTACTGAACGGGCCTGTAGCTGTGGTGTGTGTGTGGCTGCTTACATCCTCTGCATGCACTTCTAATTAGCAAGTCCACACACATACATACTAATCAGTGGTGTAGCTACGTGGTAGGCTGTAGGTGACACGTGGATGTATTTTTGAAATCTGTCATACACAAGTTGTGGACCTATGTGCACACAACCTGTGCATCATGCTAAGCTAATTACAGATTTGGCTCCGGGAGTTTGAATAACTAACCACACTCCCACACTTGGAGTCTCCCATCATAAATGCCTAAGAGATGACACCACTGAGCATCTCGGAACTTTTTGCAAACTAAATCATTACAGCCATCTGCAAGCCATGTGGATAGTGATCAGCTCAAAGGTGAAATGTCCTGCTCTGATAATTCATGTCCTTGGCTCATCTGCTTCTAATGAGGATAAATCAGAGACCGATAATTACAGAGCTGTGACTAAAGTGCCTGGTGTGGTGGAAAGATGCGAGTACAAACAGTTACAGCGCAGACAGCAACAGCGGACTGTTCAGAGGCACGTGCTACATGCCAGCACTAGTCATGGGTAATTACTCCTGATAGAGCACCAGAGAGAGAGAGACTGGAGGAAGGGACCCAACTGAGCATGCTGACTGCAGAGTCTTGTCTGTCTGTCTGTCTGGTTGGCTGCCTGCTCTCTCCAAGTGAGTCGCACCTCATCTCAGTGCTTCTCCTCTCAAGCTTTTCCCTCTGTTGTTTTGTCTTTCACGCGAGGTCACATTATCCCACTTGATGTGGAAGGCACTCATCTTATAGCTCTTTTCTTTTCTCTCTCTCTCTCTCCACCTCTCTCTCTCTCTCTCTCTCTCCACCTCTCTCTCTATGAGCCGATTCCCACCGTCCTCGTTTCTTTGACAGATCTGTTTGAGCTCTATGGCTGCCAGAGGGGAGATGTGTTCAGTTAGATTTCTCTCATGGCTCCCGTTCGCCCCAACAATTAGCGCACCAACAGGCTCACTCCAGACCTATTCAGTGCTCAGTGACCAAATTCCCTCACGTTTCATCTGCCTTGTGTTTTTCCCTGCCGGGTCTCTCTTGTTCCCCCTCCCGTCCTTCAAGCAACCCCCCCCCCCCCCACACACACACACACACCCCGTCTGTCCCACTACTGTCTTCTCCTGTCTCCTGTTCCTTTATCACTTGTCCATTCGTTGCCTCATTAAGGAAATGGCTTCCTCTATCATGAAGGGATAGGAAAACCAAAGAGACTGGTCAGCCTTGTGTGTGTGTGTGTGTCCTTGTGTGGGTATGTGTGTGTGTGTGTGTGTGTGTGTGTGTGTGTGTGTGTGTGTGTATGGCCTGGTTATTTCTCAGCCTTACTACAGTGTCCACATGGCTAGACTGTAGCTTTCAGTGGCTCCTCTCAGAGCTAGCAGATGCTCTAACAGTGTGTCGTCCCCGTCTGTGTGGGTTTTGTAGTCTGGGCTACCACTGGTTCTTGTTTGTTTTGCCCCAGTGTGGTTTGAGCTAGTGTGGTGGAGTGATGTTTCTTTTTCCCCCATCCTCCACCTTGCTCATGCTGATGGGAGGGAAACTGGAGCATTGAGCTCCTCCATCAGCCCAGGGAACGCTCCAGGCAATGACACCAGTTGCAGCGATATCACTGATACAGCCTGTCATTACTGGCACATTGGCTTTGTGGTGTGCAAATAAATAGTCTGAAATGGAACCCAGTTTCTGGGAAAGTGGAGCTGATGCAGGAGTGATGCGGAGCTGATG
The DNA here is from genome assembly GCA_027481765.1 of Tenualosa thibaudeaui. Lineage (NCBI taxonomy): Eukaryota > Metazoa > Chordata > Actinopteri > Clupeiformes > Clupeidae > Tenualosa > Tenualosa thibaudeaui. The sequence continues at coordinate 5,333,027 of JAIFZK010000227.1, forward strand.
CGGAAATGTTGCAGTGATTGAGTGGCACAGTACCCTTTAGGAGTAGGGATTTGTAGGGTTTGTATTCTATCATTTTTTGCTATAGTGACTTTCGTAATACTCAGTAGAACCCCTGTTTTCCTACATAGCTTTAGCCCATAGCAGTAGATAAACTTGCACAAACTGTACATACAGTATACACATGCCATCTTACATGTTTATACTCCAATGGATGTATACCCATATCCATTAACATATACATTATGTAGAGATACATACATGTATGAGACAGTGAAAATGAGCCAAACATGCTGCACATGTGGCTTGTGATTAAAGGATCCAGAAGATTGAAGTCAGAGGTAAATCAGCGCATTGCTCTGTTGTTTGAGGTCACCAACTGCTGTTGGTAGGAAGTAGAGCTTCCCTTCCCTTGTTCAGTTAGAGCGAGTTTGCTCATTCAGTCTGTGATGTACAGATTTTCTTGTTCTTCTTCCTACTGACAGCACTCTGTGACCTCGAACAATAAGGCTATGGTTTGGTTTACCCCAGACTTATCCTTAAGTGTAAAATCTTTTAAACAAACTCTCATACATTATGTAAAGCAGTCATTCTATATTGCCCTGGCTCCAGTAGTTTTATGCTTGGTGCCTATTCTTTCACACTTACCATAACCTCTTTGTCTCTCACTCTCTCTCTCTCTCTCTCTCTCTGCGCTGCTCCGCTCTTCAGGGAGTTTGGCTGGAGGGATCCAGAGCTGCCGGAGGTCATTCAAATGCTGCAGCACCAGTTCCCCTCTGTGCAGTCTAACGCTGCAGCCTACCTGCAGCACCTGTGTTTCGGAGACAACAAGATCAAGGCTGAGGTAGCTTACTGACACGTTAATGGCACATCAGCTCACTGTTCAGACAAATACTCTCTCTTTCTCTCTCTCTCTCTCTCTCTCTCTCACACACACACACACGCACGCACACACACATGCCGTCACTCTCTGCATTATAAATCTGCTCACACTAGCACACACACACACATACATACACACACACACACACACAGAGATTCTTGAACATGTCTGCATGCACAAAACCTTATTTAACTTCAATGCAGATGCCTGAGATGTGTGCAATTGTCATGAGCTAAACACATCCTAGGGAGGAGCTAAGTTTAGTCCAGTAGCCCCACAAAGAACCATGGCCAAGAGTGAGAGGAAGCCACTGTGGTTTTGATTGATTCTGGCATGTCGGGCGCTGCAGCACATCTGCTGGCTGTTGGCATCTTGTCTGCGTTGGCATGTACCAGTGCTCAGCTGCTGCCAGCTCAATTCATCTCACTTCCTCCTCTTTTGCCATCAACACAGAGCTTTTGTCTGCTGAAGCCGTAGGCCCACAGCATGATTAGGGGGTAATGATAGAATTACCTGGGCTATTGTTTGAAATGACTTGTCTGTTTGTGTGTGCAGATGTTTGGCAAAACCAATTCAGTTAATGAAGATTAGTGTTCATGTTTTTGCTGCATGCCGTAGGATGGTAGATTTCATTGACTTGCTGATAGAACAAAAAAGCACATTGCTTTCGGAGCTATTAAAAGCTGGTGCTTTGTCCATGATGCTTGATGTCAGATCACGTCTCATTCTCAGTCTCATTGCCATCCCCCGACCCCAGATTCGCAGACAGGGTGGGATTCAGCTGCTAGTGGACCTTCTGGACCACCGTATGACGGACGTGCACCGCGCCGCCTGCGGGGCTCTTAGGAACCTGGTCTATGGCAAGGCCAACGACGACAACAAGATCGCCCTAAAGAACTGTGGCGGCATCCCAGCCCTGGTGCGACTGCTGCGCAAGACCACTGACGTGGAGATCAGAGAACTCCTCACAGGTGAGTCCCCCAGACCCTGCAGACCAAAAGACACAGCACAGCATTCTCAGCATTTCAGGAGAGCTGGAGAGCGTTCCAAGAAAGCCTATTTAACAGTCAAACAAAGTGCAGGACTTCAAGGAAGAGGAACAATCTGCTGAATTTAATTTGATAAAAAAGGTCTATTACATTAGAATTGTGTACAGAACCTTCACCTGAAACATGAACCCAGTGTTGGTCCACAAATACACAGAACAAGATAAGGTCCAACTGTGTTTGAAATTATTGATTCAAATGTTCAAATGCACACTCAAAGCTATCTGTAGAAACCACCTAAGTAGCGTGGTTATAATGTAATTAGTGACATACATTAAGTGTGGCCTTGCTGAGATTTTAAGGGATGTATAATTGAGCAACTGGTTCAGATGCGTGCATTATAATTCCACTGGTGCAGAGAGAGGAAAAGAGAAGGATTGAAATAAGAACTATCAAGCTATTAGTTCAGCCCACTAATTTTACATAGCCTGTGTTTTGTAGAGTACAGGCCATTCCCATTCATCTCCAGTCTTTTAATATTTAATTTCCTGAAAGAGGACATATCCTGGTTCATTTTACACAAACTGAGGAACAAATTAAAACGTGAAACAATTTGATGGTCGATGGCACTGTTCTTCAAGGACAAGCCAAGGAAAATGCACTTGTTCATCAAATAGTCATGTTATCATGTTATATCATATGTATTAGGCCTATACATAGTTTAGCACATATTTGTCTCTATTCAAGCCTGCTTGTCAAGGAGAGAGAATTTGTGAGTGTAAGTCACTGAGATGATGCAGCTGTGGTCAGCTGATACTTCTGTGAATGTTTCACATACTGTGACATAGGGCAGAATTATCAGTGAGATCCACAAGCCTGAGTTAGCAATAACCTGTCAGCCACTTCCAGGGCAAAGTTCAAAGTTAAGTTGAGGATTTTCATTTTCTATAATCATGCTTTTATTTATAAAATGTTGAAACAACCCTGTAACTTGAATAAAAAGTATAATTGCTGTTACATTTCTGACAGGCTGTAGATACAAGGGATCTTGTTGCTTGGAGATTGTTGCTAGGGCTGTCAAGGTTATCCGTTTCTATTTGAGTTTTTCTGCTATGATGAAACTTTTCCATTAACTCTTTAATAGATTTAATAGATTCCATACATTGGCAGCCAGAGCTGAGATTCTTTCAGTCAGTATTGAGCTTTTCTCTCCTTTAGCATAGGCGTTCTTGCCTGTGCATTCTCCCTTACACAAATGCCTTCTCTGTGTGTAGCTGGCCCTTTTCTTCTCTATTGAATGTCAGACCTTGGTTGACTTTGATTTGTTTGCTGTGCATGACTGAGCATGTGGGATGCAGTGGGACCGAAAAACTAACCCCAGAAGTGCCAACTGCCTGCCATCAAAAAAGTTTCAGTCAGTGAATAGTACCTGTTTTCAGGTCTGTGAGGGTTTGTGAAAGAGGCCGTCTGTTATTCACTGCTTCCGCACTCTGAATTACAATACAAACTCATTTACACATTGGATGATGTGCAGTGGAAAACAGACTGCTTGTATCACACTGTTTAAACGTGCAGTTGTGCAGAGCCAAGTTGTTGAATTCAGTCCTGGTGGAATGTGGTTGGTCTGCTGTGCATGTGCTATGAACATGACGTTACCTGTCCAGAATGAATATACACCACCCTCCATAATTATTGGCATCCCTGGTAAAGATGACTATAAGGTGGAATAAAAAAAAAATCTTTTTGTTATTTACGTTAATCTCCTAATGAAATGGATAGAGAATAATCCCACCTCAATGTGAAACATATTAAACTGGAGAAACCACAAACCATGAAAAAGAAATAAATACATGCAATTATTGGCACAGTATTTTTCAGTCCAAATTCAACTTCTTAAAGTTAACCAAAGTGGAAAATACAAGTTGTAATTTCTGACTTTGTGGTTTCACGAAGATATGAAACAACATGAAATGCCCTAGTTATTTTCCAACATAGGAAAGACAATAGAATACATGTTTTAAATACTTTAAAGTGCAAGAAAGTGTGTTCACCTCTTTAAAATAGAGAATAAAAAAGTGGTATTTCTTAAATTCCCCATTTGCTGTAAAAACAGGAACTAAGAAATTCCAGTCAACTGAAACTATTACAAATCTGCCTGGATAACGACCCATGTCTTGCCCCCATGCATAGTGAGCAGGGTGATAAGAGAGGCTAAAAATGACCCAAGGACCACTGTTGGTGATTTCCAGAAAAAAGGAGCATCTTGAGATCACCAAGTCTTGGTCAATTGACACCCATTATTAGTATATCTATTCAAAGTACATACCAGGAGGCTTTGTTGCTATTTAAATTGCTAATTTACTTAGCTACTAACCTAGTTACGAAATGCTATTGGGACTTCACCTAGAATCATGTGTTATGGTCATGTCAGAATCATGTCAGATGGGATGAAAATTGAGATTTTCGACCCGTGCTGGTTTAAGCATGTAGAAGAATTACAATACTGAAAATAGCCCCCTGCCTTATGGTAGTTATGGTGACAGGTTTGTGATGTTTTAAGGTTGTTTTAATTCCAAAGGATCTAGGAATCTCATTAGGGTGAATGCCATCATGATCTCCATGAAATCCAAATCTGTCAAGGCAATAAAAGTCGGTCATGTTTGGCTCATCCGGCAGGCCATTAAATCAAAACATAAGTTAATATAAACAAAAACATAGCTTACTGATCACAAAATTAAGGCTCAACCATGGTTGTCAGAATCCCCTGATCTTACCAGTATAGCTAACCAATGAACTGAGCTATAGAAGTATAAGCACAAACCATAGACATTGTGCCAGTACTTATCTGCTCTACCGCACTCACAGTTGTATAGTGTCAGCAGGGAGGCGACTACTGAGAGACTGGTCTGATGAGTGCTGACTGAGTGTCTGTGGCTGTTGTCTGTGCAGGCGTGCTATGGAACTTGTCGTCGTGTGACGCTCTGAAGATGCCCATCATCCAGGATGCGCTGGCCGTGTTGACAAACACGGTGATCATCCCCCACTCGGGTTGGGACACCTCGCCACATCAGGACGACCGCAAGCTGCACCTCCACTCCTCACAGGTGCTCCGCAACGCCACTGGGTGCCTCAGGTCAGTTCATCTCACACGCTGACACACACACACACACACACACACACACACACACACACACACACACACACACACACAGTAATCAGACACACATGTTTATGTTTGCATATATGCTTACTCCCTTCCCCTAAAAACACAAACATACACACACACGCACACCCACCCACACACATACACACACAAACACACCCACACACACACAAACACACACACCCACACACACATGCTCTTGTGTGCATTTTGTGTTGGTTTCAAAAGTACTCATTCAGCAGAATTTGTGAGAATACGGCCCTGGTGAAGCACTAACAGGACATACAGTCAAAACCCTTATTGTTGGTGACAAGACAGTAGTGCAAAGGAGTTCTTGACATTAGCCAAAATGTCAGTAAATGGCAATAAATGCATCCATAATTATCTTAATGTATGTGTCTTTGTACTGTATACACAAACTGAAGGGTCAAAACACTGGGTTGTCTTCTTCTGTCCCATCGATGAATGCTGCATATTCTGCTGCTCTGACATCTTTGATGTCTTTGATGCTCTCTTTGGAAGGTGCTTTCCAGTCCTCATGCACCTGAATGAGTCACTGTCCACTCAAACAGACAAACCTGTTTTACCATATGGCGCTCTATTGTGAAAAACAAACACAATTGCACAGGCCAGTGGTTTTACAGATTGTCGTACCTTGGCGTAATGTAGCAGGAATCACCTAATCGGCTTTGTCCACATTCAGCCAGTACTTAACTGATATGTTAAGCTAATTGATTCAAATAAATAGGTTTGGTCGTATTGAATGAATGCCACTGGCTTTGGTCTGTTATGCAATAAGCTACTCGATGAGGGGATATGAAGTGAAATCACCCCTGTCTGCCAGTTCGGCATGGGGAATAATCTGTCCTCCCTTGGTGAGCTTCCATTATTGGATTCTATACTCCTGGAAAGTTGTCAAAGGCCTCATGATTGTAGACCTGGCACAGTGAGACAATTGGATCTCAGTCAAACTCTTATAGTGCTGATATGTGGATACCCACCCCCACCCTCTTGCATACTGGCAGAAAAGCTGTCGAGGAAGAATTATGAGTTCCGCCTAATACATTTGCCAGCTTGTGCAATTTCCACCCCCCACCCCTTTTTTGGATTATACATTTTTAGCCACACTCCCCTTGGCTGGGAAACATGCTGATGCATCATGTGATGCATCATTCCTTGGTGCTGGAGGAACACACGCAGTACATGGCATGCTTCCCTCATAAGATGGAAACTGACATGCGGCTCAGCACACGCACAATGCAGTTATGCGCAGTGTTGCCATCTGTGCTTGTAAGTCGTGTGAAAAAAAGACACACCAAAGAGTTTGTGGCTTTGTGGCGATCACAAGCTTTGTTCAAGAGAGTGCTTTTGATTAATATAGACATCCTGTTTTGTCTGCAGTGTGTGTGTGTGTGTGTGTGTGTGTGTGTGTTAGAGAGAGAGGGAGAAAGAGCAACTGAGTGACTGAGTGAGGGAAGAGATCCCAAGCAGGGTGCTGTAGTCTGGAGGACTGGCCGTTGCTGATGCTGCTGCCCCTCTTGTTTGAGCCCTAGGGGAGCGTTTTCTACTCTGGTCCGCGGCGGCGTGGCGATAAAGGAGCGCCAGGGGAGTGAAAAGGTGCTGAGTCATGATGACGAAGGGGCGGCTGGGCTAATCTGCCCTCTCTCTGCACCACAATTAATCCACCTCAGGGGTGGTCGGGGGAACAGGAAGTCTGATTGAATATTTGATGGTTGAACGACAGTGCTCCACCACCTGCAGTTCACCAGCCTAACACAGAGAGGATGTGTGTGTGTGTGTGTGTGTTAGTGTGTGTGTGTGAGAGAGAGTGGGAGGATGGGGTGCTGATAGTCTTCTTCTGTGTCACCTCTGATCAGAGGGGGGAGTCAGATGCCTCCGCCTTTGATTCCTCACAGCAGAGGTGTCAGGGAGGAGGGCTGGTAAGATCAGGCTCTCCTGAACTGCACCAGCTCTGGCTCCAGGCACAGCAGTCCCATGGTCCCAGTGGTGCCGTGAGATTATTAACCGGCACACCGAGCGCTCTCTCCTGCTCTCTGCTAAGCCAGTCAGAGGGCCGGTCACACGCTGATAAGTCAGTGGTAGACATTTCAAAATGGGTCCACATCTGCTCATTCTCTTCCTGCCGTAATTTCACGCATTCAATTAATGTTACTATGACGTTGCATGGGCAAGATTATCCACAGAGAACTTGTTAATTAATGCAATACTTCACTGCAAACAGTAGCTAGATGACTTTAATTGGAACACCTGAGGGAGTGTTTGCAAGGTGAACGGTGCAGAGTGCATCTCAACCACAGAGGGAATCTCCCCTCTTCACACCTCTTGATGGCAAGAGCATTTTTAGCATTGCTTGCTGCTGGGTTTTTGGCTAATTTTAGCAAAATGCCACCTCCTGATTACATGCACCAGCTGTTCATATATTCACCAGAAATAAAGAGTAACTCCACTGGAAAGCAACGTTCCCTAGGGAGCTTCAGGAAACAATATTAAAACATAGCAAATGACAGGTGTTGCTATCAGTGTCAAAATGACAGTGGTCTGCAGAGCATGTGGAAGTCAACTTGGCACATGTCTGTTATGCTGTAGTCGTGTATGTAATAGTGTGTTAATGTGGTTGGTATGTGTCTGTTATTCTGTAGTCTTGTCTAAATGTAATAGTGTGTTAATGTGGTTACTATGTGTCTGTTACACTGTAGTCTAGTCTAAATGTAAGTGAGTTAATGTGGTTGGATGCAGCAAAGATTAGCCACGTGCAGCCATAACCTGTGTTACTATGTCTCCAAATGGGCTTTTAGGTCCCTGTCATGAAGAGCAATGTAGCATTAGGATCCAGCACAATGCACGTTAATACACTAATGCTTTAAAAATATGTCTGAAAGGGAGGGGTAGCATGAACCTGGGCAGCAAAATAATGTAACAGTGTTGGAACATGATCTCATGTAATGAGTGTTATGTCGTAATGTATCATGGCCTTGTAATAATGTGGTTGTATTGTTAGAGGTGATTACAATGTTATATGCAACAGGGCAGTGAAAGAGAGTGGAGATAACCAGTCAGGGATATTTACAGGCAGTTGTGTGGTGTTCTGTAATGTGCCGTGGAGTGAGCCTGTGGTCGTGTGCTTCTTTCAGGAACGTCAGCTCGGCTGGGGAGGAGGCCCGTCGGAGGATGCGTGAGTGTGAGGGGCTGACCGACGCACTCCTCTATGTCATCCAGACAGCCCTGGGCAGCAGCGAGATCGACAGCAAGGTTGGAGTGCCTGTTTTGATCATCCCACACATCACATCAAGCAACTTACACATCCGGCAGCATGGCATCTATGAGGGCTTTAATTCTCCCACAAGCTTGGTTGTATATCAGTGGTTGCTCCTGTTGTGATCACATATAGTGTGGTGTGCACCCATAGTAGACTGCAGGGTTCTTGCAATGAGCGGCTTTGATTGATTTCCAAGGGTCTTTTGCCAATAGTGCATTGTGAGAAGCAGTTAGGAAAAGACAGTGAGAGTTTAATCCCCTAGAAACCGTTTACAACATCAAAGCCACCCTCTTTGTTTTGCTCTGCCTCGCCCTCCTTCACAATGGGATTAGTTCCTCGCCACTCCATTGGACTCTGTCCAGAGGACCAATCGAACAAGAGGCCATTAAGAGGCAGATTTTGTCAGACTTTTTTTTTTTTTTTTTTTTTTTTTTTAAATGAGGGCAAATTTTTAAAAATGTTTTGCAGAAAGTGTTGTGAAGTCTACATCTTTTTCTCATTCTCTCTCTTTCTCTTGAACTTGAACCCCCCCACCCCCCGCCCTCTAGACCATTGAGAACTGCGTGTGCATCCTGAGGAACCTTTCCTACCGGCTGGCGGTGGAGACGTCTCAGGGCCAGCAGATGGGCTCCGAGGAGCTGGACGGGGTCCTGTGCGGGGAGGCCAGTGGCAAAGACGGAGAGAGCTCCGGCTGCTGGGGGAAGAAGAAGAAGAAAAAGAAGGCCCACGATCAGGTTTGCACCAAGATTTTCATTTCTCCTCCTCTCCTCTTCCTCTGTGTGCCATAATTTATTTGTATCTCTCTCGCTTTCTCTCTCTCTCCCTTTTTGGAGTTTTTTGCAGCTGCCTGCAATTAGTGGCTGTGTGAATAGCCTACACAGTGGATGAGGGGCTGATGTCTGTTCTAAGCCTGTGGATAATTAGCTTCTCGCTGATTTCATTAGGTTTTCTTTGAAAAGGGGGGATGCCATGTTTGTTCCACACTTGTATTGGTTTTAATGAGGTAAAAAGGTCTGAATTATGTGGTATTATGGCACATAACTGATGAAAATTTGCTCTCTGTAGCTCCCTCTTTAAAAATGCAAATGCACATCTGTTTAGACTGAATGTGAGTGTCTGCTGGATTGCGTCGCCTTTAAAACTCTGAACATTACTGTACTGTGGGGGGAAAATACGCTCCCTTCGGTGCAGATATATGCATAATTGTGTGCACCTCTGGGATTACATTGCACTTAGCTCTCTTTTTGTAAATATCTGCCCTACATTTTCATAATGCTGCTGAAGTCTTTGGTTCAGACTTTCACTCAGACATCCTCTCCTCTCCTGTCTTCCCCTCTCCTCTCTTATCCTCTCTTTTCCCCTGGCTGCCTGCAGTGGGATGGCGTCGGGCCCTTCCCTGACTCCAGCGACCCTCCCAAAGGGCTGCAGATGCTATGGCACCCGTCTATCGTGAAACCCTACCTCACGCTCCTGTCCGAGTGCTCTAACCCCGACACACTAGAGGGCGCCGCCGGGGCTCTACAGAACCTGGCAGCTGGCAGCTGGAAGGTAGGCCCCGCTCCCAAACCAGTGAGTAACCCCAACCAGACCCATGGACGGACCAAAACTAAATGGTTTAAATGGTCACGTACTGATTCTAATCCTAACTCTAACCATGACTAACAGCAGCTTTTATTTTTGCATGGGCTCAACAGCAAAGGTGATTGCAATTACAATACTAATAAGCAATTATGACCATTTGTAGTTGCAGTTTTATGTGCTGTATATGGGTATAACACATTCCATTCGTCCTAGTGAACTCCAGCTTGCTCTCATCCCCACATTCCTAGCCAACATGTCAAAGCTCATTGCAAACACAACCATTTTTGGGGAACGGACATGCAAGGCTTAGCATACATGGTCCTTCGCTGACCAGAAGATGACATCTGCACTGATGGAAGAGCAGTTTTTGACAGCTCTCCTTCCCTACCTCTCTCTCTCTCTGTCTGTCTGTCTGTTTCCCTGTCTCTGTCCCACTCCCAGTGGTCTGTATATATTCGGGCAGCCGTGCGTAAGGAGAAAGGCCTGCCCATCTTGGTGGAGCTGCTGAGGATAGACAATGACCGTGTGGTGTGCGCTGTGGCCACTGCCCTGAGAAACATGGCCCTGGACGTGAGGAACAAAGAGCTTATTGGTAGGTTTGGCTTCTTACTCATTACTCCCCTCTCCTCCCCTCCCCTCCCCTCCCCTCCCCTCCCACCACTATGTATATTTAGATTATATACTATTATATTAAAAGCATATATATAAAATAATATAATAATCTTTATATATAATTTGGATCGGAAAAGATGGACCTCAATGCACATTGTCCCCAGGGTTAAATATGAATTAATCTGGTGGACTAGTTAATATTCCTAGTTGGCCTCTGTTTTCTAAAGACAAAGATGGCGTGTTAAAGAAGAGAGAGAAACAATAATTTTCCTTAACAGGAAAATATACATGTGCCATAGGCATGAAATTAGCCCTAGGCTGGATCTCTTTTGCTGTGCTTTTTTGACCAGAAAGCAAAGCCACAACCAGGCACATATTGTAGACCCACAGTTGGAGCGGGAGAGCAGAAAGAATTAGTGTGCTTTGTGGACATATCTGGGGGCCTGACATTTCTGTGCAGGCAGCAGCTGCATCCGCCTTTGGCCCTGCGCTGGCGAGCGCAGCATCTCTGAAAAGGCCCCACATGCCCACAGTGGATAGCACGCACTGGTCACACAAATGTCAACACTCAAATAGGAATCGCAAGCTTTAATAATTGATAAAGGATGCGTGCATGCCAATTCAATTACTCACACATTTGCTTCTCCCTTGTTTTTTGTCTTGACAAAACAGACTGTGGTTGTGTTTTGCCAATCAGGGGTGCGTTTCTAGACAGCGCCATCGCTAACATCGTTAGCAATCTCGGTAGTTCTGCCATTGGGTGAAGCAGTAGAATGACTAACGTAACGACAGAAGTTAACAATGATGCTTTGTAGAAATGACAGCCAGGTTGTAGTTGCGCTGCTTCTTTTGTGATGAGGTCCAGAGAGGCCCATCAGGCTGCTGGTTCCTCATTATTCTCTTAATTGGTTTCTGTGCTTTCACTGTATTACTTTAAAAGCAGTGAATGGGCTGAATTTTACACATTGCCACTCCAATAGGTTTAAGGTTTTTAACTGCATTCTTTCTTACCATAGATGTTTTCATGAAGACTTTCACTTTTCCATTTTTTGAAGTACTGATAGACCTGGATTGAGTGTTATGGTTCCATTTGGAAGCGTGTTTGTCTCAGCCCTTGCTTTCTCTAAACCTTCCCTCCCCCCACACACCTCGTCTTTCTTCCCATAGGTAAGTACGCCATGCGGGACCTGGTCCACCGTCTCCCGGGAGGCAACAATAACAACAGCAGTGGTGGAGCCCCCCCCAGCAGCTCGGTGGGGAAGACGATGTCGGACGACACCATCACGGCCATCTGCTGCGCCCTCCACGAGGTCATCACCAAGAACATGGAGAACACCAAGGCCTTACGGGACGCTGGCGGCATCGAGAAGCTCATCGGCATCGCTCGCAGCAAAGGCGACAAGTACGTGCCACTGGTAGACCAGGCCAGAGCACACCAGACCTCCCTCCTGATAGCTGGGCAGGGGGCTCATTGTAGCAGTTTTGTATACTCTCATGTTCTATCATATATTTTTATGTTCCTCGGTTCTTTACCCAGAAGAACCCTGTTAGGGTCAGCGTGTGTTTCCTAGAGCAAATCAGTAGGTAGGCAGTAGGTTTTAGAAGAGTGTTTATTTAACTGAACAGCAGCTATGTTTTAGATTCAATTCAGTCTGTTTTTATTTAAATGTTATTTTAATAAACTGGCCTAGAAACATATTTGTAAGCAATCTGTGGATTCTTAATTTGTACAGACAAAACTTCATATTTAGTTTGTCAGTGAATGCAAATATTTCTCATTGGTGTCTGAGAGAAAGGAATCACTTCAATAGGTTATAACTTTAAAGCATCAATTTTACACGTTCCCAGACTGTCATATATTGATAAGCATGTAAAAAAACTGAATACTGGTTGATAGATTAATACCATGACAGGTACAATGCAGTCTGTAAACAAAGCGTTGTTTAACGAAAGGGAGGGGTGTAAATTGATTTCCTGTTCCTACAACAACCTTTCACAAAGCAAATCAGACTGTAGGTTCAGATAGCATGCTGTGTTATTGTAGTACCTCTCTTTAATGTGTGACTGACTGTTCTTTTTGTCGATATTGCAAAGAATGATTGCATGTGGAGCCATCTCAGAATCAGGTCAGTATTTTTCCTGTGTATGGGTACCACTTCAACTTTATCTGTTTCTCCTATAGACATTCCCCTAAGGTTGTGAAAGCAGCCTCCCAAGTCCTTAACAGTATGTGGCAGTACAGGGACTTACGAAGCCTCTACAAAAAGGTATCTCTCATATGTGTTGAAAAGTTATGGCATGATGCTTTTCTACTTAGTTTGTATATTTTTGTGCATCCATTCAAAGATTGAAAATAAATGACAATGACTGACAATGAACAGAAAAAATACTGAAATTGTTGAAAAACTGAAATTCATCGGTTTTACCACATACTAAATAGTGAATGCCACACTGCAAGAGTTAATGTGAGTTTACTGCCTTTTTTGCAGGACGGATATTCTCAATATCACTTTGTGGGATCTTCATCCACGATAGAGAGGGACAGACAAAGACCTTACTCCTCCTCTCGGACTCCCTCCATCTCTCCCGTGAGGACGTCCCCGAACAATCGATCCGGTCAGTGCCATTTCCTCTTGTCATTTCCACAGCACTGCCCGCACATTTGAAGTGACCGTCAGAGAATTACAGAATGGACCTGTTAAGTGTGACCTATCACTGTCCCAGGGCCTGAGATGGAGAAATCCAGTTTGGCAGCAAAGCGATAGTTCAGCAGTTAGCAGTCTGTTACTCTGGTGGCCGCTGTCACCAGCCTAGAGAGAAAGTCCATGTGAAGGTCAGTCTCAGTGGTCAGTGACTGCGGCTGTCAGGGTAGCCAGAGGCCCTTCTACAGAGAGAGTTCAGCAATGATTGAGGTGCTAAAACTTCACAGCTACATTTGGATTTTTTTTTTTTTTTTGACCCAGAGACAGAAAATGTGAAGAGTTTGGACCCTGAATTGCTCAAGTATTTAGAAGTCAGTGAAGGAGACAAAAGCATCTCCCCATGTCACCCCATCCTGCTGATCAGGGGCTCCTGATGCAGACACCATGCTGTTTCTAGACAGCTTCATAAGGGAGATCTTGTCACACCCAATTAGCTCTAATGTGTTCACACGTTGGATGAACTCACTAAAGAGGCCCTGCCATGCACTTCAATAACAACTTGTGTTCCTGGTGACATTACTTTGATTAAACCTTGCCTCTAATAAGATACCTGTTTGGCATGTCCTATGGTGCCTATGTTGTAATTAAAATCGTCTCCAACTTAATGCCCTTATGATATCCGTAGCATCAGGTAATTATGTGCAAAGTCTCTCACTCACAGACACACACTAGCACACATACACTGTTCAAACACTACTTGTCCTGACCTGTGTTTGACAGGGCAGACATGCTGGTAAATTGATCGCTTGGCTCTGTCAAATCAGGTGTTGATGCCTCTTCAGTGGTCACAGACTGATAGGACACCACATGTGGTAGTGGCAGGGCCTACGTGCTCATAATTACAACATGGCCTTCTCCAAGTTAAAATTGCATCATACCTACCACATTGCCAAGCTACTGAGCCAGCTTTGTCCCTGGCAAATCATGAAGATCTGCACTCATTAGGGCCTCCGCACACCGACTCCGACAAGCATTGAGCACTTCCCCAACTCATTTAGATTCCATTGTTTTCAATACAACCCCGCACACTACCTTCAAACTCTGCCACTTCCCATTCAAGAAATTCCATTGGTGATTTCACAGGCTACTATGAAATTGCACCACAGGTGCAAGATAAGGTTGCCGCCTCCAGTAAGGTTGGAGTGTGCAGAGGCCCTCAAACTTCACATTCAACACATTCACAATTAAAAGCAGAGAGAGGAAACACCATGAAACAACAAAGGATATAGTCAGTCAGACGTCTGATCTGGTCCAGCTGTCGCCCATTCGCATAGGATAGAGGGGTGCTAAGTCATAGCTCTGGTCTCCCGTGATGCTCCTACACAAGGTCTGATATGTCTGGTGAAAAGAAGCCATCATGTTGGCCAGGTTGGCACTAGATTTACAGCAGTCTAGCATTTCTCATCAACTTGGGGACCAGAAAAAAAGCTGTATTGATTTGTTTCCTTTAAAGCGGCTTTCATTGTGTCTGGCAGAACTGGCTAGTTGTTCTTTAAATACTCTCCGGAAAGGAAGAGCAGGTCAGGTGAAAAGGAGTGTGGGGCAAGAGCTAAGAAAATCATTAAAGCTCATTCACTAAACAGATGGAGGAGACTCAAAATGAAAAGAAGATCAACAAAGTCAAGAAAGAAAGAAAGAAAAAAAGACAGTGTAAAAGAGAAAGATATGGAGGTCTATGAGCCCATAATGACTGCTGTTGACGTGCTTGTTGTGCAGCGAGTGCTCCCGCCTCCCCGCGAGAGATGATGAGCCTCAAGGAGAGGAAGGCGGACTACGAGTCAACGGGGACCAACTCCGGTTACCACGGCAACAAGGGTGAGCACACCTCTAGGAAAGATGCCATGGCAGGTAAGGAGAATGAAAGCTGCTGCTCCTGAATTCTGAAATGAATGTGAATCTTGAACATTCTGCAGCATATCAACATATCAGGCCTCTATACACACACTCTATACACGCCTCTTCCATACACATTTTACACACAATAGTACTAATGATGATGCATGATGAAACTGTATATGCGTATGTGAAAACTATCGAGTATGATCTAGTCATTCTTTTAGACCAGAGTGGATTAAGAACATTTGAAACAAGATGAAACATTCAATTTATGTACTGTTCTTCTCATGATGCAGCTCAGATATCTGGTACCGGTACATTGTACCGTGGAGCATATGTGTCTCCTGGAGATGACATGAAACACAACCAGGTGAGATGCTGTGCAGAACTGTGCAGAACATTTTTGGATTATCAAATGGTATGGTGAAGACAGTGAATGTGAAAGCTGCAGATGCCTGCCATCCACTCTAAACCCTTTCTGGTTTTTCCAACAGATGCCAGCGCAGGTCAACCCACCGGATGCCTACCCTCCATTCCAGACGCCGCCTGGCGCCAACTACGAGGAGGGCTTTTATGAGGACCAGGTGCACCAGCGCCCACCTCCCAACCCGGATGGCACCATGACCCTAGGACTCAAATCCACTGGCAACTACGTGGACTTCTACTCCGCGTCCCGCCCGTACAGCGAACTCAACTACGAGACAAGTCACTACCCGGCCTCTCCAGACTCCTGGGTGTAGGGGTACGGGGGAGGAAGTCGCCGCAGGGGAAGGGGGGAGGGGTACACAGGGTGGGAGCACGGGGGAGAGGTGTGTAAAGGGGGAGGAAGGGGCGGATGAGGCAATCGGGGCACGGTGAGATGAAGCCTCCGCATGTGCATGACCACCACCACGAGAAATTCTTTGCAGCAGAGTCCGATTGGTCCGAGCCTGCACCACCAAGTGCTCCTCCATGTTACCACACAGGCCGAAAGGCCGAAGATGCGTGTCAGAGAGGAAGAGATAGGGGACGTCCGCGGGCAAACTTTGAACGCTGTGAACAGAATGGGTTTGCATAAGAAGGAAATGGAATGTGATACTCTGTTAGAACATTTGTGATGGGATGGGAGAGAGGCGAGCGAGTCGGGGACGTCTGAACAGGAAATGTGACTACTGTAAATATGTGGCGTACTACTGGGATGCGTAAGTGAAGCACAAGCGAAGAGAAATGGGGTGACACTTGAGGAAGATTCATTGTCCCGCCTTTCTTGGCAGATTTCTTCTTTTGGTTGCGTCAACATCAACTTCAGGCTTCTACAAAGACTCTCCTAGTCTTTCTATCTTTTTTTAATGTTCTTTTTGTGTTTTTAAAGTTCTTTTCAACGTTCTCTTTTTCAGTGTTAAGTTGTCCGATGTACATTTCTTTGAGATACGAGTGCATTGTGTACATTACACAAAGTTTACTGTATCTCTTATGGCATAAATGCATTGTTTTTTTTTTTTTTGGACTTCTGGCAACAAAAGAATGCGAATGGAGACCTATTTCATATGAGCAGTAACCCTCATCAGTCACATGTAAGGACTCAGCTGTCATTTGTATCAGTTGTGGTGGTTAACTCATAGCTTACACACACACAGAAACACACACACACACCCACATCTGACAGCTGCACTCTGAACACAGATCACACAGCATCATTGCATATATGGTACCACACTGCCTGAAACCAGTTTACATACTTGCACAAAATTGCTTTCTTCTCATTAACCACAGTCTTAGTCCCACATCCTGTGCATCCAACAGGGGGTGGTGGAGGGGTGGGTGGGTGGGTGGATAAACCTGCTCTGGTCAACCTCATGAAGAGCACCTAGATGTTCAGAACTACCAAACTAGTGAGCTGTGCTTACATCCAATTTTGTACTAATGTGCCAAAACATTAATATCCCTGAGCAAGGGGGTACGGTAGAAAATGGTGTCGAGGTTTCTATTCAGCAACACATCATTGGTTTTAATGATGCCAGTTTGTAAATGCTTGAGTTTGATTTTGTTTTGTTTCTCCTTTTTTTAAGTGTGTTTTAAAGACATGAGAAATGCATTCTGTCACAAAATCCTGGGGGATGGGAAAGGGGCTTTGAAAGTTGAGATCCCTGCAAAGATGTACAATTTAGACAACCCTGTGTTGTAAAATAGTTAAAGTTTGAGAAAAATTCCCCCGCAGAGGTCAGTGGTTCCTTAAGTTCATCGTAGACTAAACTGTCAATAGAGTATGAATATTATATATATATTATATAAATACAAATATATATACTTTTTATGTGCAGATGTGGATGTCACATAACGCAACAACAGCATAAGGAGAAAAAAAAGCCTTGTAAAAAACATGTAGGATTTTGTTCACGCTCATTTTTACTCCAAAAATGACACACCAAGGTGTTGACCTCTTGTTGTCATGTTGTTGCCATGTCCAGCAATGGAGACCAGGGCTTGGGATTTGATGTGGGGACATTGTCACATAATTTGTGTAATTCTGAGAGGAGCAGGTGATATAAACTGTGCCCACCTTTGTGTATGTTTTGGTGTTATAGGTTATGTACTTTGCCATTTTGTGCCCCTGACGTTCGCATAACATTAAAGAGGATCAGTGAAACAAATGGCCAGTTTCTTGACACTGAACCCCCATTCCAACATCACGTTATCACATAGGACACACAGAGCACAACAGAGAAAAGGAGAGAGCAAAACAATCAATGGCTCATATCAATTGACCTACTGAACTTGACTGTGAAAAGACATGTGACTTGTGTATCTGTGAGAGGATAGTTATGATAGGAAGCCCTGGTCTCCTTTACATATCATTTTGGATATATAGATACTTGTCTGATGCAAGGAAGAGAAATGATCCCAAATGTTATTTAGCATATCCTGCAGCACTCTCTGTAGTGGACATCTTAAACTCAAACAAAAAATTTGTGAAAGTAGATATGTCTGACAACCTGTATTAAAAATGTCAGTACACCTTTTTATTTCTGTTGCTAGACAACGTGTTTGAAAGAATTGTGAATCTTTTTCATTGCCTCAACAGAGTGCAACTGCTACAAAAATATTAACTGACCATTGAAGAGTAAATGTTTTTGACATTACCTTTCCATTGTCCAGATTGGCTTTGTTAAGTTATGAGCACCACGTAATAGTGACTTTGAAATTTTGCACTGAACATGACTGCACGCAAACATGATGACCATATTTAACACATTCAATGGTTTTTGACTAGAACCAGAGTGCAAATGTGTGTGAATGTGTGTGTGTGTGCTAGCAAGGAGTGGGCATGGGGGTGATTGTGTGTGTCCGTGCAGGTCCTTGTGCAGATATCTTTATCCTTTGTTTTCCTTAGGTCTCAAGCTCATAACAGACATGTTAAATCAGCAGACTATTTGTGTTTCTCCTCACTCTGTTGGCTGATAATGGGATTTTTTGACAGCCAGCCAGCAGCCAGGCTTAATATGACTGCTGTTATGGTGTCATTATGTCAAAGTACCCCCATCCCCCACTCCCTGCCCCTACTCCAGCCCTGATTTTCTTCCCTGTGTATGTATGTTGTATGATGACTGAGGGTCCAGAAAGGAAGAAGGTTTAATGGGTTCCCTTAAAAAGTCATCTGTTTATTTGCACGGCTCTGCATTCACCCATGCATCTAGCTAACCGTTATCTTTGACTCCTTAGCCAAGACAACAAGCTACCGTGATCCTTTGAGACAATCGTAAAAAGCCTTCACAATACAAGCACATTCATTAACATGTATGAAATGTCTGGTGTTTATGCTGTTCATCCCACTAGCCGTTCCCCTGCTGTGTGTGAGAGTAGAGCAGTGTTCTCTGGCAGTGATAGCTGGCTTGTGGAGTGCAGCACTGTCTCTTTAAATGTGGTGTTGGGTGGGGCTGGTGGTGGGGAGCGGGAGGGGGGAGCAGTCCTCTGAGATACTCATGCAGATGAGAAAATCTTTCAAGGTTTGCTGGGCTGGGAGCAAGGGAGCTGGTCCCAGAGTTAGTCCAACACGACGGGAGGGGGATGCTGCCCTCTACTGGCAGACCTCCAGCACAGGCCTCAGATGAACTAACCAGCTAGCCTCAGACTCACTTTCTCTCTCTCTCTCTCTCTTCCCCTCCTCTCTCTCATCTATCACTCTTACATACCCCTCTCTTAACTGGGGGACATTGTGGACAATGCACTATAGTTTCTATGGTGTCTGAGGCTCCTTGAGATGTGTGCGTTCTGTAGTGTTGAGCTGATGGGTGCAACTCCCTCTTGAGCTTGATGGAGCTCACATGGGTGCTTCATTCTCCACTAGCATCAGTAGAACCTGCCACCCTGATGGACGGCTCTTGCCGTTATTGTATTTGGAATCCCAGCTCTTTGCTATAATGCCACAGCTGTCTGCTCATAATGTAATGAAGTACAAGAACGATCAAGCATAGTCGGAGCCGTCTGGCATTTTTTACAGCGTGCTAGCCTGCTTCACTAACTCTTATCTCTGTATCCAGGCAGAGGTGCAAGCAAAACAACAGTTGCCATAGGGCAGTTCCATGGAAAATCACATTCATAACGGCAATAAAATGAACTGAACATGAACTGAACACATACATTCAGCAGCAGGTTCTTCCTTTATTTAGCTCTACATACTTATCACACTGTGATAACACTGTTGTTTTGATTTTGAGGACATCTCCACAGCTCACATTCCCTGGAAGTCCCATAATATTAGTGCTGAGGTTTGTTTCATGTTAATACAAACAGATGCAAACAACATTAGTGCTGTTATAAAAAAAGGATTCTGTATCAAATCTCAAGTATGATCTCCTCACTAGTGGAACACGGGATGATGATGATGATTATAATAACAACAACAACAACAACAATAATAATAATAATAATAATAAGAAGAAATAATGACTCTGTTACACTTCTTACACTTAATGAGCGAATGGTTAATGGCTGGTGCTATTCATAAATGTTCAACACCACAAAAAAAAAAAAAAAGTGCAACGTGCAGCTTCAAAATCATTTTCTTGGGGCAGGAAATTTGATTTTGTTGTCAGCCCGTTTCTTCTCACTTTTCACTTCCTTGTACTTCCACTTGGGTAGGTCCAGGTGGTTGACATCATGGCTCCTCCTCTTCTTCTTCTCGGGCACATGAGTTGGCGCTGGCGCCTTGCATAGCATCACCTTGGGCACCACCATACCTGGGCGCACGCTACTGCGGCGTAGCAGGTGTAGAGGTATGAGGCTGGTGCGGCGCAATGCCATGGTAGATGCCTCTGCTATGTCCTGCAGCATCTGTGGCTGCAGACTGGCACGACGCTCCTTCTTCTTGGGCACGAGCAGCACGCGTGAGTTCTGGAATAGGCGCTTGTACGTGGCCAGCCGCTCAGGTGCTGAGGCCAGGCTGCGCAGCTCTTGGGCGCGCTGCTGCCGAAGTATGTCCTGCACAGCCGGCCTCCGCTTGCCCAAGCACGGTGGGCTTCCTGGGCACACGGTTCGGCAGCCCGTAGCCAGAATAGGGCCGTTGAGGGCAGTGGTGAAACGCACCATGTAGTCCAGCGGGCCCTCTTCCACAGCGTTCACCTTGTTGCTCAGGCTGAAGCTGCAGCAGTGGGCGCAGTCGGTCAATCTCTGCCAGCAGGAGCGTGGCTCCTGGGCCTTGGTCACCAGCTCCTCCAGCTGGGGCCACTCTAGCCGGTATGAGTCACAGAACTGCTCGGCGCACGGCTGCTCCATCAGACGCTGCATTGTACGCACCGTTCCGTAGCGGCCTGTGAACATGGCCCACTCGCGCGACGTCAGCTTGCGCCCAAAGTCCCGGGCCTCAATATCAGCACCTGTTGGGACATGAATATAAGACAGACACACACTCTAACAATCAGATGTCCACGCTTGTGAACCACTGGATACTGGACATTATTTACTCAATTTTAGTTGTAATTTACGTCATACTGTGGTATGAAGTTTGTGGTACCTGACATCATGAGGGCTTGCACACACTCAGCCCTGCCCTGCATGGCAGCCTTCATCATGGCTGTGAACCCGTGGCAGTTCCTGCGCTCAATGTCCAGGCCTGGGAAGTAGTTGAGTAGGTGCTGGGTGATCATCAGATGGCCTTCAAGGAAAAACAAGATCAGAAGAGGTCATGAAAGGTCAAAGACTGCAAGCTCGCCGACTTTTCTTTTACTATTTCGAAAGCTACACATTTAGTATCCAATCAACATTTTGCAGATTTTTGCAAATAAATAATCATTTCACACACTTAGAATGTTTGATATTGCAGTCTGTTGATTAAGTGGGATCATGACCCTTCAGTCATATTTTCTCTAATTGGGCACTGTCTTGGCACAAAAATGGCATGGAACATTAATGCCAGTGGACATAAACATCAATCCACTCCTTCCGTTGTGCTGCTTGAATAATGAACAAAGTCGAGTAGAGAATCAGAGAACGCTCCTCGTACCCACCAGCTTGTGCAGCCATGATGAGGGCAGTGTTTCCTTCATTGTCTTGCCAGTTGACATCTACAAAGGGACACTGGGCTAGGGCGATGACCACATCCACATAACCACTGTAACAGGCAATGATGAGTCCTGTCTGTGAAAATACAACACAAGAGTGAATACAGCAGTTTACAATTGAACAATTGACTCCTGTCAGTAGTCTTTCTGACATCAACTCTTGTCCTGACAAAGAGGGATTGTTCTTTTCCAACTCGTTGGATATCACTGAGCCAACATGTCATCGGTGGGTTAAAACAAACCTGTCTCGTGATGGTCTTATCTCAGCTCACATTCCGTTTTAGTGGATGAACAATTAAACGCTTGGGGATTTCTGCTTCACAATAATAGGAAGAGCCAACACTGAAAGATCAAATGGCAATCCCAATGAACACTTGGCCACCACGTGCCAGTCACATGCCTGTACTGACTTTTTATGATGTAATCCCATGTGAGGAAGGGTCATAAGAAACTGCACAATTATATGGGCTTGAGTAAGAACTGGTGGAAGTCATGTTTGTTTATGTTTGTGATTATGTTTAAATTCCTTAGCAGACAATTTGATTAACACAACCATCATATTTGAACCCGTGACTAAACAAAAAAAATCCCAGAGGGGTAGCTCACCCCTATAAAAAGTGTTACATGTTTGCAAACTGCTTAGCATCGCTGACCGCACCTGGCTTATCCAGCACCAGTAAAATGGAAAGCAAAAGCACTCATTCTGGGTTGAGGCAATTAAACACTTGCAAAGAGAAGTCATATTAGGTGATGTGACATTGTAGGCTTTGTGGCTGGCTGAGTCTCTGTAGCCATAATCCTCGATTGTATAGGCTACCTGTCAGTCAACAGTATGAATAGACCTGCACGTTGAGAATAACCACGGTTTAAAAATTAAAATTGTGAAGTGATGAGAGATATAAACAAGAAAAAGCTCTGCACTGAATCGTCAACAATACCAAAAATTGTTTGTGTTTTTTTTAGACAACTGTCTTATACATATCAACCTGTCATTATATCCTTTTAACCAACCTGCCATGACTGAGCAGCAGAGGGGAATAGATTATCTAAAGCCAAGCCAACTGCAGGCAGATGGTCATCATCTCCACAAATAGTATTAGCTACTACTTAGCAAGGGATACCTAAAAGGAACTCCCTCTAATACTGAGGCTACTGCATCTGATTAAACCATAGTAACAAAGCCCACCAACAGCGTGATTATTCTACTGCTGATCTCAATTGTTCACAGAGAACATGGTCATGACAGCAGCACCCAGCAGCAACAAAACTATCAGGTTTACTGAAAGAAGATGAAAAGGGCTGAGGATATAACATTAGATAGTACAGAAATATTTCTATACCAACACTATTTCTGTTACAACAGTTTTTGAGAATTGTGAAAATAACTGATAAGTAGAGGTGTAATTCACCCTGTAAAAATTGGACCATCATCTCAGGTCACAGAGGGCAAAGGTCAAAATGTCCTCTAGTCATCAAGACAACTACAGGCTTAAGGCTTAAAGAGTGAAGGTAGTTGTTGGTGAGGTATGAGCTGTGTGTAAGTCCAGGCAGTGTCGTCCCAACCTTAGTGACCCAGTGCCTATAAAGGACCAAGGTTTGACTCCTGCCTGAGATCCTTTCTTTATCCAACCCCCCAGTCTCACTCTCTCTGACACGCTCCCTGTCCTCACTTCACTGACAGGACAACTACCATATAGAGGAGTAGAAAAAAAACATTACACAGTTAATTTAAAAGTAGAAAATATATAAAAATTTAAATGATGAGTGACAGCAAAAACTTGACGTCTACCTAGGTAATTTGATAACCACTAAAACTGTTTAGGATGTTACTCATTACATTAAAAATATTTGGTTGATCAACTCAATTTTGACTTACAATGACTTAAGTACATACACTACACTGCACTTCTCCAGCACCAGTAAAATGGAAAGCAAAAGCACTCATTCTGGGTTGAGGCAATTAAACACTTGCAAAGAGAAGTCATGTTAGGTGATGTCAGATTGTAGGCTTTGTGACTGGCTCAGTCTCTGTAGCCATAATCCTTGATTGTATAGGCTACATGTCAGTCAACAATATGAATAGACCTGCACATTGGTTTAAAGGAGAAATTCAGTGTGAATCAATCAACGACCCTATTGTTTGAGGTCACAGAGTGCTGTCTGTAGGAAATACAACCAGAACATTTGATACAATATAGTCCAAATAGCGAACCAGCAGCTAACATTAACTGAATGGGGCATAGGAAAATTAATCTGAAACTGAGTTTCTGTGCCCCATTCGGTTAGTGTTAGCTGCTAATTTGCTATTCGGCCTGTGTTGTATCAAATCTTCTTGTTCTTTTTTCCAACCGACAGCACTCGGTGACTTACGTTTCGGCACTGTTAGGGGTGGAAATCGATAATTGGGAATAGAGTAGACCCATAAATCGAATGCTTCAGTCCACTGGAACTGCATGCCTCTGACAGCAGTTCTTCTTATCAGTGCCAGCATGTTTTTAGTCTATGGTCAATGGACCTTTCTGAAAGCGAAATTGAAACAGGCAATCCAGTTCTACATCCCTTACAGCATTCTTATAACCTATTATGTCCATATAGTAGTATATACTACGATATATAGTATAGTTATGGTCACTGTAGGAATAGGCTACTGAAAATGTGTGGAAACTACCTTCTCTACAGACCTAAAGACCACCAATACTGCCTGTGATCTGTTGGGGTGGGAACTGAAAGCTTTATTAATTACTAATTGGTCCAATTCTTTATCAATTCCTTACTCTTCAGAAGGCAGTCGACACAGGTTTTCGGCATCAACACATAGGCTTATAACATAGCCTATACTACTAAGGTGACCATAACAGCTTGTTAGAGTGAGGTGAATGTACTGTATGTACCTATTTCAACTATGTTTTCAGAAAGACCCATTGACTATGGTCTGAAAATATGCTGGCATAGACAAGGAATTGATAACATTAGATACATATGATTCCAGTGAACTAAAGCATTTGATTCTCGGTTCCCATCCCTAATGTTGTGTTGCATGTAGAATTGTCTACCTTTGTTACCTTTTTGTGAGTTAAAGCCAATAATTGATGACTGACATTGCATCCTTAAATGTTCTTAAATATACTGGTGTGCAGGGAAAGATCCTATATGAGGGAGTGACCTCGCTAACCCTAACCCTGGCCTGCTTCAGGGGATTGAGTGTGCTGCCACATTTGAAGGGTTAAGACAAAGTTTTTTTTTGGTTTTTGTTTTGCTGGGACAGAACTGGCCACCGTATGTTGGTGGGGTCAAAATGTGCTACATTACATTCACCTTAACTCAGCTTGACACTGAACTCTCAACTGGGTGGACAACAATTCACCTGTCAAGTGTAAGGCCTGTTAGATCTATCTATTTATCTATTTAAATGTTTCATTTATCTGATTGATTTGTGGGAGGCCATGTAAGGTTTTAACAGATGTTTCCATTTGATGCAATGAGCTTTTACTGTAACTGGTTTCAGAGTATATGTACTCATAAAGACTACTGATGTTGTGTCTAAAAGGACAGATACTCTTTCCGTCTTTTGTTTTCTAAAAGGTTTGAAGATTGGTTTCAGTGTAAGAAATACTGCAAAAAATGAATGCCTTACCCAGTTAAAAGAAAACTACATTGTTTGCCATGGTAATCTACTGCAATTGGAACAGTTTGCAGAGGCAGACTGTTTGTGCACCATCCCTGGACACTACGTAATCTGTAATTGCACAACACTTTTGTTGAGGCAATTCAGTCCATCATTTGTACCAGGAAGTCAGCTGTGACAGTGCCTATGGTTATCTGACAACAGAGGAAAAAGTGAATTAGTGATAACTTATTGTGCAGTGTTGCTTTTTATACATACAGGAAAAAAAACATGAACATGCCCATGAATGTGAACAAATTTGAGCAGAACATGGCTTAAAAGATAAGACAAAAACCTAACAGCAAATCAATCATCACCAACAGCAATCACACAGCAAATCAACAGCCATAGTGTTGGGACTGAAGTTTAAAGACTACCTAATGCTGGATCAACACATGCTTATTGCATATTGTTTTGCATTACATGGTTTGCTCTGGTCAGTGGATTGGGTCTGGATGACATTTGAAAAGGCTGTCCTTGCCACTGCCTTGTGACATCTCCAGTATCTTAGTGAGCCTTTTAAAAGCTCAAACGTACTTGGAGTCCATCTTGGAAAGCCATCCAAAACTAGAGCCATCTGCTCCTGGGTTTAGTCCACTGCTAAAGGCACAGACACCTTAGTTAAACAGTCAGTGGGACATCATATGGAAAAGTGTTTAGAAACAAAGATTCTAGAACAGAGCACTTTACAGCCCTGTGTCCAGTGCAGGGTATGATGCCCCTATTCAAAGAGAAAATGCTTCACAGGCCACAAAGCAGAACATACATGTACTGCCTGATAAAAGAATCTTAAAACCACTTCACTTTATATGTGTACATAGGGGTTGTTACTGATGACAGGGGTGAAAACTAAATCAAGTCTTCAAGTCTTTAAATCTAAAACATAGGCTAGGTCCAACATGAGAACTAATAATTAGCCTACCAAATCACTAGCAACCATAATTAGTTTTGAGGTCAATTAAATAGGCCTTAATGAATTTAACACAGCCAAAAGCTATTGTAATAAAAGTTATTAATGATTAACTCATGGGATGAAATTGCAGAGTGAACAGTAATCATTTCGATTAATCACTGGAGACAGCTTAACATTCTGCATGCATTATTGCTCTGACCATGCATGTGCCCACCTGTTGATTTCTTTAACTTGAGAATAAACATGCGTGCTAAACTTACTCTGTTGTTTTTATCGACTTCTCGTACTTCTTCTTCAGTTACTCCTTGGCGTATCATTATTTTGACAATGATTACATTATTATTGCTGCACGCTTTGAAAAATGTCAGTGGTTCTGGGCTTTCGGGTGAGGGAGATCTTTCGCACAGAGAGTTATCGCGGGGGTAAAATGAGTCATCGGATGCAATGCTTCTGCAGTCCTGCAAGTCCGAAAGATCGAGTTCCTCAAATTCCTGATACACATCGTCATCGTCATCATAGAATTCATCATCATCTTCCTCTTCACCTTTATGGTCCGTCTCGCACGACTCAACAGACAAAGTAGGTGGTACCTGTAGCGCACCGCTACCAGTGTCGACAGTTCCATTTTGTTCAACTTTGAATAAAGGTGGACCTCCTCCCGTACCATCCTCAGTGATCAGAACCATTTAACCCTGGATAGACCCTCGAGGTGCAGAAGAAGTTGAAATGGAAAGGCTTTTCAAGACATACCATACCACTTGATAACGTGTTTCCAATGTTTCCAGTGGCGCACACCAAAAAGCCGGTTTCAATTGCTCCCAAACTCACTCTTTGTATTTTCATCGAAAAGCTTTCAGCTCCCGTGCTGAGATGCGATTGCAATCATCTTCAGTCAATGAGAAGAAGCGCTCTTTGTCAGTCCAACAGACGTTGTAAATTCATCTTGACTGAACATTCGCGTACGCACTCTTGCTACAGTCGCTGCTTCTGGAAAATGTGTTGTCGAAGTGAGGCTTCTTAATCCTTTCACTCCACAGATACATATACACACGTGTTTCTCTCTCTCTCGCTCTGTTTTGAGTCAGATTGTTAACCCCGCAGTCATTTCAAATGCCCTCCTCAGCCAGCCGAACGCCGTCCAAAATAGTGTTAATTCTATTCACTTTAAAACTGCTATGCCACATTGTATGTGCCCTTAATCTCACACTGGCCTAGGTTTCACTGCTGTTTTAGTGAAAGGATAATTGGATCCAACGCAAATAACACGTTGTTATTTCACTTCCTCTTCACTGCCCCATACATTCCTGGTCTGCTTTACAGACAGTTCCTCTTTACACTCAGAACTGATAAACAAGATGATATATTTAGGAATTTATTCAGTGTTCAATGTTTGTGTGGCCCAAGGTTATTACCGCTTTTAATGTAAACACTTTAAGCAGGCGTCATTTCTGGTGTATTTGGGGTATGATAAAGTCATTTCGTTTAATGTATTAGAACGGTTTGCTGGCAGAGACTGGAGCCATCTGATAGATAACTGACAGTCAGTGGTGATGTTATGTAATTGCAAGGCCCTGAGAGAGAGATTAGCTTACAATATGTAATAAATGCCTTAGGCTTAACAAGTAGAGACTTGGCCTTTCTCAATACGTGTATGTTTTGAATTTAATACTACTAACTATTTTGCCTGTCAGTGTTTGTATGATTTGATATATGTTTAACTACTGCGTGTACTTGCAACCTGAAAAAAAGAAACGTCTTTCTTCTGCAATCAGTGGTGTAGCCAAGGCAGCCCCGACCTCTTTTCTCCTCAACAGCTTGCACTGCTGCAGTCTGGTGGGAAAGCGGTGATGGTTCCTTGTAGCCAAGGTGAGGACAGTGACATAATTAGCCTAGACAACCCAGATCTCTTGACAGCATGACCTCAGGGAGCCGTGCCAACAGGCAAGTTTATTCCAAGGCACTGCCAAGCTCCTAGCTAGGGACATCTCTGCTCCACACTGTCTGGGGGAACTAATCTTTAGGCCGTCACAGCGTGATGGAAGAGGCACCTGTCAACATGTTAAGACAAGCACTGTCGCTGTTTAACTGTTAACCAAATCAGTTGTTTGGGCAGTAAGATGAGACACAATATTTTCACAATATTTCTTGGTATCCTTGATGTGGAGATGATCCATCCAAGACCATATCAACTGGAGAGAAGAGTGGTATGACGCAAAACCAGGCAATGCTCGTGAGCGGTATCTTCACCTGCATGCAGCTCAATATGCAATTTCACAGTGATTCCTCAAAAGACGAACCCTCACATTTCAGGTAATGGTGATGACACCTGAGTTATTTTCAGCACAAATAGCAGGCTTAAGAGCTTAGGACAGCAGTTTAAAATGCGCCTCACTTGACGTAGGCTGCACTTTCAGGTCAGTTCGGAGTACGGAGCCTGCACCCTTCAAGAAGATGAAGAACGCTGTGAAGTATGACACCCAATACACAGTCTTCAAACATGACAAGGCCAGCAGATGAAATTTAAGATCACAAGCATTGCTGTAAATAACCAGAAAAATATAGCCAATAATATCACTGGATAGGGGAAAGAAGCCTAAATGGGTAAGGTCTGTGCAACACACTTCAGACGTTATGAAGGAAAGCACCTCTAAAGGGATCACGGTAGCTTAGACTGTGACAACAGAATGGTGATATCTGTAGCGCCATCATAAGGGGAACTACATGAACTGCAGGAAAACGGGGACAAATTTAGTTTGGGATTATGAAATTCCAACCAGTCACTGTACAATTTACAATAGAATAGATATACTAGAAATAAGACAAAAACTAACAAACAATGAAACTGGGTTATAAGATCAATACATTCATTTATGGTCCTGTAAGTTAAAGGACAAGGTCATGCTGGTGTGAATGAGGTTATGAATATGTTCAGTTATGGTCCTGTAAATTAAAGGGAGGCCTAGGGGAAAACTGCCTCCCGGCCACTTTGAACAGTTTTTTACATACTTTGCATTAGAAAAACGTAATAACTAGAACACTGACAAGACATTTAAACCATGTACCACCGCTTTAACTTTTCATCAGTACAAACCACAGATGATTTGTAGTGAGCAGAGGCACTCCAGTAGCGCAGAAAGAATGTGGTGGTCCTGTCCTGGAGCATATTGCACCCCAGTATCCAGCACATGGTGCCCATAGTCCAACACTATGAGGCTAGTGTCAAGACTCTTTATGTGGAGTTCCTTGGAGGTTGAATGTGTTCCAAATGAATTGCTATTTTGAAAACTATTAAAGACTATATTATTCACATTTAATTAGTTCTCATTGAAGTGTCATGGTTTGCATGACTTTATAGTTTGTCATGTTACGATATGCTACTGTTAATATTCTGGTTAGTCTATAACCATTATTGGTTTTGTAGACTATTTGCCTATTTTGAGCTGTGATGTTTTGATAAAAGTTTATAATTGTTTGTCATAGCCCATAACCATAACATATGATGTGGCCTAAGCATTTCTGTCCATACTGTTCTTGCAAATGTCTCATTTAAATGAATGAATGTAAGCTGAGAAAATGCCACACTTTTCATTTAATGTTTGTAACTGAGGTTTGGAAAGAAAGAAAGAAAGAAAGAAAGTCATCATGTGTCAAATCAGGTGAGAGAAAACATTACAGTGCACTTGCCTGACTGCCTCTCTTCCTCCCTCCCCCTCAGCACATTTGAAATTTCCAGAGCATTAAAGAGTTACCCCATACAAACATGCTATGGCAGGGGAGCAGGTAGAATGCAGAACGCTTCATTTCTCCAGGCAAGTGGGAGTAATCAGAACGTGCCACACATTTTGACAGCATGCTGATTCCAATCAACAGCATGGTTGTGTGCTGCTGCCCAATTACAGGGGACCACAGGAGAAGAGACGAGAGAGGGGGGGTAGGGGAATCAAACAAAATCAGAAGCACCTTTAATATGCACATATAAAAATAGACCATTTGCCTCTAAAATGACGCCAAAACGAGGTCAAGAAGCAAACAATTTCCAGTTTTGTGTTGCCAGATACTATAAGGTCACTTATAGAATCTCAGCTCTTTAACACTGCCTCTATTCTGTGGTCCTCTGACACAAATCCAGCAGACCCTTCCACCAGAGGTGCAAACTTGGAGCAATTATTTGAAATGACAAAAACAAAACCAAACAGTCCAAAAGTGCTGCAATGATACATTATTTACAAACATCTGATGGAAATTGTTTCAGACCATAAAAGAGAAGGTATATTGTTCAACACTGGTGCACAATTGTTAATTGTGATTTCATTTTTTTTCATCGTTGTTATTGATGTTGTTAAAAAGTGTAGTTTTTAATCATTCTCAATGTACAATGCATCAATACTGATTGAATAACTGATGGAAGAGATTTCTAACTATTGCTATGCTTTCAAAGAAAGAAAAGAAAAAAATAAAATAAAAGTGCAACCAACTGGTACACGTGCAACAGCGCCTTCACCAGGGAAGTCAACCTTTGCATGTAATGTGTGGCAAGATAAGGGATTTACAGGACAAACTTGAAACTGGACAGATGCAGTCACCACTTTGTAACACAGCCTGCAAATAAATATGCTCAACCACTGAGGTCTCTTGGACCTTCACAGTCTTTACTCCGGCAGTACTGAAGCATAAGTTACAAGCAGAGGGTTGGAGAGCTATACAAAATAGCTCTTCTGTAAGGGTCCGTGCTCCCCGCAGCATTAAGACCTGTGCTTAGGAAGAAATATGTCTGCGTTCTGACAAACCAATGCCAACCTCCTCCAAAGTCTACTCGAAGCTGTGACCAACAAGACATCGCTGAAGTAGCGCTGTTCTCAGTGAACCATGCGCAGTGCAAAGCCATCCTCTTCAGCTTTATGTAGGAACCGCAACGGACTGGTGCTTTTAAAATCATCAGTCAAAAAAAAAAACAAAACTAATAAATAAATCTATGCATTTGGCCCCACCTAAATTATTCACCAATAACCTATTGTCCTGTTTAAAAAAACAAAACAAAAAGAGGCTACAAAACAACAACAGGCATGGCTTGTAGCATAGAAAACACCACAAGCCAATTCAAACAGCCATGTGATTCCAATGAAATAAAGTGAAAACTAGGATTTAATAACTTAGTTTTGAGCACATCTTCCTGTTCTTCTCTGACAGTTTTCAATGGAACATTCTTTTAGATTGGTGTTGGATGTCCAAAATAGCGTTGATCCTGTTGTCCTCGTCTTCTCTCTACTGCTGGGGCCTCCAGTAGTGAGTAGTAGTCCGGTAGTCTGTCTGTTGGTCTGTCTGTCTGGCAGGAACAACCACACAAGTAGCAGGAGTCATGTGGAGAGTGGCAGAGTTGTATTGAACAGAAGGGGGAGGTGGGTCTGTGCACCAGGGGAAGAGATGAACAGTTTGGAGGGAATAGTGCACTGGAGACCTTATTCACACCCATTCACTAGTTCAACAGGTCTCTTTCCCCTTCTGCTCTCCCTTTCTTTTGCTTTCTCTCTTGCTCGATCAATCTCTCTCTCTCACACACACACACACAAACACACGCGCACACACCGACAGCCGACTCGGAAGAAGAGTCAATTGCTTCAGCTGTCACTCCTGTGGGGAGCTACTGTGAGTGGCAGTGCTGGATTTGCCAGTTTTGCGTTCATAGTTTACAAGTCTCTGTCCAACAAGATACCTGCAGAAGAGAAGAGCGGTAGATTAAGGATCACTAACTCATCTCTCACAATAACAGTCATGAGTCATGACCGATTAAATCATTTCTCAATTTAATTCTCTGTGATGAGACAAATATTCCACTGAGTGGGGGATATCCTAGCAAAGACCCACATTTCATCACTAGTCATCCCTCTGAGTCTTAAATGAGTGGATGTGTAGATGTGAAGTTGCGCCTCCAACCTAACCAGGCTACAGAGTGATCATACTCATGCCAACTCATGGCAACTCTTGGTGCAAAACATTCCTGATGGAATAACTAATCATAATCAGAACAGAGATAAATAAGAGAAATCCAAACATGACATATAATTCTACTGGTTGTATGCCGGCAACTGTCGTTTAGAAACTGTAGGAAAGTAATGTCACACTTGTGTTCATGAGGGTTCTGGCCTTGTATGAACTGGGATATTTTTAACAGTCTTTAATATTCATCAATAGGTATATGACTTCCAGACTCTGTCTGAGTGTTACATCTAATATCATTCTAGTTCCTGTAAGGGCACTTACTTGTCATTCTTGATGTGTTCGTAAAGGCGCTTGAACTGTCGGATCTGGAAGGACAGGATGCCCATGAGCATGACCACCATCAGCAGGAAAGGATAGATGCGTCTCTGTACCAGGTTCTCCATCTCAAGCGTCACTCCTGACCACACACACACACGAGAAAGCGTCTTTAGCTAGCATTACAAGCATCAGTGCACTTCATGGCAACCCTATCGCCAGACAGATGCATCATGTATCACAATATTCCTTGATTTAGTATGATTTTATTTTTCTTTTGGTAGGTAGACACATCTACCCTGATGCCACGAAATGGCACAAGGTCTTTTTTTCTTGCATTACAGAAGAAATTTAGAGCAGGATCTTTACTCCCACGTAAATTAAATGTAAAAAAATAAATACTGCATCACTGCATCAAATGACAATATTTACTGCAATATGAAATGTAGACAACTGCTCACAGCTTACATATTGTGATAGTATCGTATCTGTGCAAAGTGGCAATTCGAATCCCTAATGCCGCTGACCAAACAGCAGGACTACCTTATCTAGAACATACCTATGAGAGGTACAATGCCTGCAGCGATGACATACGGCACACAGAGTGACAGCAACAACACAGCGATGACGGGAGCAGCCAGCTTACGGATGATGAAGTGCAGGTCGATATTGCGAATCCCGTTGGCATACACCTAGGAGATGAGACCTTGTTTAGTCATTCTGCACGTGTACTGCCCCGCGACAGCACTCCCACTGGCTACTTACACAGACTCAAGATAGAGAAGGTTGGCTGCCATTTGTGGGGTTTGGAAGATTTTCTGCTGCAAACCATTCAAGTTACCACAGGCAAGTCTTTAAATTTTTATGGAATATGGAGCTCACCCTAAAGCCATCGATTTTTTGGTAACCTACACCTACACTGTAAATTCTCACCAATAGATGCGCATTAGTTAGCAAACCAGAGAATAGGAACCAGTGATGATCATTTGATCATATCAGGCTTGTGGCCTCATATGTGGCATGTGAATTAATTGTTTTGTTCTGCCACGAGGAGACAGGCATCTTGCAAGTGCTGTAAATTTGTGAGGAGGCTAAAGGGGCAGACAGTCTACATTCACCCCATAATAAGTCATTTGCCGCTTCAGTGTATCGTTAGTATTGCTAAAGTGTATCGTTTTCTGAGATGAGTCTTACTATTTTTTTTCCCCTAACATAAATGATCACTTTTTGCCTAAGTATACTGGCTCAGGCAGTGATCATCTGCTATGGGAGGCATTGAGGCACAAGTCATCGTAATTTATTTTAAGTCACTTGGAATACCAGTTCAGAAACCAGAATATCAGTGCTGGAAAAGCAACCGAAACCCCAAACCAGAAACAGAAATCCTTCTTGTGAAAGCAGGAAGTAACGATGGAGCTGTGACTGCCGGTGATCGCTCTCTCTCTCTCTCTGAACTAAAAAACTAACGTCTTTGAAGAGCTGCTGGTCTGGCATGGCAGGTGAGCTCTGTCAGGCGGCCTGACCCCTTTTGACTTAGTACACAGTAAGACTCAAGCTCTCCCTGGAGCTTGATTCAAACAGGTGAGGAGACGCAAGCCGTCTCTTCATACATCCCACCTACCTGCTCTATCACCGTCTTTAGCCACCACTGTGGGCCCATGAGGGTAATGGCAGCAATGATTTTGGCATGCAGGACACCCAGGGCCCAGTCCTACAGGCAAACAAAGAGAAAACGTAAAGAGGTGTAAACTCACAGTGAAAGCATTCAACTACATCCCAACTCTATGCTCCAAAAAATATTCTCAATCAACTATAAGCATAATTTCTGACAAATTAAATCTTAAAAAAATATAGATTAAATCCACTGATGACTGCCCTCACATACCCACAATGGGAACTATACAGTTCTCAAATACACCTTTGGCCCTAATTTCAACAATTGAAAAGTACAGCCTCAAGTCTAACTAGAGCAGAACAATTGTGAGAACAAGGCAAAATCAATATGCCAGTTTAACAACATGGACGAAAGCTTTTGTGCAAACGGAGATGAGTCAGCTCAACTTTCCCACAGGCAATGCAACAGCACTCTGCTTGTTGACAGACTTTGCCCTGCCATTTAAATTAGGGCTCCTTGCGTCCTCAGAACATGAGGTGGGGCCTTTTACCTGCCAAGGATAGAACAGGGGTGTCTGATCCAGGGGCACACGGAGGGGGGCCACAATGACCAGCTCAAACAGCAGGCCAAGCAGCAGTGGGATCACCCCCGCCAACAGCACTGCCACAATCAGTGTCTTCAGGATCTAAGGCATGAACAAATGTATACAGTTTTTTAAAAAAAAAATCATTTATATGAACAACAGGGCACATGCAACACAAAAAAATCACTTAACTGATCTGTTTTCCCAGACCTCAGTCTGAAAGTAGAGCACATATTAAGCATTCACTGTCACTTAGCTGAGCAATCATCGCGACAAGTAAGACTGCCCTCACATCAAGCGCTATGTAATGTGTTTGCAGGAATTGTAACACCGCCAAATAGCAATCACAATAAAGGTCAGAGCACTGTCTGAGGGCTACAGAGTTTTAAGGACTTCTCAAAGAAATAATCACCAATTCGCTTTACACCAAGCAATCTCAGCAAACCTGGATCCTTTTCTAGTGTCGGTGCACAGAGGACAGAACTTTCTGCAGGTGTTTCAAAGACTTACACCATCCACAAGCCTGTCATGTTCATTTCAAAATAAGATCTAATCTCGAGTGGATCTGTTTATCCAGCATACATCCTACGGTTGGGTATTACATGGACATCCATGAAAGAGAGCGGGAGAGAGAGTGGGAGAAGAAGAGAAAGAGAGAGAGTGAGACCAACAGAGAGGCAGAGGGAGAGAGTTGTAAATAACTGCATTAGCTAATTTGTCCGTTTCAAAAATGTGAAAATAAATGATAGGGAGTAAAATGAACAATGTCAAAGTGAGAGAGAGAGAGAGAGGGAGAGGATGACTGTGGATGGGGGGGGGGGGTGGATGACAAAGACAGGAGAGAGGAGAGAGGAGCTGTGCTCCAGGGAGGAAAGAAGGAGGAGAGAGGAGCTGTGTTCTGCAGCCATACCATGAGTGTCCACTCCTGGATCTTCAGCAGGATGACGTGTCGGCCCTGAGGCATCCAGGCCAGCAGCACGGTGATGGCGCGGATGGACAGCCAGCAGACGTACAGCCCACATGCCGCCGTGTACAGCTCGTGGATCTTGGCGCTGCCCGTCCAGAAAGACATCAGCCAGCGGCCCGCGCATACTGGACAAGAGAGGACCGAGATTAGTCAGACTAACCACTGTGACGAACAGTCCTGGTGAACACCTCCAAAGATGGGTCATGACATGACCACATCACAACAGTAGGTCAAGGCACGACAAATAATTTGATACACTACGATGAAAAACAAAGGGTTCCTTTGACAAATATAGTGCAACCCATTCTGCTCATTTACAGAAGATTTCTAAGTGTCACTTGCTGAAAAAAAAACACTTGAACTTGAACAGCAAACTGTATAGGCTACAGCAACGTAGGCTACAGTGCCTCCTTTCCAACTCACCTGGTAGAGTAAGACAGACGAGGCTGGCCAAGAGCAGGGTCACACACATGAACACGATCAGCAGGACAATCTAGAGAAACAACACACAAGAAGGTCACGGCCAAAATCCACCTGCCGAAACGTCGTAAACACAACCCAAAGCTGAGTGACCTGCTTTCCAATGGGGGGGCCCACAAAGAATACCTTTGCTTTGTAATTAGCAGTGCCCTGATAGGTCTGCAGCGCTGAGCTCTTACCCGGAGGGGGAATTTCATTGGCCGGTGGTACGGCTGGAAGCCGACGGGCCCGCCCTGCTGCAGGATGGCCTGGTGGGCGGCGTGCAGCCCCTCGCCCACCACAGGGATGGCGTTGTTGTTGTTATTATTGCGTGCCTGCTGGTTGTTGTTAGCGTTGTTGTCGTTCTCCTCCTGGTCTCCCAGTAGGTAGGAGTGCAGGTCTCTGTGCGTTGGGAGGTAGTAGAGGAAGAAAGAGGCAGAGAGAGAGAGAGAGGGCAGAAAGTGAGGAAAAAATGCTGTTCAATTACTGAAGGCATCAGCTGGCACAAGCTATGGAAGGACACAGTAGAATGCCCCCCTGCTCGCTAGGGTAATATAGTCTGATTCACCACAGCCAGAGGGTGACTGATAAAATGTCAGAACAGCACACCTGTGGAATTATAGATTTTTGCAGAGCAAACACTCTGCCCATGGTGGATTGCTTTCATCACTTTGCAAAAAAGGGAAGTCTTTGTGAATGCTCTGCCCCTGATTTTTATCTCAGGTCTGCAAAACTGCCTTTTTTTTTTTAAACCGTAGTTTAGCATGACAGGCAGCCAAGCTCTTACATGGATGGCTGGCCTAGCAGAGACATGCTGGAGGTTTGACACTACCTGTTCGGCTCTGCTCTGAACGCTAACTCAGGTTAGCACATTTGCGAAGCTGTCACACAATTCTCTTTACTGACGCGTTGTGAATCCAATCTGACAAAACAGCTGCTCCTTCTGTACAGAGGCTGTGTTCTGGCAAGCTTAGGGGCGAAATATAGACTTTCTGACTGAATGCATTCCTGATCCCATTAGGAATGTCTACTTTTCACAGGCCAGGGTTTAACAGCCAAATTGACACCTTTCATTCGCAAGCTCTGCTTGTGGAACTAAATAGCATTCTGTTTTTCTTCTCAATGATTTATTGATCACTGCTTAAACTAATACATGGTGTGAAAATCAACAGGATGATTGCCTTGGCATAACTCCTACTGCAATCACAGCGAGGACTGAAGTGGACAATCTTTGTCGATCATATCCTACTGTTAAAAATTCCTGGCCCTTCCCTGGCTTCTACCAGAATGTTCCACAAACCACACAGTTCATCTGAGATAGCGGGCACTATAAGGACAGGAAAGGTTGGAAGTGGTAGGAAAAAAACACTGACTGACGGGGGGTTTGGGGGGGGTGGAATCAGTCATGTGGCTTCCTGCAGTATTCAACATAACGGCCAATTTATGTGTCTCTCAACAAAAGATGACGTAAAAGAGACAATGCTTGTGTCATTCAGGAGTTGCACAGAGGCTGTTGTGTACATCAAAGAGATCAAAACACTACAACTAGGTGTAAGCTCAGACGTTCCAATCAAGTTTAAGTTAGGTTGTGTGTTGCCGTGGTAACAGTGCTTGTCTGTTTTCTTTTGTCTCTCATGATCATGAATATGGAAGTTGTTACAATGCCAAAGTGATGAATTACTTGACAATTTGTTTCTGGCGCAGAACTCTGAAAGCTCTACAATGATATGCTTTGGACTTGTCACCTGTACGACAAATTGGTAGTGGCATGGCCATGGCATGTGATAAAGTAGTTCACTGCAATATAATAAATGAACAGTTTTGCAGGCATGTGGTTAGGCACATAATAAATCAAACCCAATGAAATAAAATCTGAACTACCGTTAACATCCAAACACAGGGTAAACACTTTGCACCTACATGTAGAAACAATTGCATCAACTGGTGCACTGAGGTAATTTTTTGGCGGTTACTTACAGCAGGTACCCTGCAGTGACGGTCCAGGCGCGCACAAGACCTTTGAGCCACTGCCGTGTGTGTCCCTGTTCCAGCAGCGCCGGCAGCACCACCTGCAGCAGTAGCAGCTCCAAGGACAGCTCACTCACCGGGGCATCACTGAGATCACACATCAAGACATACACACATACACACACACACACACACACGACCATTAGATGCCACTCTCTGTTAAGCAAGCGAGAAAGTCATACTATCAGAGAATGAATATGACTGATAAAGATAGGATAAGTAAGCAGTAAATAAAAGAAATTAGAGAGAGAGAGAGAGAGAGAGAGCACAAAAGAACAGAAAGATTTAGGACTGTCTCAGAGTCTAGACAACACAACACTGGCCAAGTGTACTGAGGAAGGTCAGGAAGAAAACCAACCCAGTAAGAACCAGACAACTGATGACCACTCGAAGGGGCCACTGGACTGAGTGGATGTGAGACCAGTCTTAAGTGTGTAAGGAAGTTCCTGTGTGAGCAAGTAGGTGAGTGGGTGTAGGACTGGGAAGTGCCTGTGAAACAGCGTTAGCATAGTCGATTGCTCCTGGGAGCGCCCTGGGGGAATGCTGTCATCGCCTGAAACACCCGACCAAGCTGATGCAACCCAGCCCTCATCGCTACACTCTATCCACCTGCACTGACTGCCAACAGCAGAAAAGCAAGAACAAGACCCCACACTGAACAACAACTCCCAACCACAAGCAAACAGACAAACACACACAGTGAAAACAAGATTCAGCATGGTTTCATCAGGGTGAATTCAAAAAAGACGCACCTGTACAGCATCACATTGTAAGGGAGGAAGGAGGGAAGCAAGTGCTTGATGATTCGAACAGGAAGCCACAGCATTAGGAGAACTATAGATCCAAACACCACCTGCAAAGGGCAAACATTACAGAGTTGGTTGGTGCGTTTGCAGTTACAATACCTCCACAGACAAGCTGATGAGAACGAAAGGCAGGGTCATGACCCTCCACCATGGTATCTGCTGTACCTATTTAAAAACCAAATTTAATGACCTTTTTTAAGATCTCTAAAAGACAAAAGAATACCATTATTTCAAGCAGTAACAATTTATTCTATGTAAATTTATTCTGTGTAAATCCCAACACACTCCTTCACTCATAGCCTAATACTTGTTGTAGAAAAAGTGCTGAGTATATTTTGATAAGTGATCATGGGTCCTGAAGGCTTTGCCAAAGCAGAGATATTCACTGTTAATTGATCAATAAACTACACAAAAAATGTTTGTTCTGACCAGATCAAATTTAATGCCTACAATCCCACAATTCCAAGACAATTTTTGGGTTAAAATATAAAAAAGGCCAGAAAGACATTTAGGCCTGATGTTGGCGTCAATGTTTTTTTCAGCTTTATTAAAAGTTTTAGAAAATCCTTTCACGCGTAAACTGCCATTGTTTTTTAAGTCTCATGCCTAAAAATTTACATCTCAAGGTGATGTCCAAGCTGTTGCAGCACACAGATGCCATTGACCATTGAGACACATTAAACTCTTTGTCTAATTTCTCCGATCGTCTTCCTTTTCACATGAGTTTCAAGTACTGGCTCATGGATTGCACTTCTGATTTACCATGTGCTTGAGGTAAAACAGCAAAGGCTGAACAGCAGAAGTATTCATTACATTACAATGTCGAACTCAACCAGGTCATTTCACTTTTTACCCAGAAAGCCAACATACCTTACCACTCGACATTTTAAGATTTTAAAACTCTAAAGATCCCCAGTACTCACCACAGATAAAATGAACCTTCGCAAGTGTCTGTATATTGGCAGGTGGATCATCTCTTGCACTGGGTTGAAATCAGGGTCGTTTAAGTTTCGGAGGAACCACAAGACCCCTGGCCTGAGCACCTGTATATTACAAAAATAACAGAAGAACAACAGCATTATTGATTTCATGCAAGCAAACATCCCAATCTGTCTACCCTGCCTGTGGGCATTGTTACAGTGTTTCGGATGACAAGGAGGGCAAGTCCTCTCACCTCGCGCAGTAAGAGAATGAACGAGGCAAAGTAAAAGACATAGACCATCCCCACGAGCCAATGGAGGAACATGGTTGTGCCGGGAGCAGATTCAAAACTCAGCTCTCTGTCCTTCAGGGAGGCGTCAAACATTTCCTATCACACACACACACACACACACACACACACACACACACACACACACACACACACACACACACACACACACACACACACACACACACACACAATGGAAGCTTTAGAAGGTTAGGCCGCCCTTTACAAAATACTGGACATTTACACTGATAATTTCATTCCGTCAGAGCATGCCCTTTGGGGACACGTTTCTGTGCTTCAACACACCAGGGAGCAGATATCCAGCCACCACCCACAGATGAGAGGGAAGACTCCTATCTCCACCACCACAAGCAGTGACACCTACGGTTGGATAAAAACATATCACGCATCAGGCAGGTGCTGAGAGTGCATTGAGTTCATTGGCTGCTTATAAGTCATGTGTGCAGTGCACGGGGGTTTGAGTTTACCTTCACAACTATGTAACACACCCCTAATAATCGCCGTGATCTCTGGAATCTCACTAATGCCGCTAATCCCTGGGATTGCATATAAGGAAAGAACTCGTAACACCTTGAACAGAGGATTGCTAATAGTAAACAAGAAAAGCCCAGGAAATTAAAACTATGGCCCGAAATGGGACCTTATTGAACTCAGTATGTTGATAATGAGATTTCCCAGTCAGGCTTATGGAACAGCTTTTGTTCACTGATTGCAATCTTTGGAAGGCTATCAATGCCATTAAGACTCATTATAAGTGAGTGAGAGTGTGGATTTCCACTTTCCTCACTGTCTCAGCAGTGATAGTATATTCCCAGTTTACACTCATATTCCCAGTACAACATTCTGGAAGGATACATGACACAAGATCAGTGTAATGGCAAGCAGAACATAGCCCACAATGGTAGTGATGAGTCCTTCAAAATGTGATGCCTTCACCTAGTCAAAAAAAAAGAAACACAAATGTAGACACACAACATGAAACAAACATCCATATGGATTTGCTTTAATGAATATTCAGCTGGATGTTGGGTTGCTGGGTATGCATTTCCAATTGCAATAGGCTACACGGACCCTTCCTTACATCACAAAATGTACAACAGCCCTCCACATGGTAGGGGCACATGACACAAATACATGAGACAGGATTTGAGCAGAGCAAATGTAAGTTCAGAGCACGCTAGGCTCACAGGATCTTGAGTCTGCAGCCTGCTTTAACAAGTCTGTAAGCTGCTTCAGGATTGTGAGAACTGTGGCAAGGAAACAGTTCTAAAAAAGTGTTTTTATGTCTGTTCAGTGAGCAATAAATGAATAAAAAATGCCAGGTAACAACTTTAACACTGTGTGCTGACATTTCTCTGCAACGGCTTCCCACACTTAGTTAATGTTTAATACAGAGAGCGAGAAGGACAATCAACAGTGTTGCTAACACGTATCACAGTAAAGACTGCAAGCAAACTACTACTACTACTACTACTACTACTACTAATAATAATAATAATAATAATCAATGATCTCATTAAGGTTACTCACATATTCTTCAAAGCCAAGCCCCACCACTGAAAAATGCCCAATATGATATGGACAAAAAGCTGAAAAGTAAAAAAAAAAAACAATGAAAAAAGAAAAACTATACAACACACTTAGATGTGAAAGAAACAAATACATTACATCAAATTCCAGACACTTACCAAACACCAGGATGAAAAGTGTATTCAGTGAGACCACCCAG
The DNA here is from genome assembly GCA_027481765.1 of Tenualosa thibaudeaui. Classification (NCBI taxonomy): domain Eukaryota; kingdom Metazoa; phylum Chordata; class Actinopteri; order Clupeiformes; family Clupeidae; genus Tenualosa; species Tenualosa thibaudeaui. The sequence continues at coordinate 5,374,847 of JAIFZK010000227.1, forward strand.
AAGACATGCTCCTGTACAAATCAAACAAAGGAAATCAGGATAGATTCTCAAAGAGTACCTCCTCTGACACAAAGTAATTCTACTGAAAGACCCAATGCCATACATACCAAAAAAACCAAGGAGCCATCCAATCCCAGCATCTGTATGACAAGAAAATCCATGTGAGTAGTTTATTAAAACATATAAAAATAAATACAATACAATAAAAATAAATACAATACAATAAAACATATACATTTCCTTTCATTTAGCCATGGTCAAATATGAGCTCCATCTAGAAGTGAGAAGCTGTAAGAGATGTCAGGTCATGCAGGCAAATGAGTTGCTCTCACCCTCTCCCAGGTGAGCTCCTCAGCTGCTCGGTCCCATTCTAGAGCATTCCAGTTCATGTCATCTAAAACCCAAACACACCACAGTTCAATAGTGGTAACACGGTACTTTTCCACCAAGTTCCCATCCATTCCTATGTGACACTCAGCTTTTGTGAGCTCCGTATGTCAGATACATTTGAAAAATTTAAAATTTCGGAGAATGCGCATGTTCCTCTCTCTTAATGAATGTATGTCTTTATGTTGACCACTCAAGGCAACCTTACGTGCTCCATTTCTGAACATCTGGTGGAAAAGCACCCGAAGACACAAGACAGTGCACAATCAATGGTGCACCTCACCCTGTGCTGCGTTGTTGGCATCTGCGGCATCCTCTGGCCCAGCCTCCTCCTCCTCCTCGTTGTCCAGCTCCAGCTCCTCTGGCTCCGCCTGTGCCTCCAGGGGCTCAGCCAGCACAGCATTCTCCTGCGGAGCCGGGGCAGGACCCGCCGCTGCCTGCTGTTCACCCTGCCCCAACTCATTACCTGCTGCAGGAGCCTGGAGGCATGGGGCATGGAGGAGGTATGGGGAATGAGGCATGGGGCATGGAGGGAGCATGGATGGGGCATGGAGAGAGGGAGGGAGAGAAGGGAAGAATTTCTTTTAATGCCTGTAACAGCATCTATTACTATATCATGACAAAAAGTGAGAAAGAGAGCGTGTGCACTGAATGCACAGAAGGAGCAGAGGAAAGAAGTGAGAGAGAGAGAAAGAAAATAGACAGATGAGAAAAAAGGAGAATTAAACACAAAGCAGGTATGCCAGTGAGGCAAGGATCATAGGCAACAGAAAAAGACAGAGAGGTAAAAGATGGAGAGGAATGAAACCTTCCCCATGAAGGCATGACCATCAGTCTATCATCTCTAGGGAGTTCCTCTCTAATGGCTGGTACTAGACAATGCTAATTGCCATTAAGCAGCAGAAAAAAAATAAAGTAACAGGAGCACTGTGCTATAATTGCTCCCTGTAGAGACTCCACCGACCTTCCAGGAATATTCTCTATTGATTCCAGCACAAATCTGAATAGCCTGGACAAACTCACTGAGTAGTAATAAGGACATTCAATGATACCATGCCATATGTATACTGAGCCTCAACGTGGGGGTTTCAGGAAACATGACACAATACCATATTTCCCATTTCCCTGTCATTTATGTCCTCCTTGATACCGCCATAATCAAACACTTTGATCTGATGATAACAATTCTCACTGTCCAGGAAGTGTTGGTGGCAAATTATTTTAAATTATTTTCTGCATATACTTTGTAACTAAAAATAAAACGAAAATAATAGTATATTTCTCTGAACACTGAAATAAACCTCACAAAACAATTTGAATACAAATGTACAGCCTGCCAATGGCAATTGACATCATTGGTTTTATTCATTAAATTTACATTTTATTACCAAATAAAGACTAATGTTTCCAGTCAACATACAAAACCCCTTCCAGAGTTCTCAAATACAAATTACTTAAGGTGACCTTTGTCCTACTAATGTTGAGCCTACTTGTATCTATGTACTGTGTGTGTGTATATATGTATGTATATGTCTGTGTGTTGGTTATACCTCGTTGGGTCTTACGGCTACATTGGCAGGCTGCTGGTGATTCTGCTCCAGCCACAGTGGGGCCCCACCATGAACGATCTGCTCCCGGAGCCACACCAGGCTGATGAAGGCACACAGTGTGCACGTCACCACGAAGCAGCCCTGCAGGCAGTCTGCCAACAGGTTCTCCCTGTTAGACAGCAAGTGGGGGACACACAGAGAGAAAGAAGCAAGGAAGCAGGGAAAGAAAGAAGGAACAAAAGAAAGACAGAAAAAAAAGAAAGAATATGTCAGGGCCTTTGTACAATCAGAGTTGCCCTAGATGTGTGTCAGACGTCAGACTTCCACACACTATCAACAGAAGTGCCATAAAGACAAGAGACTACTGGGATGTGATTCAGTTCAGCCACATAGTGCAGTTGACTTACGTGGATAGCATATCCAGTGGCAGCGTCAGCAGTGAACTTACAGAGCCTGTGAACAAACATTTGTAGATGCGACCTGCGGGAAAACACAAAAGGAGATCACCAGAATGAGAATGCTGAATTTAGACAAATGTTTTTTTTTCTAGTTGGGAATTCAAAGCAACAAGTCCCAGATAGATTCACCTGAACAAAGTTGGCAATAGCTGTTAATTCCTGATACATGGTGCAAACGTGTAATCATTTAAAATAACTTAAATGTCATGAGCAGGCTACTTACATGCTGTCAAAGGGACGACGCCTAACCAGGCGAATGCCACCAAAGTGTAGTGAAACCAGTAGCGGATGGCTGTGCCTATACTGGTAACCAGGCCAGCAAATATATCCTGCACAGGCAGCCGGGAGGGCATGTCCGGAGAGTAGACTGAGGAGAAGAGTGCAGACAGTTGCAATACACCATACTGCTACTGACATAATATGACATGTCTTCTCAGCATTGTCTCACCATTGCATTTGAGTCTACCAAGATATGGAAAAGCCATTAAATTATATATATACATAATATAACATCCTGTTCTGAACAATAACAAGAGCAAAGAAATCAATCCTCTTCCCATAAAATGAGTTACAAAGGAAATGATTAAATGTCAGATTTTCAAAATGGCAATGGCCCAAAGTTAAGCTTTAGTGGGCAAATGTGATTCCAAAGTTCCTGCTACTAGCAAAGCAGTCAGCATGCTTGCTTTTCTGGGACCACATTCACAAGGCATTTTATTTCACCACTGAGAAATCATCTTAGTTCCATTAAAACTTTTCTTAGTAATTTTAGGAAAACACAACGCTAAGAACAATTTTTAGCCTACATTAATATCATGAACTAAACATTAAATATTAACCCAATATGCTACTGACAAACTGAGCATCTGCACAGTTTTCAAAATATGTCTCCATGTTGAAATGCTTGCATAAAATAAAACTATGATGAAAACAAAAGAAAAGGGCATCCTTTAATCCACAATTAAAAGTAATGACATTAATTCATCCCTTACAAGCTAAAGACATGATAAAGTCAGCATGTTTTCATTGATTCAGTAATTATAAAGGATTTGGGTTTGATAGGGTGGTATTTTTAATTAATTGAATGGGTCATAGGAAAATTAAACTGAAAGTCAGTTTCTGTGTCCCCTTTGGTTAGAATTAACTGCCTTCTCACTACTTGTTAGAAGCTATAACAATCATTAATAACAATATAATTACTTATCAATTAATGTCATGTTGTAAGGAAAATACCATAACATTCTCTGACAGAAGGTTCTTAAACCTATATAATGTACTTTAATTATGTAATGTACTATAAAGGCTCTTCATCAAATATTAACACATCAAATATTAAAATAACTGTTAGTTGCAGTCGTAATTAAGAACGAATTCTGGCCTTCAAATAACATTAGAATGTGTAGACGTGGATCTCCTTGGCCAATAGCTGAAACAAGCACAAGGCTGCTACACATTACACTTCTGAGCCACACAGAAAATTTCATTTAGTGTGTTTATACAGCTCTATTGTCATATATGCCTTGATCATCTCCAACAGTTAGCCTATAAAAAAAGACCAAATCAGTGACCACTTACTTGGTGTGAAAGCAAACCTGTGTTTGCATAATTCGCAGTACTCCTTTCTGCTGTGTTTCAGCCACTGAACAAGGCTGATGGGAAGATAAGGGAAGGAGAGAGGGATAGTTTAATGAGATCCTGTTGCATCATTATTGTTAAGAACTATGAGCTATAAAGCAGGAAGCCATAAAGTGCGTATTAGGATAATAACAGCCAGTTTTTACCATTCTTGATGGATGAACTTAATGCTTCCAGTGCAGACACAGGGATGGTAAAGGGGCTTGTCTGGGGTCCCTTCTGAACGACATACCCTGCATATATCGGCTAAAAAAAAAAAAGCGTCAGGTTTTAACTAGTGGTCACCATTAAAACCAGTGTTTAAAACTCTGAGAATGGCAGGAGGGGTAAAAGCTTTACAATGTCACAGAACATGGAGCCAATAATGTCAGCAATACTGATTTCTGGTCGTTCACAATTTTGAGCTAATGCAGGCAATACCAGTGTAACCGATAGGTAAGTGTGTTGACATCGTTGTCAAAGTTAGTTGATGATGCACATCCAACAGTGCAACATAAATGAATTAACCGTTATCTGTTATTTTAGGTAAATAATCGTCAAGCACTTGGGTCAAGTGGTTAAGTTGCAACCAAAGTATCCAACATTAGTTGGCGAGATAAACGTCTGGACTGGAGTTCCATCTAGTTACAACTCCTAGCAAACGAGGATGTCTGTCACGGTCAGAAATATTGTGCTGATAAGTGTTGACACTTATCACATTACAGTTGCCAGTGTTGGGTAGATGTGTTGTATCACATTGAGGGTACGATGGTTAGCACGCTATCGAGGCACATTTACAATAGAGCTATCCTGGCTAATATTACATAGCAGAGTGCGCTGACTATCATGTTAGCAAGATAGCTAACAACAGCCTAACGTTTAGGTATTCATACTGCCACCTTCACCAACGTACGGACAATTCCAGCATCCCCTTAAAGGACTTTGTGTAGTGTTAAACGCACCACACGGTGCAGCGTGTAAATATGAGTGTCCATTGTGTTATGCTGTCTGTTAGATTCAGTCAGGGCAAGTTACCTTCTTCGGCAGTGTCCATCTTGAATGTTGACGCACTGTTCTTCCAGTCAACACATAGCCTAGCTGGTTAGCAAGCTAACGACGCCTGCGTCTAACAGACCGATCAAGAAAATAATTTAAGCGGACAGAAAATAAAAAATCTCTGCATTTCGGAGCAGGTGTTAAGTGTAACAACTCGGACTTTTTAGTATGTCTTTAACTCATTTCAGCTCCACGTGGATTCAAATGTACGCATTACTGTCAACAGTTTTAGAAGTAACGACACGTTAGCTAAGCTTTCAGTGTTTAATGTTGTGGCCAGAGAGTGGTGCACTTGCTTGCACTCCTCCAAGCTTTTATTTGCGTCAGATGTCTGCGCAAGCGCATACAGCCACGATAGTTGCACCGAGTCAGGTAAAACAAAGAAATCGGGTCACATTTTCTAGAATATTATGCAATATGACAATCTGAAAGCATGTTTTCATATATATATTGTATGGTTTTACCTAGTGAAACAACGTTACAGAGGGCAGGGTGAAAATGAGCGATCTGAGTACTAAAATTATGAATTAATAATCAAACTGAAGGCTCAAGGCCCATCAATCAGAATATAATCGTTGTGAAGTAAAATCTTCCATCATTAAATATTTTATTACACGTTCATTATAAAAATGTTTTAATTCACACAATAAGCAGAATACATTCTTACATGAAAAGGGCTGAAATATAACTCCAGTCCAGTTCACTTTGCAGTTGTTTATCTACACTCTGGATTGAAATGTCTTTGCATTGTACACCCAGACAGTATCTATCCCCTCTCCAGCAGTGTCCTCAGGAACCCATGTTGGGAAAGGAAAGCGGCAAGCAACCACCCTTGCTGAGCTGGGCAATTCCCTCCCCAGCTTGTCCTCAAGCTGTTCCATCTGTGACAAAAGACATTAGACATTATCTGAGCATTTAGCACTTTCTAAGACATTTTAACAAAAATAAGTTGGTATAAAAGAGGGCCAAGAATGCTTACCATCTGTGGAACACCAAAAATTACAACATTGGTATACTGTGCAAAACTAACCTGCAAAAAAGAAACAATCAGCAAGTGTTGACATTTCCTTTATTTACTTATTAATCAGTAAATCTTGATGTCAATTTTCATTTAACATTACCCTCTACTCAAATCTTATTTTGATTAATCTGTTTACCTTCCACAAGTCTGATATATAGAAAGAGGTAGAGTGATGAACCCCTTCCCTCCAGGCTCTGTAACGTGAATACCAAACCAGCCATGGGTTGAGCTCAAACCCCACAGCTCTAAAGCCCTTCTTTGCAGCTGCAATCACCTACAAAGTTGAAAAGGGGTGTCATTCTAAAATGTGGCCGTCATGACTGACAACTGGGGTAAACAATAATAATTCAGAATACATAGGCTAATTCAGCATATCAAATTAAGTTTCCACTCGTGGGCAATGCATCACTGTTATGAAGTAATGACATTAGAAGGGATAGGCTACTGCCTTTCGCACCGAAGACACTATTCTGTACTTACTATTCTTCCATCTCCACTCCCGATGTCCACGAGTGACCCTGATCTATGCGAGAGCATTTTAAGAACATTCTCAATCTGCACTGAAGTTGCAGGAACATATGGGAGGCATATTTTTCTAAGAGCGGGAGCAACAAATGGCCCTGCCACTGCATAGAGGGCAACCAGTGACCCTCCAATCACACAAGTCGCGATTACACCTAAACGCTTCCCAATGCCATCACTCGTAACAGCAACGTTTATCGTGTCTCCCACCTTACTGCGGTCAGCGTTGTCGCTGGACATAGCTGCCTCAATAGTGATCACCTTATTATGCCGTGTCCTGTTCAATTACATTTAGCATACTAGCAGAATCGGAAAGCATTTAGCACGGCAAAGCATGATCCATGATCAAAAGGTCCAGAACCACCCTATCGCGGTGTTTTCTTGTTTTTCAAACAAGCATTTTTTAAATCTCAAGGTAAGGAAGTTAAAATAACATCAACGTCGGTAGTAGCATGGGAGCACACGTCCCATGCCCGCATACCAGCATGGAGGTATGGACACAACGAAGTAGTAACCCCGTCCGTCACTAAATTTCCTCCGATTCCATAAACATTTTTCGTTCCGCTACAGATTTACGACGAGAGGGTCTCTCCTGATAGGCGAATCAACTCTTTTAAATAAAAATAAAATTGTAATTATAATCGAGATGTCTGATGAAGCATCTATCTATCTATCTATCTATCTATCTATCTATCTATCTATCTATCTATCTATCTATCTATCTATCTTTGTCTACACACACAGGCAGGTTAAGACATTACGTCTACAGGAATGGCATCCCTAATCCGTACAATTCAGCTTCCACTATGAAGGCTTTTCATTTTGTAGTATATTTGTGGGATTTGTGAAAAAGATAGAATACTGATAATACACCCGGAGTTCTGTTATTTCAGCCCAAAGGTATGTGCTTTGATGGGGCTTAGATCAGGGTTCTGTGCGGGCAAGTCATGTTTTCCCAAACTTATTTCAACAGTTTGTGCAGTCTTGTACAGTTTAATTAATTGAGCTATTGTTTCACAAATGTGTGTGAACGCGGATTGCATAAGTAGGTGCTCAATTTCATCCACCAGTGGTATGGGGCCCCTTCTCTTCGCCCTGTACATCACCTCGCTGGGCTCAATTATCCACTCCCATGACTTCTCGTACTACTGCTATGCTGATGATACCCAGCTCTATCTGTCCTTTCCGCCTGATGACTCCACGATGTCAACACGGATCTCGGACTGTCTCTCTGATATATCTGCATGGATGAAAGGACACCACCTCCAACTAAATCTCTCAAAAACTGAACTGCTGGTCCTCCCAGCCAAACAAGCCATACATCACAACATCAGTATCAAGATCGACTCCCTGTCTGTTTCTCCCACCAAAGTGACAAGAAACCTAGGTGTCATGATTGATGACCAACTGACCTTTGCAAATCACGTTGCCTCTGTGGCTCGGTCGTGCCGTTTTTCCCTATTCAACATAAGGAAGATCAGGCCGTACCTAACCCAACATGCAACCCAGCTCCTGGTACAGACCCTGGTTATCTCTCGGCTTGTCTACTGCAATGTCCTCCTATCAGGCCTACCAGCCTGTGCGGTGAGACCGTTACAGATGATCCAGAATGCAGCTGCACGTCTGGTCTTTAACCAGTCAAAAAGGGCACACGTCACACCTCTGTTCACCTTCAAGAAACTCGTGAAGACCCAGCTCCCAAGAATATCTCCTGGCGTAAACTTTGAGAATGCACTTAACAATTTAATTTCTCTGCACTATTGCACTTTCAACTTAAAATGGTGCAGTTTCTATGTTATCAATATGCACTCCTTGTTCGTTCTTTCATCGTGTTGTAGCTTGAATGTTAAATGTGTCTGCTAAATGTCTAAATGTAAATGTAGATGTAAATGTAATGGGCCTGATTGAAACATTTGTGTGTAATCTCGAACTCAGGACAGGAACGCAGGAAAGTTAGTTACAAGTTTCAAAATCTCCACAAGGGGGCAGAATGGCATAACAAGCAGAACAGAGTTGAGCAAAGTACTACTGATGGAGTCATTGTTATTATCTAGCATTAGAAAATTTGACAGAAAGATCCTGTTATGAGATAGGCCTATTTATTGACACACAAAAATGTTACAATTTGCAATGGCTTGGTCATTTTAAGGTGCCATATGAGAGATAATGACTATGGCCGAGGGGTGCACTGTCAAACTTGACCACATTGACAAAGGCTATGGATTAGCCTATTAACAAATCCACAGTTTAGTTTTTTTCAAAATTCTATATAAAAACACAATAGCACATGCATGAGTCACATCAAATGAAATGGACAAAATAGAGAAAACATTCATGAATCATTCATTAACTTCAGAACGTAACAACATTTAATATTATTAATAATAATAATAATAATAATAATAATAATAATAATAATACACACATATCAGAATATACAATGTCTGGGACAATAAAAACAAAATAATAATGCAAACATAATACAGTCATGCATTTCACTGTATCTACCAAGACTTGGAAAATAACTTAGAGTTATGGAATTTCCACATGCAGACTACAATCTGATTATCTTATCACTGATATACACGTTATCACATGATATGACATCTGATTTTATGGAGGGAGATGACAAAACAAAACAAATAATGCAGATGCTTGTATAACATACAAGTAAAGTGGGACATGAGCATTACGATCACAACAGAGGCTTCCATGCAAGTCCCCTTACACCACCTCACCAGTCAAACACTGTTCCACCACAAGCTTTAGAAATCATTGGATACTGACCGGTGCACAGCTCTCTCCAGTCTTGCTCTGCCATGGCTGGGCCCTTCGTCCAGCTCGTCATCCTCTGGATCACAGTCCTCAGCTCCGTCATGCGAGTAGCTGTGTTTCATGACCAAGATGCTCCGGCGTCCACTGGGTGTGGTGACGGTGGCTGTGGCCGGGTGGTGCATGGGGTGATGGAGGGGCAGGTGAGGGAGGACTGCCTGGGGGTCAGCCAGGGCAGCGGCGGCCTCACGCAGGCTCAGGTCGGTGCGGCTGCCATGGGCGCTGGAGGCCTGTGAGCCGCAGTGGTGGTCACGAATGCACTTGGATGATGACCGGCGCAGCTTCTGGAAATCCTGTGCCAACTCGTCCATCTCCGTGGAGGTGTCACGGCGCAGTGTGCACAGCTCATAGTGTGGCGGCTCAAAGGCCTCATGGAACAGGTTGGGATCAAAATCATCCCGTCGTACAATATACTTTTTGCGCGGCTGCTTGCATTGGATAATACCAGATACAATGAGAAGGATAACCACAACACCACAGGTGAGACCAATGATAGTGATGTTTATGTGGTCCATTTGATCCAGGACACTTGGCTTCTTCTTTTCTAGAGGGAACCACAATAAGATAAATCCACTCAATGTTGTCTAAACTAAAACACTATATATGACATAGCCTACAACTGACTTGACAAACCATAACCAAAACATCATTGAACTAATTCAGTCATTCCAATACATGGGTTTTCCATATCGTTCGATACCCGATACAATCAGATATTCCCACTGAATTAGGAGACAGGTATCATCCTTAGCCTTTATTGTCCTACTCTAACTGGGCATTATTTTCCAAGCCAAGACAAAACATAACAGATTAACATAGACATATATAATATAATAATATAATAAATTGTTATTTAGAATATAATTAAAAAATAAACAAGTGTGTGCCAGTGTCATTACATTGTATTTGATGTTTGTAGGCGCAAAGTCTAATTCTAATTAGTCTAGACTAGAGTAAGTCTAATTAGGCGCCTGTCCCTTTGAATTAGTATTTTGCTTTTTACTGTGCTGTTTCATTGAAGGCACAAAATTCCAAAAATGTAACGTTTAAAACTTGCTATTGTTTAAAAACTTGCTTGCTGTACATTTTCTCTGATATATGAGCCTTTAACCTTACCAAATGACACAAACAAATAAGCAATGAGAAAATATGTCCTATAGGCTTAAGACTACATTCACTAAATGATGAAATGTTTTTAAAATTATTTTCAAATTACAAATTACTTGTAATATAATTAAATACATTTCTCAGACCAAAAACAGCAAGAGGCCATGAGAGGTAAAGTGACAGGAGCTTAGAGAAATACAATCCATTGATGATATCTAAAATATGCTTGGTCCAATGTTGACATCAACCATTTAATAGTGGTTTAATCACTCTAGTTGGAAAGGTTACCTTTGCAGCCATTTTCATCCCATGGGTAGACACAGTTCTGTATTCCATTGCACACAAGGGTGTTATTGATACACATGTTACTGTGGCAGAAAAAAGTGTCTCCTTCACATGGAGCTGAAAAAGGAAGAACATTGGGGAGTCAAGAGTGTAACATCTGTAATATAAGATAACTGGCCATGCCAAATGTACTAAACAAATGACACTGAAGCTGCGTAAATAAAAAAAACTTAGAGTTACACTAAACACTTTTACATCCAGTATACTACCAGAGCATGGTAGCACAGAAGGACAAGTATGGATGACAAATAGGATGACAAATGTGTAAAACCAGAGGTGTGGTTGTAGAACTGATGTGCATGGTGAATGCATGTAAGGCATAGGTTTGTGAAGTGTTGATGATGCGGGACACCCATACTTCAGAGCTTGAAAGAACAGAATATTTCGCTACAAAAACAGGCAGTACCACATTCCCCAAACAATTTATTTACTTCTAGTAAGTTGGTCAATTAAAACTCAATGGGTATTATATGTTTCACCATTGTTTTGTCAAGGGCTTTTTGACAGGTAAATTTAGTCAAAATCAGACCTGGGTCAAATTCTAGAAAAGGGTCAACAACAGAAAAACAATGATAGGGTCGCAACCCATCTCATGCCATTTACACTACTATTATCCATGGTTGGACCCTGTCCAAACCATGCTGATAGACAGCCAGACTAGTGCTTCTGTCGTACTGCTGCTCAGTCTTGCATTTTGCTAGTACTACGTCAGGGTACTCTTCTAAAGCTTTGGTTACCAAATCTAGATTTTCTAGCAATCAATAAGCAACAGAAGTTGAAGGCAGTAGTGATACGTTTAAGGTTCAAATAAAGTTCCCACCCACCACAAAGTAAATGCCTGATGAGTGTTCAGACTCTGAACAGTGAAGCAAAGTCTGGTCTGGTCCTCCAGTCTAGACCAGACAACCCAGGTTAACCCTTTCAGACATAGCATCGACTTGAGTTCTCACTCAATTCATTGGTCTAAAAGACTGACCATCTGAGATCATAATTTTGTGCTAATGTTGGTGAGTATAGCCAGAGATGTAAAGTATGTAAAGCATCTTTGGTATAGCCTACTATTCAAGTAAACATGTAGTGTTCTGTTTTGATTGTTACCCATGGGACTACGCATGTTATAGAATGCCCCGTGTTCCTGTGTCCCTGGAATCATCAGTAAAATAAATCCTTATGGTGAAAGACAAATGTGAGCATTTATGTGAGCAAATATCTTCATCATTCATGATCATTTTGCTCACCATTGTACAAGACTATATTCATATGTGATTCCTTGATGCTGTCTTCTTCGGCATATATACTGTATATATATATAGATCACTTGAAACACTGAACTCAGTCACTATTCTCCAAAACTATCACACCAGTGTCCCTATGGATGGTATGCATCCCTGACAAATCTACTATGAGAAATGTCCATTTCATAAAGACTAACTCAATTCCGACTACACCAGTCAAACATATCACTTCCCTGTGACTAGTCTCCATTCCTTTTTAAATGATCACAGGTCATTTCACACTAATGCTCTAGCAAGACCGGAGCTGTACTTAAAATATCTACATTGCAATACTGTATGTTGCAATGATGTACTTCTGAATTGATGCAAATCAGTACAGATGCTGCTGTATTGATATAGAATCAAGAAACAAAAAAGCTGAGATGTTATGCAGCCTGAAAGGCCTGTAGACTTGGTTAAAGAGATACCAGGAAAAAATTTAGGTTACTTTTCCAGCTTCGTAGTCACTTTTATGAATAAATTACTCATTACGGGGCGGATGAAGGCTCTCTCGGCTCCCCCATACAGTCTTTTGGTATATTTATTGCACTTGCATTGACCCCTGCAGAATGATATCAAAAGGAATGAGTACAAGCCTGATGACATTGTGTTTAGTACCTTGTCACTTGTCAGTCAAGTCTATGAAAACTATTGGTGTATTGGTTAAACACTGGTGTAAGTTGCAAACAAAATTGGCAACTTGGAATTTCCATAGTTTAAAAATAGTAGACTTGCCTTTATGACTGAAAACCTGTGCGGCAGAATTGCATGCTTGGATTGAGATTGATTGATCGACTGAGCATCAGCTTTGCATGAGATTGTCTCTCCTTTTAGCGTAGAAAATTAGAGCACCAACTCACGTTCTTGAAAGGTGGTGAAAAGGATGCGAAAGCGGCTCCTCCGACTCTTCTCATCAGCCCACAAGCGCACAACCCCTAGCTCAGTGTTCAGCATTACGTCAATCGCCACAGTACTGCAGAACTTGTTTTTCAGGTGCTCCACAGAGCTGCTTCCATCATACACAGCCACAAAGTTACGCTTGCATTCATTTGAGTTCTGCATCTCATATTCCAGAAAGCGCAAGTAGATCTGTGGAGTGGAAAAGAAAACGTTTTTTCTTTAAACTAAATAATTACTTTGCATTGAGTTTTTTTATTCCAGTATCTGAAACCCTATAATCCTCCAAGGCATTTAAAAAACTGAAATAGACAACACAGTTCCACATGGTTTCCCTCATTCTAATAAACTGCTAACGTCATTATAGGCTTATGTGCTGATACTGAAGAAGAATACCTTCTAAATATTAGAAAACTGACAAGACAATTGATAAGGAATTGGACTGATAAGCAGAACCGACAATAGCATCGATATTGATAATACCCTATCATTTCCCACCCCTTTCAGCCGCACATCCATGCTAACTTGTGGACATCCCAGCAAAATTGAGATATTGTAAAACACTCTGGACCATTAACATGGGTCTCATTGTATCCTGTTGTACATTACTATACCTGAGTTCCTGCCCCTCAATTTCATCTTGTGTCTAACAACACCCCTTAGCTCATAACACCCAAAGTCATTGGAACTTCCAGTATTGTGAGGCTTAAAGTTTAGGTTAATGTTAAAGTCTACAGAGATATTTATTTTGATTTTGTGCAGCTAATGCATGTTGCTAAAAGTATCTGTAATGAAAGACAGCATATACCTGATTCTGCTAGTACATGTTAGTGTATGCAGGTGTTATTGACAACTGTGAGAGCCATTAGTGTGAGAGCTACAATGACTATGGTAAGAGCCTGAGTATACCACATTCACAGGTATGAGGCAGTTTGTGACCTGTGCAAGGGCATGCTGAACTGACCTTGGAGTTTGTTGGGGCACGGATAAACCACCTACAATCCACAGCTTGTGTATCTAAGGCTTTGGCCTCCTTAGATACCTGAATAGATTCCACTATGCCTTCTGGGCCACCCATCTCAAATTCACAGTCTGAAAAAGACAGAGTCTGTTAGTTGTGAATGCTGTCTGTGTGACAGTTAGGAATATGAAAAAAATGAGACCTACTAGGTAAGGGTGGCAGGGTTCCCAGGTCTTTGAAATCAGGATCTGTAAGAAGAGAACACTTTCACTTTCAGTGTTAAAAAATCATAACAACTAGCAGATGTGTTTAGGTGCATCTGGTTACATAATCAGGATGTGTATGAGTATATGACACAGGAAAATGTGTGTTCTGCATACATAAATCAACAATCAGTTCAGTTTATTCTGTGAGATATAAAATACTTCTGTTAAGATGATGCTGCTTATCCTTATTATACAAAGCCAAGGACAGAGTGTGAGAGTTGTGTGGTATCTACCTTTGACCTTATCACTATCCCCAACATTGGTGCAATCATCCACTTTCTCCTAATAACTGCAACATCTAGGATTAGAGACTCTCCTGAAGCCTTACAATTGAGATTGTATGTGGATTAATAATCCTTGTACCAGCTTCATACAGATTAAACTCCTTCATCCTAGACATGCAAGACAAGATCATGGACTTCAATTTCTCTTCATGATGTAGGACAGTCAGTTAATTTCCATGCACCTGTTTGTTATTATTCACAACAGTTATGTTATAAAGTCTGTTGTGCAATAAAAATATTTCCATTTCCAGAGAGAGGTGGTTAAATGCTTTGATTTTTCAATCTAAAAATCATTCATGAATCCTTCCTAATCCCCTCATGTTTTCTTACCTCTGGTTCAGCTCAAAGTGGATTATTCTCAGGGCTGCAGGGATTGGGAGCTTGCATGGTTGTGGAATTTTGAGTTTAGGTAAATCATTTGTCATTTCAAACATTATACCAGCCACATTATTATTATTGTTATTATTATTATTATTATTACCAACAACAACAAGAATAATATTGTTGTTGTTGTTGTTTTCCTGATTATGATTTTATACTATTGTTTTTTCAAGGTTGTATAGCTAGTGTGTGAAACAGTGGCATACCAGTGGTGAGATGAGGCCACTGTAGCCAGCTAGAGAAATGTGTGCATGCTAAACTGTGGGGCACTGAGTGGACAGAGAGCTCTCTCCCAAAGACAAGCTTTCATTAAGTGGGATGAAGAGAGATGACGCTGACCTCCCTTCTCAGCTGGTGCACGTGTGCCTGCACTACAAATGCACACACTGCACACTAGAGCATAGAGTCTCAAATACACACACACACACACACACAAACAGCGGGCGTCTGCAAAACACTACTACATCAATCCTATGACATTCATCGGCACAACATGGAGCTTTTAAGCTTTGATTTAAAGGTCACAATTGTGGAGTTTACTTCTACATGTTCCATGCTGACTTACCTTGAGTAAAGTTATATCTTGCAGAAAATCCAATTGCCTCCAATTCACTGTCAGCAACAAATTTTATCCACAGGTATCGTCCGGTGGATCTGACATACATAGGACTCTCCTGTCCACAGTAACGACCGATTATGGGCGAGAAACTGAATGGTCCATCCCTTATTTCAATGTGATCAAATTTACATTCCCAAGAGGGCTCTATAGCATATTTATCATCAAAGAATAGATCGATGCATTGCCTTGGAGAAGCTAAAGACAAAAGCCAGAAAAAAATCAGCACAATTTAGTGAAGTCTAAAAAAAGTGGTGTTCATGATGAAGAGCCAGAAAAACAGTAGCCTACCCTCAATGATGTAGGTACATTCTCTCTCCGGTGGGTACTTCTCTGGATAGTTGGGGGAGGTAAACTGTCCTCCATCAGGTTCTTTGATCCAGGTACCACACAGACCCACTGGAGTCACTCCAGAATTATTTTTCACTGAAAAACATGTCAGACTCACAGCTCTTATGACAGTACTTATGAGTCAACCTGACTCAACTTTGATTCGTGGTAAAGGTGACTACATTTAAATGGTTACATTTTCGGGCCCATTAATTTTCCCATCTTCCATGAAAGTCCAGATGAGAAATAATAGGCTATATTAGACAGCAATTTATCACTTTAGTGAGATGTATTCAGAAGCAGAGACAATTTCCTACCTGCAGCTCTTTTTGTCTTTCCAGTGATGCCCATTTTGATCAGACTGATGATCACTAACATTGCAGAGGGACAGGGTCTATGTTATAAACAGGTCATGTAACACATCACCTAGACGGTGTATTTTTCAATTTCTGTACTTTCAAAGCTAAAATCAGTATTCATCAACCCTAGATTGCTCCTTGCTGTTGCAGATTTAAATCTGGATATAAATGTAAGTATTCTATGTAAGTATTCTGTTAACCATGGCCTCCACCAAATGCGACCCATCTGCGTTCAAACATGATTATTTTTCGGATTACGTCCAAAAGAGAAGCATTTCCAATCTTGTACCAAGGGATTGGCAAACATATGGTCTATTCGACATGTAGACTATGTGTCATAAAATAATGAAGAAACTTTTTTAAATGTTATTTTGGCTTTTTAAAATGTTATTTAAAGTTAAAAGAATCCATTCTATTGTCAACGTCGATTATGGTGGGCTAGTGAAAGGCCTACTCATTAGATGCTTAAAAATTATGCATGTTGTATGTATGTTGTCATACTGAGAAATCAAAGCTTACCTATGAACAGTTTGAGCCCGTACATGATCTCTTTCGGCAAAGGTTCCCCACCTTAGCTACGTCCATGAAACTTTGACGAAAAGATACCTCATCGGTGAAGCCAGACATTTACTTTTCAGTTTTGCGAAGCAAACGTAGGCCTAACTCTTTATGGGCTCAACGCCGTGAAAAAATATCAACGAAGCGCAAGGTACCACTCTATAATATCGACTGACGAGGAGCGTCGGCGTGGTTGTCTGATCCCCATGCCTCTGGAAACCTGTTGTGGTGAAGAGCGGATTAACAAATCCGTCATCTCTATCGCCTTCGCGCCGCCCTTGTGTGTCTGTCCAGGACAGCAGGAAGAAACGAGAAGGTTAAATGGTCAGTTCTGCAATTCAAACACACGAATGGCTCTGCTTTCCATGGCATAATGATCCTTATATCAACCCTTCCCACTCCTCCCAAAACTCCTGAGGGTGAGCTTTGAGAGAAAGCAGAGAAATCTTGCTTGCACCTGCATTATACTGAATAGCCAGCCAAGGAACCAACAGCATAGTTGTAAGGCCATACGTTTACATTCCCTATAACATGTACAGTGTATGTCGACAAAAAGTCAGACAGGCGCTTTATCATCCAGTTGTGCTAGATGTGATTTATTCTCCAAGTAGCAATATGATACCATGGGCCAACTCCTGACTAAAGACAAATGAGTCTAATAGTGCAGAGCCATACCTCTGACTGCATGTTTTGTTGATGGGAATTTTTCAGGGTAGAAATGGGCAAACAACCAGGTCATGCTAAACAGCTGAGAGAAAGGAAGGGAGGGAGAGAGAGAGAGAGAGCTAATCTGGTCCCAGATGTCCACTGCAGTACAGAACACAGTCTGACCACCCTATGTTACATCATATGGCAGATCTGAAAGAATATCCATGTAATATGGATAGTTTCTTACATAAATGCATCTGCTCTATTTTTTATACATATCAATTTTCCATTCAGCCTGCTATCTGCTATTACACCATTGCCACACGTATATGTCATTGATATTGATCGATGTGGATTCCAATGGTTCAGATGGAGGAAGCGTATTCAGCAGCTAGAGAGACTGCTCACCATGTGGCATCCCTGCTACACTGTAGATATTTTGTTCATACAATTGCACTGAACTGACACAATGGTTTAAACCTCAAGCCCAGCATTGCTGTTCACCCAGCTGATGAAGATAAAAATCAATACCAAAGAAAAGTATTAAAGTGGATGAGTGTAAATGTTTTAGTGCACCTGCATATTTCAAAGTAGTACAGATAACACAGTGGGACCTGTGAGGTACATCTGCATGCATATAAATTTAGTCATCGCCTTACTGTAATGACTGACACTTTTGGCACAACAACACATCAATGGAATTCAACTTTCAACTAAGACTTGTCTGTCCACTTTCCTCTGGGTCCCAAGTCAAACTCCTGTTCAAGAACAAACAAGAAGCTCTCCTGCTCTTCCCAGTCTTTTTCGCCTTCTCAGGCCACTTGACTGTTTGACCAAAGGGATGATTAAATGCTTAAATTAAATTTTGTTTTGTTTTTTTGACAGAGGGGAGGCTTAAATTCATTCCCAAATCCTCTGTCATCTTCTATAACTGTGCCAGCTGAAGGAGGCTCTTCTTGGTGTTTTTAGAGGAAGGTAGCCTATGAACTAACTGGGTGAATGAGACTTGCCTACCATGAGTTTGATGCTTCGGGACAGTGCTGTTCAGGACCTTGTCATAGAGTCATCTACATCTTCCTTGGCAAAATTTAGACTTGTATCCCACCATTATGCGCGCCAGTGAACCTCTTGTTCTACAAAACGTACCCACCTAACATCCATAGCCTATTCCCTACCAGTGTTGGGAGAGTGCCATTAACTTACGGGGCAAAGAAGATATGATTGAAGAGTTCCAAATTCACGCCACGTGATGACCTGTTTTGGCACTTTCCAATTTGTCCAGACAGTTTCACAGCCACTGGCATTATGCCTTTCTTCCTCTATGTGTTGACTGGGATCATGTCTATCCTCTGCTTTGTCTGACCATAACTGTATAGGTTTATTCTTTCCAGAGAGCTTCAGTGCATAACAAACAACAGCAAACAGGAGAGATTTCAATTACACAGAATGTGATGTTAAGAATCTTAGGTGCCTGTGGACTAAGCATGGCAGGGGCATCATCTTCCCTGAGTCAAGCTTGCACCTGGTTGAGACTTTGTCTGTTTGACTGTTTCTCAGCTGTTATTATTGGGGACTGCTACTTTTATGTGATCCTACTCCAAAGCGGTCTGCTTTAGAGGGGTGGATTGTGTCCCCCATGCTGTTAACTTTCTTTTCCACCGTACCCTTCATCCCTTGCAGGAGGCCAGTCAGGTCCCTTTTTAATGTCTCCCACTGTCTCTTCTCCAGTACTCCAGGCCATTTCACCTGGGTTTGTCAACGCACAGGACTGTAGTCTACGTGATATGTAGGTATATGCCATATAACAACTTAAAAGGTTCATGGGTTTGCATATATCCAGTAAAACATAGGCTGCAATACTGACAACACTGTAACAGTTCAAGACAGTATACCCACTACAGCAAACTAGACTACAACACTGTCAACGGTGAGCTTCCTTTCAAGTGCTGGCTTTGGCTGGGTGGGCATGTTGCATCCTCCTACCTCAGTTGCTGTGCTTGAGTCACCTTCTTCAAGGGAGATGATGTCCTGTGAACTGAAAATGGCCTGTTCCACATTTGACAAAATGATTCAAGGCAAGGCAACATTATATGCATTTCACTCACATAGTTCAATGTGCAAAAACAAGCAAAGCACAGTAAATGATAGAAAGCAAAAGCATAAAAAGATAATAAGAGAAGGATAAAACAACTGGAGGCATAACATGATTCACTGTTCAGTTTGAATGCATGCACATTCACATGTGAAATAGTCAAATTAATAGTAGGCTACAAAAAGTAAGAATATATCCTACATCACGCAATAGCCACGTTCTTTCTTTTCATTAAAGAGAGACCCTTCGGGATTCCAGTCACTTCAGAAAGCTACATTATTGAGAAAAATAACTCAAACACCTCATGTATGCTGTACTGAAAACCACTAGATGGGGCAAGTGATGTTTATCGTCACCTGGCAAGAGACGACTTCAGATTCTTATTTGAGGGCAGGTCAAGTTTTGTGCTGGTTTAAACATTCGAACAGGGATGTTTATTGATAAAGGGATTCTAGGGATGCTTCTACCAACAGCTATATGTTTTACTGTGAGAGGCGGCGCAACAGACATACGCGGTGTGAGTTGTAGAGGGAGTGAGTGAGCGAGAGAAAGAGAGAGAGAGAGAGTAGTTGGTTGCAGCAGGTGCTTGCGCTGCTACTTATCTCTGAAGACTGGTCCTTACACATTTTGAGCAGAAAGCTTTTTCCTTCAACATGATGAAAGGCCACGATACTGAATTATTTCCGTTGTGGCTGGCATCCTCCATTCTTCTGGGATGTGGTGTTGGCCTTTCTTTGGGACAGAATGATACAGAACCAGTGGTTTTGGAGGGAAAATGTTTGGTTGTATGTGACTCGAACCCCTCCGCAGAAGGGGGGGTAACATCATCCTTCGGAATATCTGTACGTGCTGCCGGAGCTAAAGTGGCGTTTTCTGCAGTCAGAGGGACCAACCATGAACCTTCAGATATGAGCAACCAATCTATGACCATTTACTTTGATCAGGTAAGTAGCCTATCTTCCATACTCCAGCAACCCTTATCCAGCAAATCGCCAAATGCAAAATGCATTGCCTCAAGTAGCGTTTAGCCTGTTTCATTATATCATAGTTTTCAGTTACTTTTCACGCAATGAACAAAGTGATAAATCCTATTTGCGAGATTCACAAAATTTGGACATGCACTAAATGCTCTCATACCATTACAGGTACTTGTCAACATTGGTAATCATTTCGACCTTAGATCCAGTGTATTCCAAGCCCCAAGGAGAGGAATCTACAGTTTTAGTTTCCATGTTGTGAAGGTTTACAATCGGCAGACTATACAGGTGGGCACAAGACGAGACTGATCACATTATGTTCGATCAACACAATGTAACCTGGATGTAACTAAAAGTTAACATTTTCCCCTCAAAAACGTAGGTAAACCTGATGCACAACGAGTTTCCAATTATATCAGCGTTCGCCGGCGATCAGGACGTGACTCGTGAAGCTGCCAGCAACGGAGTTCTTCTTCACTTGGAGCGCGAAGACAAGCTTTACTTAAAACTGGAACGAGGAAATCTGATGGGTGGATGGAAGTACTCTACATTCTCTGGCTTCCTCGTGTTTCCTCTCTAATTTCACAATTTCTGTTGTGCGGCTCTGAGCTCTCCGTATGAATTTGGATAACGTTCAAGGATTTTATGAAACTGGCTGCTTTTTCACGATGAAGAAATCATTTGAAACACCAAACCATTAGAAGACATAGAGAAAGCGCATGCAGTGCTGTAAAACAAGTAAAGCTGTAAAGCAAGGCTCATTACGAGTCGTGTTCATTTTTATTCTGTTCAGTACAGTTTGATTCTGGTTTTTATATTTTGATATGTTGCAAGCAACAGCGTTGTATAGTCTAGCCTATGTTATATTTGGCATCTTGGTTAAACTCTAGTCTTAGTGTCAGACAGTAAACACATGCATTTTATACTTGAATGTAATTACTAAAAGTAGCATTAGGAATGTAATGAATTGTTTAATCCTTTACGAGATACTAACCCATATTTTAAAGCAACAGTAGCCAAAGTTTTAAAATAAAAAAATGTCTCAAAGCTCTGTCCATGGTGCTGAAAATACCTGCGTTAAAAACGTGTCGCAAATAACAGTACAAACTCGAGACGATTTGAAATAATCTGTAGCCTAATCTACTTCAGCAATGTATTTGACACTCACTGAGATCTGAGGCATAATCATGGCAATTTCTGTAGTTAAAAAGGCCGAATTAGTTTCACTGTAATGCATGTGTGCGTGTATGGGTAAAACAGCCCCATACGCTGTAGCAAAAGGTAGAGAGGTGTCTCTCACATCTTTACTGGAAAAAATTAACTGGTTGAATGGATGGTTGCCAAAACTGGGGTTGGCTCTTGCATGTGCACTAATCAGGCACAGTTCATTCTGTGTTAGTTAAGTTAGTGTACTTTTGGAGATCAACATTGTGTCAGACAAGTGCATAGCCTGCCGTTTGCGTGTGTTTGTAGTAAAATAAATGTTATGATGAAAGACTTTAGACGAAAGACGAAGTAAAAAAATAAGACCGCGAGATAAGAGGTGTTCTGATGCGTCTGTTGAGTTATTGCGGTGATGACCAGGCCAAGAGTAGGCCACTATTATTACACAATTTGAATGGATTTCAATGGATTTCTTGCCATTTCGTACAATATAATTCAATTTTATTGTGAGGTATAAACCTTGGTATCCTTTACCCCTGTAATATAAGTACTTGCACAGCACGTATGAACCACCCATAATACTATATAGGTGTCCTGGGAAATGGAAGGCTGTCGCCAGTGCTTTAGAGAGGCTTTAAGAGTTAGTATTGGTGCATCTAGTACCATCATGAATATCTACTCTGTGCAGAGCTGAGATGGAGTCTAGGTCAGACAAAATCAGTTATGTCTCTCAAGCAGTTGTTTAAATGCAAAAACAAACATGAGCACAGACACTCTCTATCACTTTCACTCTTTCCCTCTCTCACTCTCTCTCTCACACACACACAAATTCTTACACAAGCTCAAAGGCACACCTACTCATTTTTTTTTTTGTCTCTCAGATATGCACACACTCATACATAACAACAAAATGCTTGGATATCAAGTGAAAAAAAATTCTCCACCTGCACAGTGTGCATAGTCTAGAAAGAAGCAGCCAACATCAGTGTGGTATGCTCCTCTAGGGATTCACAGAAGCACACAATAAGCCTTGGGTTGTGCTGTGACACAGTAGTATCTGAGCATCTTCTGACAGGAGGACTATCAATGAGTCTACGCATCTCTGAACACCAAGGATATACACAGATTTATTTTCTGCTGGCATAGGAGGACAAGGCGCAGAACAAGGAGAGTTATTACCATGGGCACAATTAAAAACTGTATAGATAGCACTCTTGGAGGTAAAATGCAAATTTGATGAGGCTTGGTAACAACGTAGGCGTTCAGTGTTAAATTGTGCAAAGAACATTGCAAGGGAGGCTCTTGAGAAGACTGTGACCGTGAACAAGATCACACCTGTGAAACTGTCTCTCAGAGCTGTCTTATTCTCAGAATTCTCAGTTGTCTGAATTAGCCAGATCACATCCTTTCCTTTGTTTGGTGAGTTAAAGCAGTATTTGTTTTACTTGTTTGCTGTTTTTTTCTCCATGAACTTTGATCATGTGTGCTCCATTGTTGCTGTAAATTATCTGTGTCCCCTGACAGTCTCCTGGTCTGGTTCAAGTAAAGATGACCCAAAGGCTAAAAGCTGTCTGAATCTTTCTACTGACCTTTCTTTTCCAGGAGGATGATTAAAACTGAAGGCATGAGTCAAGAAAACACGTTTGCTGCCAGGTCACTTCACATGACTTTGAATTGGGGGGAGAAAATGCAGATCTCTCTGGAGCAAACTTAATTTTTTCTTTTTCCTTAGTGAGTAGAAAATCTCCCTCTTTCCTTGCCAGCTTTCTGTGGTATTTTTGTGTTTGTGCTATGTTTGTGGCTTATTTGAACACAGGTCTTACATCATCATTTTATTTTTTTTATTATTATTATTATTATTATTATTATTATTATTATTATTATTATTATTATTATTATTATTTACCATTTCAAAGACATTTACAAATTGCTAAATTTCTTAACAATTCTTGTATCACTTTCTTGTTTGGGGAGCATAGTAATGTAAAAAGGTTTGCTCCATTATCAGTTTCGTTACACATCGGCATTGTGCCATGGGATAGTATTGCATCCTGCCTGCATATATGTCTACAGGAGAGTAAAGTTTCTATGGCATTGCAGAGTGGCCACATACTGCAGGTTCATTTACATTATCATAAGTCCATTTTGTCAAGAGCATCTGTTCCACATAGTCAAGTAGATGCCATTATGTGCCTCCTCTTTCTTTATATGGATTCTTGATATATTATAATGACCTGGATCCATCCTGGTGTTCCCACTGTTTGTACATCCACCTGTGCGTTGCAGCATGCATGGCAATCAGGAATAACACTCCAATCAGCACGGCCTCCCACAGAGCTGCTTCCCGTGAGGAAAAGGCTCTGTTTATTGAGGGAAATAAAAATGAGAGAAGACACTCAAAATAGACCTACTTTATTTCAGTTGCTTTTTTCTTTTTCGTTTTTTTTTTTGGACCTCCTGGACTTTGAGTATTCTGATGGTTTGACACAATTTAGGGAATGCTGATTGTGTTTATGGATAATTAAGATATACTTGAATAATGATATTGCAATATAAAGATGTAAAGCTTAGCACAAGTTACTGATGAAAAAGCCAAGTCTAGGTTTTAGCTGCTCTGTGCAAAAAGCAGTACCTTTTGCCAAAATAACCGGACTATAAATGACTATGGAAAATGTTCTTGTTCCCAGTGTTAAATATAGTTTCAAAAAGACAAATAATTGAAAATTTAAAGTCAGAGTGTATACTTACAAAATGCCAAGAGACCTGGAATTCATTCACAAATATTTGTATAATCTCAGGGTATATCACTTTGAGTCTTGCACCACACAAACTTAGATCAGTGATGTAAATGATGTGGAAAGACTGTGTATTCCTCATTTCTGTTAACACTCATCATCATTCATCAATCATGATCATAATTTTTGACACATGCCATTTTAACCTTTCTTGTATTTGTGCATAATCAATCAGGACACATATGATTCTGCTCGCCTAAAGTGCAAGTCAGTCTTCAGTCACCATTCTCTCTCTCTCTCTCTCTCTCACACACACACACACACACACACACACACACACACACACACACACGTCACATGTGCTGTGTGCTGCAGTGCTCAGATGGTGAAGGCGATACCATATTTCTCCATTGTGAGCTCAGCTGAGAGCCTTTGATGTCGGGCCTCTCTGTAGGATGCCTGGCGGGAGATGGGCAGCGAGCGAGCACAGGCCCAATCTGTGACCCACTGACACCTGGCACTGGCGGCCTAGCCCATGATCTTCCTTAGGCATGGAAATGGGTGTGGATCCACCCTTTACCCCGGTGAGAGGGGAAGTTTTCTCTCCAGAAAGCCCTGACTGATCTCCCACCAGAGTACCTGGCTCTCTGCGGGCTGGGGTTAGCAGACTGTTGGTTGCTGGCCATTAATATCCATTGGTGCAGTAGAATATTAAGATTTAAAGGAGGTGCAAAGCACAAATGCAATTGCTGTTCTGCTAAACTACACCCCTAGACCCCATGAGGTTTCTATTACACACCATTTTCAGGGCAGTAATGGTGGCTGCCAGGCTGGCGAAGTCAGCAGTTACAAAAACACTGAGCTTCCTTAAAGGTCGGGGATGAGACACTAAGACCATTTTTCCTAATTACTTGAAATCTTCACATCTCAGTCACAGTCAATTAATTAAATGCGTCATCAAACTTAAAAAAAGTCAGTCACCTTACCTGTGGAATGCACATGACTGTACAAAGTCTGCTGAATTAATCGAAACAATCTGCATCTTGGTTGTATTTTTAAACTTGCCTGAGGCATTTTTTCAAGGATTTCATATTCCTTCCTTTCCTTTTCCTAAACATTATCAGGAAGATGCTTCATAGAGTAAAATTGGAAGGTCAGGGACCCAATGTAGTCACATTACCTGCTTGCCAATAGTAACGCTCCTCCAATAGGATTATATGAGTATAAATGAGTATATTCCCACAGAATAGATCCCAGCAACAATGGTTTCCATATGAATTTGTCATTCCTCAGTAGAACAGCTATTTGTCCACACACATTAATTATATCCTACAAGCCGTTTATTTTTAACGGTGCAGCATATGCCTCATTCATTTCACCGTCAGGACAGCACCTTTGCCTACTTATGAACAACTTGAGAGTGGAAAGGATCTTCACAATGTCTACAGCAGTGGGACTTTTATGGCTCTCACATCCTGGATGTTGTTAGAAAGCTATTTGCATTATATACAAGACAATGTTCCTTTGATGAAGCTGGCTACTGCGCTGACTTTGGAACTTATTTTAAATACATTAGATGCTGCTTTCTCGATCCCATCTGTTTAATTACTTGTTGAACAAATCAGCTCTAATTCAATCTACTACACTGCAAACAATTTCAAATTTATGGGTGGAGTGCAGGTTGTTCATCTTCTTAATAGCATTTGAATTAGTTTTTGGAATTGTTGGAAAAACGTCTTCAGAAAAAGATTTTTTTTTTTTTAAATATAACAAACTGTCAGTTGCAAATTTAGGGACATGACCTTCTCTGCACTGATACGTTCATCATTTCAAACTGTGACACATAAGTTCTGCTCTTTGCCCATAGGTTATGCCTATTTGCAATACACCACAGACTTGTGTGGATGTCCACACAGTTGCTTCATAGTTGGGCAGTCAGTGCTCATAACTGTACACACAGTAATTATTCCCTGTTCTTCAAGCCTCTTAACTGGAGATGGAGATCTCCTTTGGGAGCAATTGGCTTGTTCTCTTCAGACTTGGATGCCAGCAGTTATAAGATTCCCACTTTGAGAGATGTCAGTGGCTGCCTGTAAATAATAAATAGGAGCATCTGCTGGATCCCATTATTTAGCCTTTACCTTCTTCTCATTAAGTCTCTCTCTCTCCTATGGAGATGTGTGCCCAGAGGACTGTGGGGTTGGTGACATATGTAAACACCATTTCACACATGAAGTGGAGAAGATTTAGGGGAATTCAATTGTGTCTTTGCCAAAATAATTGTAATTGTAAGTGTTTGATTGTGGTTGGTGTGTGGGGAGTACTAGCAGAAGAATGACAGAAACAGAAATTGTTGCCTGATTTGCTCTGTGGCAAGCAGAGCTCTCAAATTTTAATTTAGCTGACAGTTAAAGCTTTTACGAAACTACCTTTTTGCTCACGAGGGAAAGTTTTCCTTTAGGTGGTGCATTAGTTAACCTAACTATCAAAAATCATCCTGATTGATTGGATATAGTATATATAATCTTTTTATCCTGGAAGTTTGCCACAGAGAGAGGTGAAGCGCACACTAAACCAGAGCAGTCGGCTGTCTGCTACAGCTGTGCCTGGGCATTGAGGGGTTAGGTGCCTTGCTCAAGGCAAAGGATGCATTGGATGGGGATTGAACCAGCAAACCTTTGGTTTCAAGACCAAAGCCCTGAGCAGCAGGCCATTGCTGCCCCCTTTTCTACATTCAGTGGAAAAAAGTAACAAAATGGTTCATTATATCCTGATTAATCAAACTGCAACATTTAAGAGAAACAGACAGAAAGGGAAACAGATCGAAAGGGAAACAGATCGAAAAAGAAACAGATCGAAACAGAAACAGATAGTTCAGATAGCGTTGAGCCATAACATATCATCCCTTTTTCATGTGTTTAGGCTTATACATAAATACATTTCAATTTTATCAAGCCCAAAGGCAAGGCGTCAGCAATAGGAATACTGATGAAGTACTGAAAAATTGAAAGTGGTGTTGACTGCTTGATCAACTGCCCACATTTCATACCAATACTTCATATATTTGCATGAATCAAGAGACGACAGTTCACCACATCAAACCCTTAAACATTGGTGTTGCTTAGCCAGTGAGAAGAAATGACAAGAGCACTTGGTTAACCAAGGGTAAGCCAGTGACCTTTCTTCATACCTTTCAGCTCCTGGTCTTGTTCAAGGTGCAGGTAGAATATCGGTGAGATACCAGTCTCGACAGCACAAAGCCTGATTGGTGTTACAACCAATAACACTACATACTATCACTATCAGCTGCAACCACTGCTCCGTGCAACCACACTATATTGTATACCTGAAACAACAAATAATTAAGCAATTAACAAGTTACAAATCATTTCATATCTTCTGTAATGACATTTTAAGACTCTTCAGTACAATACATTCAAAACACAGGTCACAGCAATCATCTGTACAACATAAAAATGTTTTGGCAGAACACATTATGACATATCTCCTCTGTATTGCTGGATTTTATGCAGAGAGACCTGAAAAATTATTCATCTTTTTCTACAAACATTTTATGAAATATGTATTGCCCCCCCTGATCTTGTGCGTGTGAAATGTCAGGCTAATTAGAAATGAGCGAACGAACGAAACAAGAGAGCAGACTCATCTCTCCAAAGTGACCCCAGGTCTGCTCGTGCGCCGGGAGTCACAAACCTCCTAGGGCATGCCTTGGGCTGTTTCCAGTGCTGCCAGCCCCAAGCTGCACTCCAGAGGCAGCTCTGCCTACAGCCCCTGCGCCAGTAGGAGTCACAGCAGTCGCAGGCAGCATTACTAATACATGACCTGTTTGCACCCTGTGCTGCACACATGCACATTTTTGCTATTTCTCTGTTGCACTGTGAGTTGAGCCATTCACTCACTTACCACAGACTGAGCCCTTGCCATTGACTTTCTGAAAATCACTTTTTATAGTACCCACCCCACCTTTCTTCATGCTCATCATGGGGATACATTTATTTTTGAATCAGTTGAGGATGCAGGCTTTCGAGGGCCATATCTGGGTACCTCGTCGCTGGCCTCTTGAGCCTAATCTTGTCCTGTAATGAAGCCGAGGCAGGGAGAGGCACGATGCTCGGCAGCAGTGGCTGCTTAAGCCTGCCTTTTATGTGGAGACACATGGCGCGCTCGGAAAGAGGTCTTCTGGGGATGCTGGCAGATGGCGTGGCTCTCAGATAAAGGCAGCATCAGTGTGTGACAAGCGGTGCGGCTCCACAGGCCTCCGCGCACGAGCCCCCGCCGAAGCATCAGGGTGTGTGCTGCCTGCCGCTGCTGCAGCAGTGCAAACTCCCAGTCTTGAACACAAATGACGAATCAAAGCGTTCAATCATGGAGACTGACATTTTTGGAGAGGTAGTGACAGGCGAGAAGTCAACAGAGGTGTTATGGCAGTGCCTCATAGACTTCCATAGGCAATTTCAAGTCATTTAGATTTGAGGGCTTTTAAAAGATATCCACTGTTATCATGATCAAACAGCTTTGGGAAGCGCTCACATCCTGTCCTTGAAAGCATTTTGACAACAAGGTAAAGTTCTGTTTATATCAGAAATCTCCAAACACAACTATAACACCATAAAAGAAATATTTTGGGTGGATGCATTCTGACATCCCATCCTCTTAGTGATTTTTGTGTGTGGAAAAAAATACCAGGCCTACATTACCACCATTTTCAATATGAAATGTAATGTTCTTCATAATGCTGCTATTTTACAAGGCGAGTCCCACTAAGATCTTAATCTCTTGCCCTAGAACAACAAATATAAGATACACAATATGAATATGCTTTTGTGGTATTGATCACGGCGTCACATTGTAATTCCCCCTACCATGAAACATTAGCATGACTAACAGCCAATTAGAGCCAAGGGTGCAGCAGTTAACAGGATCCTCATAAGGAAAAATGGAAACTCAAGTCTCAACCTCTTACTGGCTCTTTAGTTCTGATCTTTAGGAGAATATAAACATGCATGGTCATTGGTCAATTAGGAGCCAAAGAGGGCACTTGCTGTGGAATCGGGCTGAATGCGGGCCTCTAAGTGACCCTTGGAGAAAGGCAGTAGATAGGAGCCTCCATAGAAACCAATTAAATCTGACACGGAGGGGCTGCTGTGGTATGCACACGATCCGTCACCCTGGGTAATAAACTCACTCCTCACACTCCAGGGCCAGTGTGGTGTGCGGTGGTGTTTAGTTGAGGCACCAAGGCCTAGGCACGCCTCTAGACAATCAACTGGCCATGAGATATAGGGGCCATAGATGGCTGACTGAGGCTTTATTCTCTAAAATAATAGATGTCCAATGCAAATGAGACATATACGTCTTTTTTGTCTCAAGTGTAATTAATCTATGCATATTCTGAAACCCTACATGACTTAACAGATGTTCTAGAGGCATAAACTCAGTGAATATAGTCACAGTGAGTAAGAAGATAACACATATCAGAATAAGTCTTTTTTATTTACATGGTGTATCAGCAGATACAAAAAACCTTTTACACTGTATTCAAAATGTGCAATAAGTTGGTATACAGCCTGCCCCTTCAAAAATATCCAAAACGCATGTCAGAGCTTACACTGCATTCTCAAAGGGCATTCTAAACCTGGAACAAATCACAACCAAAAAAAAAAAAAATCACTGCAGCCACAGGCATCAAAGAATCACCCATCATATCAACACTACATCAGCTCTATTTCTATTTTACAGACGTTCACAACTAAGTGACTTTCAAGTCCAGTCATTCATCTAACCACATTGACACAACATTCGATGTGTTCATATTTCTTTATGATCAGAAAGGCCATCAGTAATCATTATGGAGAAATGAAAATTACAACGTACCAAACGTGGATAAAAGTGTATATATTCTATTAACAGAATAAACTAAGGCCCAAAGCAACTTAAAATGATTAGTATGAACAAATGTAAACTTGACAAAGGTAACACCTAAGGATGCTGAAATGGACAGAGCTAGATATTTAAAGATGAAATACTGACTTTATCTTAACTGAAAAGGGGACAACAGATTTATTACTTTCAAGGACTGGGGAACACTATAAAGGGTTTTGTCTGTGCTTAAAGGGATTATTCGGAGTGAATCAATCCGCAGCCCGGTTGTTTTGTGTTGCCGAGTGTTGTCGGTAGGTATGAGATGACAGAATTTGGTGCAACGTAGACCACATGGAGAAGCAGCAGCCATCGCTAGCTGATGGGGGCGAGGACATTTCGTTTCCTCATGCCCCCATCTGTTACCATTAGCTGCCAGTTTGCAAATTCAGTCTACATTGTACCAAAGAACAGGGATATGAGCTGATTGACTCTTTTTTGTTTAAGTGACTGTTTTAGCAACAAGTGGTATTTTATCAGCAACACTTGCTTCATGCCTCAGCTCTGTGGGAAAGATTTTAAATAAAACATGAAATGCCAATAACTTCATCTTTCCACAGCGGAATGAAAATATGAACATACCAAGCAGTACCATCCCCTATAATGAAACTAGGAATTATAGGTTTTTGTTCAATTTGCTGCAAACAGTGGAAATAAGATCAGCGGTCAGCCTGGTTTTAAGGTGTGCAGACTATTTTGGCCCAATAACACAATTCAAATTTTGCTTATTATATCAATCTACATATATATCTGAAATGAAATTTTAATGTTTGGAGGTCAAAACCAATGTCCCGATCAATGTATCACAACTGCAATACTGACAATGTGTATCAATTTCCCTTTTAAGCATCACAGGAATGTTTTACTTGTTGCAAATAATCCTCCCATAGCCACACAGCAAGTGCAGCAAGTGAAATTCCCTCTAAAACAACCATGGACTTGCACTAAGGACAGCAATTACAAAAAAGGCCTACCTTAAGAATCCAACACTTTTGTTTTGATATGTTTCTGACCTTGATGGTGTACAGCCAGTGTTTCCTGATCTTTGACAAAGTTGTTATAGTTATTATCCATATTTTTGCTTAACATGCCATAGCAGTTCTATCAAGCTTCAAAAGTGAGATAAAGAACACATACTTATACCCTCTTCCAATGCCCAAATTATTGCCTTATTGCCATCATAACAAATGACAGCATTTGGTGTTATCTGTCAAAAGACTATGACACAATGGCACTATAATGCCAGAGACAATAAAAAATTATAACCATTCACAACTTTGGCATAAATGTATTAATAAAAAAATGGAAATGGCTGCATAAACTGTGATATTTTGGCAAGATCCTGCAACCTGCAATATGGAGCATTTATCAAGTTCAAGCTTTATAAATCTGTGTGCATGGAGGGTTGGCCCGATAACTAAAGGTTGGATTGGAAACTGAATTTTATCCTAAAACACATACATTGAAATTTACCAAATGCAAACAATGAATATACACCATAAGGCAGAACTTGTTTCCCTTTTTATAAATTAATTAAATAAAAATGTTGATCTGGCATAATTTCTATCACCTCTGTCTCTACATTACTCATGTAAGTAAATTGCAATAAGAGTTATTGCTGAGGTCCTGGAAGCACTAGAGGCTTCTTATGAGATTGATAATTTGATCAAACCAATCCAATTTGATCACATTCAATACTATTTGAACCCTGGAAATGTGGAATACCTCACAAAGAAAATATACTGACAACGGTCAAAAAATTTAAAGTGTACTAACATCATGATGAAAAATGTTTGTCAAACACAAAAAAGTACCGTTCACTGAGAAACTGTCACATACTAAAATATAACAGGTTCATAGCGGTGAGGCATGAGGATCACATTCACTGTGTTGGTGAAAAATAGCCGAAAAAAAGTTTTCTGTTTTAGAAGTAATTAATCTTAAAAGTTAACTTATTTGCCAAAGGTTGTGTACTGCCAGTGTGGCTAGCTAATGTAGCTTATAAATAGGGCTCTCTGGAACAGCATACAACACAGGTGGAGCCTCAAAGGGAAATATCCTACTCAGGCTGATAACAGATAAAACAATACTGTGGCAATCACAAAGCCAAAAGGGTTGAGGGCAAAAGGAATTAAATTATAAGGTTAGGGATGACTCACTGCCTCTTGTGCGAAACTGTGCACAAATAATGGTGTCAAGAGTTACAGGAAAGATAAAAGCAACCCTAAACAGCATTAAGACATTTTCCCTGTGTGCATCCAAAACGTTTCTTCAACATTAGTAAAGCTTTTGGGAGGAACATGTGCTTCTTATGTTTTCCTTTCCATTATGGATATGTGTTTATGCAAAACATAAATGGATTACTTTGTCCAAAGAAAGACTATTGATCCTCACAACCAAAGAACACTATAAGCTTTTCTTGTCATGATCATGCAGGAAATATTCCAGTATATTTTGATCCTCTAAATCACATTCTTTGCACTTGATATGCCCAACAATATAATCACTATCTAATCTAGTATGAGGGAGACACTGTTACTGACTAACACACAAACACACATCACCTCTCACTTTTTCCTTGGAAAAAGGAAAAAAACACAACAACAAAACAAAACAAACAAAAAAACAATGGCACCCAAACATGGCTAAAAGTTGTTAAAACCTGCTTTGTTGTTTCATCTATCCCAAAAGTGCAAGTATAGCAAGCAAGTCTTGTGAATTTCCAAGACTCTATTAACCTTTTTTTCAATAGTGCTTTTCCTGCAAGTAATCTTTCATTTTATTCGGTAAAGGCAATTTCTGGATCAGGTCTATCCGTGTGTACTGGCGAATGACAAACCGGCAGAGATACTGCAGGGAACGCACTTGCATAAACCGGGACACGGGATTAGTCAGTCTGACAGGGTAGGTTGCAGATCCGGGTAGGCGTGACCTGGAGTAGCAGAAGGCTCCACTTTCAGAATCCTTTATTGAGTGTTCAATGAGGTCCACAATTGATGTATGGCCCTCTACATCTGGCTGCTCATAAAAGCTAAAACTGCCGTTGGAGTGTTCTATTCTGGTGTGGAGTGTCTTGCCTTGAGAGCGGAAGCTCAGGCTAAGCAGATAGCGGTCGTCCGAGCTGTCCCGCACCAAGAAGGAGCCATCAACTAAGTTGGTAAGCTTCTCCTCTGCCTCCCACCGAGTGATTGGCCCCCAGTACCAACCCTGTTTTGCCAGCTTCTTCAGCTCGACAGTCAGGCTCGTCACCACCATGGGCCCACTGTTCTGAACTGCGTCGTAGACCCGCTGCACACCTGGTGCTGAGTTAGGATCGAAGTTGAGGTGGTGGATGACTCGCTCAGCCACCTGAACATGGGTGCCACTAAAACCGGGTATGGACCTTTGGAGATGACCACCCGGTAGCGGAGGTAGCAGAGGTGAGAGGGGGGCTTCGAGTTGTGAGCCTTGCAGCAGCGCGTTGGCTGTGCTGAGCAACAGTCTGTTCACCGATGGTTCCATAAAGATGTCTGGGGACATTAACTCCTGGTCTATGGGGTCCTCATCAGCAATTAAAGAGCATCTATCTGACTGTGGCCCTACCTCCATAGGCGATGTGACATCCAGGCAGAAGGAGCGAGACCCTTCTTCAGAGTACAGTCCATCATCTAAAGGCATTGTGTACTGGATATAGTCCTGAGCTGCAAGGCCAATGACTACAGGCACATTTTCATCAATTTCTAGATGAAGGTCACCATTCTGAGGCTCTGGATCCTTCAACGAATCACTCGACTCCTTGAAGATTCCATCTCTAGGAAATTCCAGAAAGTCTTTACGTACACCATTAAGTGCAGGACTAGCGGCAGATGAATGAATCAAGGCATTCACCGTGGCCTCCACTTTTATACAGGTCTCTTCGGAATTTGCTGGTCTAAGAGGCCACGGGGTTGGACTGTAATGATGGTTTCGGAAAGAGGTGGACCGCAATGAGGGCTGGGATTTTAAGTCACTAAAACTAATAGGTGCAGAGGATGATGAGAATGTGTCATCATCGACAGAACTTACAGAAGGTGAACTCCCTTTCACTTTGGCCTTCTGTTTTGTAGACAGTCTCCTTTTCAAGGTGCCCATTAGGCTCTCACTCTTGGAGCGATTCTTGGACCCTTTTTCCTCTTCATTATCAAAGTCACTATTAACAAGATCTTTGCTGTAACAGCCTCCAAAAAGGGAATCTTCCCCTGCAAAACTGGCTGCCAGTGATGATGGAGCAGCAAACTCATTTTCATCTTTGCCTTTTAAATTGAGTGACTTTCTTATGGTCTTAAGGCTTATCTTCTTCATTCTGACAACTCCTCCCCAATTTTGGCTAGGGTTGACTCAGGCAATGCTTCACAGATGACCAGGTTGCCTGTCCCTCAGCTTGCACATTGCTTATCATGTGAACACCTCTGCCATTCCTGGAGAACAAAAGATTGCTCAGAATTCACATATCAAATGAGCTTCTGCATTCTCAGATAACTGTAATACACATTTCGCCAAACGACAGTGTGCTATTAATTCAATTATAATAACCCACATTCTTAAACAGACTGGACAAGAGCTTGATTCGAAACAGTGATAAAAGCATACAAATAGCAACCTTCACCCTCCTGTACATGGAGGAAAAGTTAATCTCTATGTTGTCAAATATAGTCAGTATAGTACCAACTGGATAGTATAATTTAGGACCTCTTGGGTCTTTCTCTCCAGCATGAAATAAGCTTTTAGCATGAAATAAGCCCATTACAGAGCTATGTATTGGTTGTAATCATTCACATGATTATGAGTGTTGGTTAGAAACTGGTTATGGGTTAACTGAAGTTGATGTAAATTCTGTGGCGGTAAGGAAGCCTGAAAATTGTATGCCAAAACAACAATGTGTTGTAGCATGCTATCTAATCATTAGGCTTGGACTGATATTAAAGATAGCCAGCTAGCCAAGTTGATCTCACATTTCTATTTCAGGCTGGGCAGACCTGACCTGGCTGAGACAACATTTCTGCCAACTACAAGTCCTTATATATCACAGTAACAACATGATTAATTTGGGCCGACTCAGCATTAGGACACGGTGGGCCTTTTTCACTAGGCTAGTGGATTTGCAAAATATCCCAAATAGTTAACAGCTCGCTGGCTAATGCTAACTTGACAAGCTAGCATTGTTAGACAAACACAAAGAAAGCCATTTTACACAAAACATTACTTATAACATCTCACGAGACAGAATGTGCACATTTACCTGTTGTGCTGTCACATCTAACAGACAGTACGTGTTGTATTTCCAAAATATGTCCCAAAGATCTCTGATTCACATACTGAAATAAAACAAGAAGCTAATGTCGCTAACGTTTAGTCCAAAGGCTTCACAACCTAGGCTACAACTACAACTCGTACTGATGGACTACCTTGCTAGTGCTGGCTAACGTTACTGCTAACTAGCTTCCCAAGCTAAAGGATAAAAATCGCTTTGCCTTGCTCTGTATATGCGATTTACGGGATAAAACACAACTCAACGGGATATACGCTTAATTGCGAGTCATTTGCTTACGGTTTAAACATCTCTACAATCAAGATGTTAAGCATTTAAAACTTTTCTCCCCCTTTTCGGTCGTCCTCTTGCTCTACCCCTTTGTTTGCTGTTGCATCATGGGAGAGAGAGGTAGGTGGCGGTGCTGAAAGGAGAACCTGGGGTCGCTGCTCAGACAGATTTACATGCAAATAATATAAGAATGTATATAATAAAGAATATAATAATTAATCAAATATATTTTTTCCATGGTAGATATTAAAACATTTCCAAGTGTCATAATTTAGACTCATCTTATATTATCAATAGATAGACCAATTATCTGAATTTTGAGTAAACTCAATAGGTCCATGACAAACAAAATTATTTTCAGGCTTACAAAACCTTTTAGACATCTCAAACTTACAAATTCTGAGTTTCGACCTTTTGGACAACATGTCAGCATTTGGCTTATATTTTCATCAGGACTGTATTGCTGACTTTGGAGCCACATCACAGTGCAGAATCAATGCCATATCTGAAGACATGTTCACACACACCATAATGGCTTTCCTCCTCATAACATCTGTGAATAATGAGGATTCACTAACCTTTTCTCTCACCTTATTCTTGTATCATGCCATTGTATATACACAGTGTTGAGATGTGATTTCACACATGAAGTGCTGATTGATGGTCAAAGCAAAGTACATACATGAATGTAATGTAGTGAATGCAAGCGCATATACATGTTTTTAGTGCTGGCTGATTTGATACGCACTCCCATCAGACATACATGGTATGGCACACATTGTCACGTTGAGTTACAAAAAAGTTGACAACACATTTGACTATGTGGTTATACATCATTGCATGTAGCTCAAATCATTCACATGTGTGTACCTTAGGTTGTACCCTTATTAGGTTTCATTTATTTCATTTTTTAGTGATGAGGCATCTCTTTTCAAATACATACTTTTATATAGATGTGAGGAGCAAGATGATAAGCTTTCTCAGATTATTAAAGGTTAAGTTTAGATTTACATTTACATTTATGCATTTAGCAGATGCTTTTATCCAAAGCGACTTACAAAAGAGGATAACATTCAAGCTACAGCACAATGAAAAACTAATGAAGCATTCATGTTGCTAACATGACATTTGCAGTATTTTGAGATAAAAGTGCAATAGTGTAATAAAAGGTGCAGTATGGAGAGAGATTAACAGTAAGAGATTAAGTGCTTTCCTGGTATTCAGAAATTCAAGCCAGGAGATATTCTTGAAAGACCTGGGTCTTCAAGAATTTCTTGAATTCTTCTCTCTTCCTCCTCTAGTTTAATTGGTGTCTGTCTGAATGAAGTGGATAATTGTACACAGCCTTGTCTAATCAGTGTCCATAAACTATTCTCTCTCTCTCTCTCTCTCTCTCTCTCTCTCTCTCTCTCTCTCTCTCCTCTCTCTGTGAGCCTGCTGTGGTGTGCATTGTTGAATGCTGCATGAGAAGAGAAGTTCAGTGAAGAGGGATTAATTAGCCTTACCAATTACGACTGATCAGTTTGCCTTTTCACACTTACCTATAGAAACAGCAATCCTTTTAATTGCCCTGGCTGGACATACAGTACATCCACTGGGAGTAAAATGATCCAAGGTATTTTCAAAATTTGCTTTTAATTAAACAAAGCAAACAAAACAAAACCGTGAATGTGTAAATGTATGTTAGTGGTGTGTCTGCTGTTGGAATGTAACCTGTTACCTATACCCAAAGCCCAGACCAGAATGATTTTTGCAACTTTTTTCTCAATGTGAAATTTGTATGTCTGACAAAAGAATCAAACTCAGCACAATTTGGTACATAGTGTGAAATACTCCTTTGAACAAGTTGAAAATGTTGAGAGACAGACAGACTAAATTTAGTTCTGTGTACTTGATGAAGCTGCCTTGAAAAGACACATCACATCTCCTTCCATTGGCCTAAGGGCTCCCAGCTCACCAGATGCATGTTCACTCTCAGTACAATCAGACAGTCGGGCCAGATGGACAATGGCCATCACGAGTGACTAACACAGTGCCACTGCCCAGAGGTCATACCTCAGTCATGACAGGTCGACCATGACGGCACAAGTTTAACAGGTGTGCACAGGAGGCGAGGGCATCATGGGCATTCGAGGGCAACTTGGGGAGAGCTGAAGCCCAGGCTGAGAGCCTGTCAGGGTGACTCATTACAACAAGCTGTTCTTGGACCAGACAGATGGTTTCTGCCCATGAGTGGCAGCAACCAAATATGGGCATGAGTGGCAGCTACCAAGTATGGTCAATCATGCTTTAGTCAAACTCATATTTAGTGTGTCCTGAAAAGAAATATATGACCTTGTGTTTGGATATCTATAAGGTGCACATTAATCTACC
Source organism: Tenualosa thibaudeaui (assembly GCA_027481765.1). Taxonomy (NCBI): domain Eukaryota; kingdom Metazoa; phylum Chordata; class Actinopteri; order Clupeiformes; family Clupeidae; genus Tenualosa; species Tenualosa thibaudeaui. Next base: position 5,413,151 of record JAIFZK010000227.1, read on the forward strand.
ACAAACAGAGCCATTTCAGAGATGGAAGAGCTCGTAAAGATGTTCCCTCTGGAAATCAATGTGGAATCTTAACTGCTCCTAACTGCTCCAATATGCACTCCTTGTTAGTAATATGCACTCCTTGTTAGTAATATGCACTCCTTGTTAGTTCTTTCCTTGTGTTGTAGCTTGAATGTTATCCTTTTTTGTAAGTCGCTTTGGATAAAAGCGTCTGCTAAATGCATACATGTAAATGTCCTAGTGGTGTCAGAGTCCTTGGTGAGATTTTTAGAATGATGGTGGCATTGTGTCTGCTACCTGCCCCTTTCCTCTCCTCTCAGGGACCACAATAGAAATAATCCTAACTTCTGTCCTATAGAAATAATCCTAACTTGGAATGTATGGTGCTATCAATCTGTATCATCATTTAAATTGAGATGGTCAAATAAAATCAAACAATCAATATAACTGACATACTGCAATCAAAGATCACCAAATTAACATCTCATCAAGGGGTGCTATTCAGGAAAGTAAAAAATTGTTCTTATCTGGTAATTTAGGTTAAAGGCATCTCTGATTACTAGATATTTGAGAAGCCAGGAATTAATCTGCCTGTCTGAAACTTTTATGTAAATTTCTTGCAAACAGTAAGTTAATTAGGTACTTTGGGATTAACTGTCACCATTTTCTAAAGCCCTTGAAAACACACCAGATCACACCATACAGTCGTTTTGAGTGTTGTGGGTCATAAAGGTTGTTTGACTGTTGATGAAATCCCAAAGTGCCAATTATCGCATAAATTCAGATGGCACACTGATTGGTAAATTGAGAGAATAAACCTGCATATACTGTCCAGTTTGGACAAGTTCCTCAGTAAGGTACCTATGAACATAATCTGGCCATTTGCACCCATAAAGTGCATGCAATTTACTTAAATATAGTTGGAGTCATTTGGAGAGGGACCGATCTGATATTTAGATCGGATATCGGACCCGATTTTGAAAAAAATACTTGGATGACTGCAACAACCTCACATGCTACGGTGCGCCTCTGTGCGCTCAGCTGGCTTGAAAAGAATAGACACTTGTCTATAGCACCACTAGCACCTTGCACAGAAACAACGTTTGTTTCACTGAAGTCCTGTAATGTCAGATTTATGCGACAAATTTAAAATGATGTGCGCCTAATTAGACCTAGGCCTACAATCATCAAATACAAGTAACGACACTTGACACACACTTGTTTATTTTTGAAATTATATTCTAGATAACAATTTATTATATTCATGTCTATGTTATTCTGTTATGTTTTGTCTTGGCTTGGAAAAATAATGCCCAGTTAGGAGAGTAGGGCAATAAAAGCTAATGCTGAAATCAGATCAGTATCGAGTACTAACCAATATGCAAAACCCATGTATCGGAATCGGTACCGCAACTAAAAAAGTCGGATCGGTGCATCCCTACTATATCGCTTTCACTGGTAACTAATATTATTACCATTTCCAAACACTGGGAAAAACAATCTTAAAAAAAATCTTTAAACAGATACTATAGAATATCTAGGCCAATGTTTTACTGATGTTTTCAGTTCAACATAACCTTTCATATGAAAGCTTTCATATGTTTCAGCATTTAGGTCTGCAACATCAATCTTTCTTGCTATTTAATAGTATGCCTGAATTCTGATGCTTGAAGAGACAATCAAAAGCAGAAGAGTGTGTCTGTTAAGCAGCATCTCATGGGACCCATGCAAGGTTACGGGTCTTAGCGGCAGCATCCAGGAACCATGACAACACAATCTTATGTCACCAGACTTAAAGACCCCAAGGCCAGGTGAAACGCTGTAATATAAGAGATGTGGATTTTAGTGTGCATTTTTGAGGCTGAGGTAGAATACATTTCCATGCATTAGCAGTCTACAGAAGATGCTGCTGAAATAGAGCTCATCTGTCATGGATGTAAACCAGCCTTCCATGCCTTTGCCTCAAACACACATCATCAACCCCCTACCCCACCCAATATCTCTGGAGTTTCCTGCTCTTTCTTGATATCCCCCAGTTTCCTTAGTGCCTACATTAACCCCAAGGACGTCTCTCTCCTTCTCCCCACTCAAAACCTCACAGTCCATAATAGTGCCATGAGAGCCTCTCTTTACAACTCTTGCAGTCCTCTCTCAGATCCTCCTCTACCCTCTTTGCTCTGCCTCCCATCCCTTCTCTTCCTCCATGCTGATGACACCCTGCTGTGGTCAGTGTTAATTTGGTGGCTTTCAAGTGTCTAGGGGGGCTTTGTTGAAAGTCAGTCTCACAGCTTCCTCTGTCTATCACAGTTTGTTTGCTTTTTTGCCCCCACTCATGCATCCGCTTCCTGGTGACTGGGGCAGCATGGTGGCAGGTCTGTCTCCCTCTGGTGTGGTGGAGCATTCTGGGAAAGAGGATGCTGCCATCCAGAGGTCTGATTGGATCTCTGCGTGTGAGCTAATTTTAGAAACATGTATAAGCTTGTTGTTGATTAGAGTACCACCACCTAATTTCTTAAAAAACTATGATAGCCTATATCTGTTCAAGTGAATGTACAATTATTTTTTATTATAGATGTTGTCTATATTTTATTCTGTTTATCACCATCTTTCTACTTACTTAAGCCTTAAGGTGCTTGATTATAATTGAAACAACAAAAGAAGTCTTTTTTTCTCTACTTTCTTTGCCCATGGCAACATGCTTGGTATTGTGGAGTCCATTCTGAGAAGTTGATTAACATAGACTTTGATGTGTACAGGAAGTGTGTTCAAGTTGGGTTTTGCTAGTGTTGGCGGCCGTTCAGCCTTTAAGTTGGAGGAAAACATGTCGATCACATAATGTGGGCCTCTCTCCCGTAGCTTTTCTGAGGTTCATGGAGTACCAGGCAAAGAACACCAGTCGGCAGAGTATCAGATTTCCTCCTGCAGTCACTGCAAGGGCACATGTGATTAATTTAACCACATTTAATGGACTGTAAATTCACTCAAGGAATTCAAAGTTACCTTGTAAAATACCTGTGTATGTCTACAACGCAGTGTGGACTAATGTGAGATAAATAAGAACAGTGAAAAGGTGTGAACATGCTAATAAAACAGCAGTGAAGACAGCTATTTATAGGGGTAAACTAATCAAAGTAAACAAACAAGTTAAACTGCTAAAAGTTAGCCTTAGGCAAAGGAAACAAGATCAACACACAATAGGCAAACAAACAATACTGTTAATATGCATTGGATCTGTTTGGTTATCTTTATCACACATGACTAATTACCTTAGCTTTTGAAAAAACATGAAATAACCAGAAAACTTTTTTCTAGAAGAAGATGGGAAAATGCCACAGAGAGAGCACAGGGCCAAACAAGTCCACTGTGATGAATTTTGGGTTTATTTTCTTTCTGCTCAGCTGAACTCCAGCGGTTCCCTGTGGTCTACACATACACACACTCACACACACACACAGTTCTGCTGCATTGGCTGTTTCTTTGATAATCAGGAAGAAAGCATTATAAATTGTGCCAAACTTCCCTGAAGCGAGACAAAATTTGGGCTTCTTCCACATACGCCTGCTTTGACTGTGCCCCTTGTGTCCCCTTATGAAGGGGTCCCTTGTTATCCAAGACTTGATGAGACTGAATTTAAAATGCTGAAAAACAGGAATAGAAAAAGGAACAAGAAAGAAAATAATGTTTACTGAGGCATGTAATAAAAGCAGAAAAAAATTAACCTCTTGCATTACATTCCATTGTGGAAGCAGGAATGAAAGTGATTAAATAAGAAGGCAAACAAGAAAAATAGACAGCCTGGAGATATTCCACTGCAAATTATTTTAACCAAATACTTTTTACACTTGAAGATTCCAACAAAGTCATACTATGTACACCTTGAAGCCATGTAGTGACCATGTTGTCAGGGTATAACAAGGACAATTTGCAGGAATGACTAACAAAAAATTTCAAAGATGCCACACAGGATGTCCACCTTTAATTACCAGTGATACATCAGGGTTAGTAATGCAAGCACATTTCTGGCTGTTTATCTGCATGATACATTGGGTTGGGCTACACCATCATCACATTTCTTCAAAAGGTCATTTGCCATAGAGAGGCCTTGAATGACCGCACTGTCCAGAACTGCCATTGTAATCCTGTGGGGGGCAGTGCTATATTGGAATGCACAGTTAGTGTGCCAGTGTCCAGAAGACAGACTTCCCTTGGTGGGTGAGTGTGTGTGTGTGTGTGTGTGTGTGTGTGTGTTTGTGCGTGTATGAATTATATTTTTTCACTACCTATCTCTTTTAGAAGTTGCAGGGGTGCCAAGAACTGAATTATTTGGAATTGACAGGCAGTGACTAGGAAAGAGGCAGACATGTATAGGGACAACAAGAATCAGTCACTCAATGAGGTACAAAGACTCAAATCATGTGAGAAGTCAGAAATATCATAGTTTGAACACATCCAAAGGTGGTAACCTGTCACTTGTTTTTAGAGCATTTAGCAAGTTGACAAAATTAATTGGTAGAGAATTACTTTTGTATGAAAGCTTCATATGTCATTGGGCACGGACACATCATTGGGCATTGAAATTGAAACAGAGTTTAGTCCACTTGTTTGTTCTCTTGAAACTGTAAAGAACAAGTAGTCAACAACCTTTTCCTCTACTCACACAGTTGTCAATCAAAATACCCTTTCATAAGTCATAACCCAGTGACAGGCTCCAGAGGGGAAATGCACACACCTGAAAATGTTTTATCAAGTGAATGTTATTGCCCATTTGATTTAATCTGACAGCCCTTAATATATACCAGCTGAGGAACTTGTGGGGCTCTGGGGGCTGTGCTGGTCCTCTGCCATTCTTTGACGGCTTGGCTGCATATCCACTGGCCCAATCTACCATCACTGGATCAAGACTAAGCCACCATTTCATACCCGTGCGCGTCCCACAATGGCTTATGTGTGAATGCTGAAAAAATTGGGGAAATCAAACACCTTCTCCAAACAGAGAAAGGTCAGAGATGACGTAAGCAGTGTGGCCCAGCCCCCACTGATGGCTACATTATTACTTGGAGTGGCCCAGTTCTATATGTAGCTCCTGCTGTTGTTTACACTCGACGCAAGAAACCCCAGTTCCTAAATAAACATGGAAGACTTGGATGAAATCTTATGTCACTACAGTAGTATTTTTGTGCCAATTTGCATTGCGGTCTATGCACTCAAAGTTACGAGCAAGCAATATATGCAGAGTGGTGTTTGCATCCCCAGCTCTCCTGCTTTTAAAAGGAAAGGTTTCAGATAAAAGGCTAATTGCCTGATTGAACATTCATGCATGTGCATGCACGCACACACATACAAATACACCTACACATATGCAGACAGCACAAATATATATTTGCCAGTTTTTTTGTAGGTCAGCAAAAAAAGCAGCTTTGCTTGTGTCAATAGATCTGAACAAACATTGAGAGTTGCTGCAATCTATAAGGACAGAAGCTGGGGAAAATAAAATATTTTCAGCTGTGCTTAAATTTAGTCTGTAACAGTCTGAAACTGTAAACCATGACCTCTATTATACACCGGAAAATTACTTTTACATAGATTTCTATGACAATCATACAGTGAATACATGGTAACTCATGTAAAAGAATATTTGAAATTAAACTGTAAAACCTTTAATCAGTATGATTCTTTAATTACAATACATTTGCTTGTGTTTAGGATGCCTGGCTTATGCAAAGGACGAAATAAACTTTGAACATAAATACAAATACTGTATGTGTTTGGTATTTGGCATGGCACATGTGTGTGCACCTTCATCGCTGCCAATCCATCAGTGTGGTCAAAATAAAACAGACTGAGGAGGTGGGTGCTGGTTGTGGAGGAGGTCAGTTTTACGTAAGCAATCTAAATTGAACGCTGCGGTGATTTCAAAACACTGAGTGTACTTTCAGGCCTGGGAAATAGACGGCTTAATGAATTTTATATATATTATGATGAAAATAGTACCACTGCTTGTGTATTTGTGTGTGTGTGTGTGTGTGTGTGTGTGTGTGTGTGTGTGTGCTCTTGTCCGGTTAGCGACACAAGGGCACCAAGGGCCTTTGCCAGCCTTCTCTGGGTACTATTTCTGTTGCTGCGGAAAATTTTCCCCCCAGGTTCTTTGGGGACATATGATGAGTCCATGAAAAGAGCGTCCTGGTTTCCTACAGCAGTGTGAGCTCTGGACTGCGGTGGGGTCATTACACACTTACCACACTGGCATGGGCTCTCTGTGTGTGGGATCCCAACAAACAGAGCCAGTGGAGGGGCCAGCATAGGCCAGATCCGTGTGCCAACATCACAGTTAGGCGAATGAGAAAGACACACATGGAGACTGAGAGAGAGGGAGATAGGGAGATAGATAGATACATGGATGGAGAGAGGGGGGGGTGAGAGAGAGTGTGAGAGAGAGAGAGAGTATTCATGGGTTGGTCAGCACAAACCACACTTAGAGATTCATAGCTCTTGCACTCAATGGAGAATGTTTTGAGCGGCTGTTTTTCAACTCGGTTCTCTGCTTCTGTGGTGTGGATTACAGCGATGGTATAATGTAAATTTGTAAAGCTAATTTATAGACCTCACAAGACCTTTCAGTTCAGTTCCGACTGATTTCTCCTTAAGAATTCTAATTGCACAGATTAAAGGAGAAATTCAGTGTAAATCTATCAATAGTCCTGTGGTTTTGAGTGCTGTTGGCAGGAATGAGAGCAAGAGAATATGATGCAACAAAGACTGAATAGTGCAATGGCAACTAACACTAACAGATGGGGGCACAGGAAAATGAAACTGAAACAAAGTTCCTTGTGCCCCCATCAGTTAGCATACCAAATTCTCTCATAGAGTCTCTGTTGTCTCTGTTGCTTGTTCAGTGTGTCATTTCTTTACGTGTTCATTGTCTGAATGCATGTAATCTATATTGACATTGCCCGTATAGCAAAAATGTCACCAATGACGTAGAGTAATTTCCCAGATATAAGCCGCACCATGTATAAACCTCAGTTCAGTGTTTTATGTGTTGTGTTTTATGTGTTGTAGCTTGAATGTTATCCTCTTTTGTAAGTCGCTTTGGATAAAAGTGTCTGCTAAATGCATAAATGTAACAAAACCATGTATTAACCTCATTTTACTAAACATTACCAATTGATTCAGTAACATGATTTCATGACAAAGTAGAATGATGAAAAGAAATGCATTCCCGTATAGCCCTCACCCATGTATTAACCTCATAGATAATTACATGTATTAACCTCATAGATATTACATGTATTAACCTCATAGATATTACATGTATTAACCTCATAGATAATTACACGTATTAACCTCATAGATATTACATGTATTAACCTCATAGATATTACATGCATTAACCTCATAGATATGAAATTACGGTATTTGTTAACATACTTGAAGACTGACTCAGATTCTGGTTGAGATTTTATTTCAGCAGTGAAAATGGCATCACTGATTAGTTTATTTCACTGTAACTTTACTGAAAATTCAGCATGCTCCATTGCAAATATCTCCTCCCATTCCCCTGACAAATTCCCATAAGACTCCTCATATTCAAATAAGAACGCATTTAGACAAACCTCCAAATCTATACATAAACTTGCTTTTGTGTGGTCTAGGATTCTTTGCATGTAAAGATATTTATGTTTATGCTTGAAATATCTCATTATCATTACATGACCGAAATCTCAAACATGGCCTTACTGTGACTGACTCTATGTATGTTAGAATAATAATGATTAAATCTCAGTGGTTGCAAAGACAAATAAAGTGAGGGCTTCTCAGCTGGGAAAGTGGTGATTGGTGGTCCATACATAAACCGTGCGTACTGTATGTCCACCCAGCAATCCAGCTAAAGAATGTGCACTGAAACATTTAAAAAAAGTTATTTAAAGACAGCCAGTTGCTCTTCACTTGCTAATAGTGTCACAGAGAGGGTGGTTATGAGGCCAGAAATTTCCAGCATTTTTTAGCAACCATGTAATCAGCAACTCTAGGTTTTTGCATGGGTTTTTGCATGGTATTTATAGACTGACTAACAGATGGAGGGCAAACTGGAATCATGAGAGATTCTTAGCAGTGGTCCACAGTTAGACGTGAGTCCTGTTGCACATAGGATTAGACTCAGCCCAGGTTTTTGACAACCATAATACTGTGCACTTGTACTATAGTGCCTTGCCAGAATACAGCACTATGATCTGATAAGAAATTTCAACCCAAACGGTATGAGAGCTGAGTTCAATTAGTGTATTTCCTGCATACTTGTGTGCCACATACTGCATTACAGTCAGCAGGAATATTTTCTAACAATATCTGTATTAGTAGTTTCGATGGAATTAACTGAATGGAATGGACCAACTGAGTCAAAACAGGGACTGAGCCATGTTCATCAGTTTGGTATCTCCAGCACATCTCCTGATCCAGCACATGGAGCCCCCAGACACTCATATCCTTATGTCTGCTCTCACCATACCCCACTGTTGCACTTTCTTGTGAATTTTGACAGTGCTCTGATGCATACCTCTGTCCTTTAGAGAATACTGCAAAGCCCACCCAGCCAACCCAGGACTATTGATATCTGACCTCTCTGGAAAGTTCCTGGCGATAGGTCATCCACTAATACTGTACTGTTCAAATAAAGTGTTTTTGAAACCCTAGTGTCAGCCAGCTTGCTAAACTATCTTGGATAGGCGTGGTTGGAATGTCAGCATTCTCTGATTTCTGATTACGTGGGCAAATGCAGAAGAGCTTTCCTTTCATCAGCTCTGGCAAATGCATCACTGAGTCTTTTGGACAAAATGATTTAGTCTTAGTTCATGGATACTCTGTTAAGAGTATTTTGAATATCCAGAGTAGTCTGGAATAATCTCTACATAGAAAACCAATTGAGAGTGACAGAATTTTCTAAAAGCATGGAGGAAATGCTCAGGAGGAACTGAGATGAAAATCTAAAAATACACACACACACACACACACAATGTGTTCCTTTGTCTGCCTCTGCAGCTGTGCCAGCCTTGAGTACTTCAACATGAGGTGAGCTCAGCTTTCATTTCTACCTTAAAGGAAGTGGATGTTAGTGCTTTTCAAATCTTGCAGCCTGAGGGCTCTATTAAATCAATCTTTACAAAACTTTGGACTAGAAACATACAAGTACGAAACCCTATTTAGTGTACACTGTATGTTCTAAATGCTCTAAAAACTTTAACCAAGTAAAGTTCTCTGAGATCAATGATATCAAAATATGCAATAGAAATACAGTTAAAGTGAAAACAAAATGGCTCAATACATAATCAGTCCCAGTAGGTTTCACTAATATAGTTTATTCATTGGTTCGTAATAATAAATAGCACATTTTAGGGATGTTTAAACACTCTCATGCATTTCTATAGTAACCTGTAGAGCTTCCTATTTTCTCTGGAACATTCCATGATTTCCTGGCCTGCCAGGTTCTTGCAGTATCAAATTCCAAACAAGAATGAAAATAGAAAAATGTAACGATGAAATACAAAATATTCATCAGCAGCATTTTGACATTTAGGAGCCTATAAAAAATAAACATATAAAAATATAACCATATGTTGCATACCATCTTGGGCTCTGAGAATATCATAGACATTTATTTTTTGTGTGTGCAGGCTCAGAGACTATTTTCATATCTTTATAATTAAAATCTTTATGTGCTTGCCTTAAGATGACCAGATTTTTCCTGTTGCATTCCTTATCCATAAAAAAAGATGAGCGGCAACAAATAAAGGTATAAAATATTTACAGAGTAAAATTGTATATACACCAAATGCACAGTTACACAAAATAGCTTGTTGATACAGGTTAAGACCCCATATTTCACTTGCTTGACAGGACCAAGGCCAGCACTTTTTCCCCCCTGAGAAGACCTGCCGTGACAGTGCTGGCCTCAAGCACAGCCTGGTGTGAGTCGAAAAACCAAACACACCGTAATTACTGGCTGGTTGTAACCAAGTGCTCTATTTCATTGCATGTCCTTGGAGCAGGGCTTCAAATGACCGCAAACACTCTGAAAGCTTTTCCTCCTGTGGGATTCCTCAGGCTGAATGGATGAAGAGAAGGAGGGAGAGGGGAAAAAGAGAAGACGAAAAAGAAGAATGGCCCATATTAGTGGGTTAAGAGAAACACATTACGCACTGTACTGTACATGCCATGACCCTCAGTGGCCACGACTTCAAGGGTGGCCTAAAACCCAAAGGCAGTTTGTCATTCCCAGCGTGTCGAACAGTTAATGCCCCCCAATAGCCCACAAAACAGAGCCGTTTGTTCCCAGGCATCGCCAACTTTTCTTTAGTACCTCTCTGAAGAGATCCCATTCTGGTAGGATCCGGTGTACTGTCTTCTCCTGTCCACAGGCATCACATCCAAGTAGCCTCCTGACTCACTCTTGATCACGCCTGCATGGATGGCAGCTCGGCATATGCTAGATTTCTGGTATAGAGGGGGTGACAGTCTATAGGCCTTGTGTGTAATGTATCTTGCATTAGCACAATGAAGTTTAATGTTGGTGGGTGAATGAGGGCATAAGAGAGAACTTACATCAGCATAATAACGGGTTCCTACTACCCTGGCATAACTGTCATGTAAGCAGTTGCGAGGACAGAATAACCTGTATGACACATGACTTGAGTATGAGATGACAGGTTCATCCATTTACTTTACACATTACTACACATTTTAAACAGTCAGACTGCATGCACTATAGGTAAAAACATTAAAAAACAACCTATAGCAACATAATGCTATGAAACAACTTTAGTGATGTGTCAAAAAATGGAAAACTCTATACTGTCCAGATATCCACTGAAGTCAACATACAAACAGCTAACACCATCACAGCTCTAGACTAACAGCACCTTCTTTGTGGCCACTGCATTAAATCCAGTGCAATGGAATGTAATAACTGCCTCCAAAACAACATAAAACCATCAGAATTACACATAAGGTGTGAAGAATTTGATTTACAAATCACTGACTTTTTTGTATTTGATATAGTCTCTTGAGGAGCAAAGGAGTATTACAAGACAGTATGTTCCAAAGCTAGTTGGTTGCTATGCTAACCTTTGTTGATTTCTTGGTAAGGTGGAGCATAGGCATTTTTGACATAACGTCGATGAGGCTATTTCCACAGTCTGGTGCTACTTCTGGGTCATTTTTTTACAGTAATGTTTAAGCCTAAAAATCCCACACATAGGCCCTTTAACAGTCTCTCTGAAGAAAAGGAATATTTACCTTGGGCAATGCCTAACAGGCTTTTTGAATGGGCAAAACTGTGCCACTGTGGTCTCACATGTAACTGCTTTCACTAGAGGAGAGAGAAAGGGAGAGAGAGAGAGAGAGAGAGAGAGACAGAGAGATGCTCAGATCACAGAAGTCTGGCTCTGCACAACACACCAGAATTCCCAGGCTGATAATAAATAGCACGCACCTGGCACTTTTGATACGGTGAAGGCATTGGCACTCTGATTTTTCCTGAAGGTGTGAAATTTAAGATGAGTCATGTGGTGCAATAGCAATAACAGCAACACAAATGTGTGTGTGTGTGTGTGCACATGAGAGAGAAAGAGAGAGAGAGAGAAATTAAGTGTCTGAGGAGTGTAAACAATAGCATGATTCCTCACCCATGGGACTGAAGTCCATTTTTATAAGACTTTATGAAGCGTTCCTTCCTGCCTTGCCTTGTGATATCCAGCCAGCCTCCATCATTATCAATTATACCAGCATGTAGGGCAGCTCCACACACACTGGATTGCTGAAAAATGGGGACACACGTTGATGTTTTTTTGGTACTATTTGTACAATGTACAACTGAGTTATCTGACATCAAAATCAATTATCAAAATTATATCAAACTTTTACCTTGATCATTATGAACAATCTAGGTATTGACATTTTTTACACTGCCCTCTAGTTCTCTAATAAGATACTGTAAATAAACAAGGTCAGATGCTAAATAAATTGCTTGAAACTATTTTTAAGGGGACATTTTATGAACACGCAAATTAGGAAAAGCTTTTAAACTGATTACCAGATATGATTAACACAGAGTCAGTGAGAGGTTCTACATTTTTGGCTCAATTGTCCTAGTTAAATGCCATGAGTACAACATGCTTTTGCTGTACTTACCATATCATAATGTCCATTCCCAATGACCTTTCCACTAGTGTAAAGACAACCAGGTGGACATTCATACCTAAAGCATGAAGCAGGACATGTTAAATGTGTGAGTATGCATGATTGTGCTAACATACCACTACTGCAATAAGGCATGTGAACTGTGTAGCGCTCCTGCAATACAGTCAATAAATATACATGCCTGTGTGTAGAAATAACACTTCTGCTGCAAAATACGATTGATGTAAAACATCCCTTACCTATTGCAAGTCGTTCCTTTACACTGGTCCCTTAGCTTTGTATCACATGAGACTTGCTGAGCTGTAGAATTGATAAAGTGTTGTTTGTATTCTTTTGAGTTTTGTGAAGAAGGGACAGAAACAGCCAGACATCTTAGTGGTCTTAGTGGGAAACTCTTTTGACATACAGTAAGACCACTGAGAAGTAGTTGTGAGTTAAGTATGCATGTAAGAATGAAACTTAAACACCAGATATTTTGAAGAGTTAACTCCAGAACTGGGGAGGCCATCGGGAGGCCTGACCTTGATTTTAGGCAGGGCCTCTCAGAGAGGAAGAAACCCCTTTAGAGGCACAAAAGTCTAGCCATGGCCAAACCCACACACAGGACTTGGAGAAACAGAAGACAGCCATGTCAAATACACTTCATCCTAAATCTGTTCACATGAACCAGGAGCAGGAAAGGAGAACAATTGCACAACATGCACACACACACAGACACACACACACACACACACACATCAATACATATACACACTGTTCATATATATGTGTGTATCGACACTTTTATCCAACCCCCCCCTCCATACACACACATACAGAGAGAGAGAGAGAGAGCGCAAATCAATGTTGTAGTGGATCATCTTCCTCCAGATTACAGTGATTGAAACATACAGAGCCTTCTTACACATCTGTTCTGTGCTGACGACCTCATTCCTCTCAACATTCTCATTGGGTGATGGTGTTGGGGACTGTGCTCTTGGGCGTGGCTCTGGAGCCCACGCAGTTTCAGGCTCAATGTAGTTGGTCTCCTCTGGTTCTGGCACATAGTTTCTGTCCATGCCATCACCTAGAAAAAGACAAAAAGCAGTTCATGACCAGTGGTCAGAGGAATAGTTTTGACTTTGATAAAGGAGCCATCAAGTACTTCTTTAGCATTACTAAGCAGAAATAAACACTATTATTTTAGAGGCAGGTCTTGGTATATTGGTGCATGAAGACATCTTCATCATACCTTTGTAACAGAGTTTGTTCCTGCAGCCCCCACCATAGCTGGAAGGACAGGCAGAGCAGGGGCTGCCATATTTGTATGGAGCATGTCCCCACCAGTTACCCCTGAGAACACCAAAGAAAACAAAGGTATCTGCTTTAGTAGACCTCATATTTAATCATTCAATTACATCCAATTTAATTACACATTAATTGATTTGTTTATTAGTGGAATAGTGGAATTAGTGGAGTGGCATACAAAGAAGCATTGTCTTACGGGGGTGAGTAGTTGCACACCAGGTAGACGGCTTTGGCCCAGATCATGCCCCATACATTCATGTTGTAACACACGTTGATGGCACAGCCGATTCGATTGCTCGTTGCCCAAACCAGCTGCAAAAAAAGGTAAAAGAGACTTTGTAGAGGACCCCATGGAACACTTACACCAGGTGATGTCAACACAGATATATTTGGCTTCTGAAAGCAAACAAGCAGCCTGAGCTCAATTCACCCACTCAAGCCAAATATAATGTGGGCCATGGTGTGGCTCATTAAAAGTCATCCTTCGTGCTGTGTGTGCACATCACCTGTGCTCAGAGTGTACCTGAGTGTAATGAGTGCACACAGGCCCTGAGCACCGATAAGGACAGTGTGGGTTGCACTCCTGGGCGTACGGGTAACTGAAGTCACGGACCTCGTCATACCATGCCTGAACGTGGAACGTTGGAGGCCTGTCCCTGTGGAAGCATTAGTGCAATAGCACACACACACACACACACACAAAAAAAAAGTTGATCCAGGGCATGGTTCGTCATGGAAAAGTACCTTCAAGCACTTTTGTCGGCATTCAGATATTTCTACAAATCAAGTCTGTGTCAAGTTCCATTTAACCTGTCAAGGTCAGTACACTACATGTCCCTGTCTCCGTCCCTGTGTAAACAACATGAAGTTCTCTGTCTCCACAGCTCACATCTCCTCTCTCCCCTATTGAGCACCATACCTTCCCCAGTGGGCTCCAAGGTTCTGGCCAATCTGCGTCAGTAGGTGGGCCGGTCCATGTTCCCACAGACACGTGTGTGCCCAGTCCTCCGCACTCCTTTCCAGCTCAGTGTCCCAAACCTTCACACACAAAAAAGAAATGCAAATGTTGGCTGGATTCTACATGTTATATGGAGACTTATGAGCTCCTTACATTACTCTATTAGAACAGATAAGAATCACATAAGTGTGACTTAAAAAAAAAATGTGACCAAATAATAGCTTCTGACTTGTAACTGGCACAATCACTGATTCAGAGCGTCATATGAGGGTAGATGAACAAAGAACCATGGAACCAATGGACTTAAAAACATCAATTATGTGTGAATTTCAGTTAAGGCTTATGGGAAATCTAATGCAACATTACACCTTTACAGTAAGAGTCCTAGCTAAATGTGCCTACATTCTTTGGTGCAAACAACAAAAAAATCTCCCGTCTGTTTGTCAATTAATGGCTATAGGTCATTCAGGGAAATCAGATAAGACCTATGCTCCACATAAACTGCAGGTTAACCACTGGTATTCATTCATGGTTGACTTATTTCTAACAAAGAATGCTTTAAAATGGCATCGTACAGCTGTTTTACAACTGTTGTTTAATAGCTGAGTGATCCAAAGAAAAGCAGTAGTGTAACAGCTCTGTTTTCCTGTGTTTAGCCTGTTTCAGAGAGGGATCAGGCTTAATTGAAAAACACAAACGTAAAGGCGGCTGGCCACAGATAACCTATTCCACATGTTAGTAAAAGCAGCACACTGCTTCCCGCTGTCTGTCAGGGCCTCAGTGCTGTCTGACTCAAAAGCGCAGTGATATTTCCAATTTAAATGACCCAACTTACATTCATCAACTTAAATACACAACATTAATATTGACTCTAACACACATATGATTTCCATGAAATAAGAAAGATTGAAACGCCAAAAAAAATAAATAAATACACTTAAGAACTGTGGGAATGGATTCAGGATGGCACTTTTGAGTGGCACCTGTGAGCAGAGCATGGGGGAAAAAAATCTCCAACTCTGCTGGTTTTGATTTGCTGAAATTAATGCATGACTCAGAATAAAGGTGGCCTACTTCTGTCTATCCTGTGGCAGCTAACAGTCAATCTTTCAGGCGAACACCACAGGACCGGCTCACAGAGCACAGCCAGGCTCTCACTCTGCCAGCCGGCCATGCTGGAAGGACAAAACTGGCCTCAGAATTCCACCTGGTAGTTGTTTATTTGCTTTAACACCTCATTTGCGGTTATGCCAACCATCTGGGCACATTCCAAGGGAGATATGAATTCTCTGTGACCTCCTGGCTTCCTGCTCCTAGTAATTACCCACAGAGCTAAGGCAGAGAAGAGAGAGAGTGTGAATGGAGGTGGTCACTGTCCCTTAGCCGGCTCGTGCACAAAGGCAGGCACTGTTTCACCTTCACAGAGGATGTGGTTGTTTGAAGTCTGAAACATTACACATAAATGATTTTTACAGTCTCCCATGGCCAGCAAGAGGAGGCCCGGATGAAGGACAAGGCAAAGGCAATGACATTCACACGTTTCATCTGTTTGTTTTCTTAAAATGCTATTAACTCTTGTAAACCCTGTAAACGTGTGGTATGGTCCTATAGCATAAAAAACTGTTAATGCTGTATACTCAAAACAATAAATACACTGGTAACAAAATGTAAATAAAAATACCCTAATTTAGACTGCACTATCAGCAATTTCCTGTGTGTTTTATTGTGGGGGGGGGGGGCAAATTTGCTTTGCATTCTGCTTTTGTATCGTGCAAATGCTGACAGTCACCTTTTAATTCCCTACAACCTTTAAATGGTAGATTCCAGTACAGGCATTGGCAATGGAGCTGTAAGGTGAAATTGGCCTTGGAGATCTCTGATAAGTTGTGACATTTCTTTGGCTAAAGACCGCTCACTACTACAAGAAGGGAGTTCTGGCTGGCTGCCATGTACAGTACGTGAGCTTGGGTTTGTGGGCAGGCAGGGAGACTGAGGGAGGTCCTCCTGGTTTGGCTGATGAACTAAGTTGTTTGCACTAGACCACAGACTTGTCTGTAGCCCGGTGTTTACAAATCCATTTGTGCAATACACACTCTACAAATCATACATATCATAAAAACTCTTCAAGGACGATATCGCAAAAACTAGCACAAGGAAACCATGAAACTAAGCATAAAATAGTTCAATCTTGTAACACTTGGTTTTATTTATAGCACAACCTCCTCTTATAGAAAGCAAACAATTGTGTTGAACAAATGATGTGATATGAGTGTGCTTACCATATACTCCATGTTGGATGCTGGTGGGTAAACCTGGCCCCTCAGCTTGTTGTGAAGGTCGAGGATGAGCTGCATATCACTCTGTGAGATGGCCCTTTTTCCCCTTGCATTGGGCTCCCATGAACTCTCATTCATGTCCAGATACTTTTCTAGCATGTCTTCCAAGTGTGTGGCATTTGGGATCACCATGGAAACCACTGTTTGGGCTATCAGCAGCAATGCTACACCTTTCAGCAAATCCCGCACTGCAACCCTCATGACTGACAGACTCCCAAGTCTGAGGCACTCTTCTTACAGGCTTAACAGCTTCAGTTAAGGTGTGATAACATAAGGGGGATGCATCAGTAAGGGTTGCAGGATTAGGTCTGTGTACCTGCAGTTAAGCAAGATGAAAGTTGACATGGAATGAGGTAGTTTAGAAATATAGTGTATATATAGCACATAACACATATAGTATAATAATTATTCTGGTACATAATATACATATAGTATATTAATTTTTCAACTATTTATTCACTCCTCATTATTTATTTGACACTCCCTTCCATTAAGTCATAACAATTTTCCACCTTGATGGTATTCATTGTACATGTCTATGCAAGGCGTAATATGGTAGTGTGAGCAGCTGCGCATTTTACTGCACATCTATCAACAAGTAGGCCAGTTTTCAACTAAAAGGAAACTTGAGGATACCTTTCTCTTAAAAAATGTTCCCATGCCATTTGTCCATGTTTCACTCTGTTTCACAGCTATCGAGCATAAATAGATCACTTTCCTTACTAATGCTATGACATTGTATGGTCCAGGCAAGAACAGCAGGCTATCACTACAAAGCATCAGCCTATTAAGTTGTCACCTGAATGCCGGAAATATCAGATGAGTCCAGCAACCAGAGAAAAGAGCAGGTGAGATAAAAGGTCAGCGCAAAATGTTTCAGATGAAATTACCTTTTTGTCGATACGTGATGTTCCTTAATGGCAATGTAAATGCTTCAGATATGCATATTCCACATTCTAAATCGCCTTGGTTAAAATGATGATAGCATGAACAGAATATAGGGATCTGGTGGAATCTATGATTAACGAGGTCAATGCGTTTCGGGTGGGCTGATGACACAAATGAATGGTTTTAAACCTAATTTACGCTTGCTTTCGATATCCTACAGTCTCGCCGGTTTCGACCATTCTCAAGTAGGCAGGTATGGGCGCCCACTGAGCTTATATCCAAAAATTTAGGCTCAATAGAGCGTGACGTTTTTAACCACTCCTCTCCCTAAGGTCTTTGAGAGTGCTGTCCAAGATGAATTTTGGCGCAGAAAACGTACAACCCACACGTTCAGACTTGGCTTGAGTTAAACGATATGATGAACACCAAGATTATTTTTTTGTCAAGTCATATTTTCCGCACATCAGCGCTGTAGGTTGTGGGGTTGGGTAAATGCAGTGTTTTCCCATAAAACTGATAATTGCAGTGGTGTCACAAGTGTGTAGCCTTGTGTATCCAAATGATATAATACGTGGTTTTGGCTGCCACATCCTACTTATTTAGACATGACCAGATGACACTACTTGCAAGAATAGAATATTGGCTAATGCAGATTGGCTACTGCGTTATTTTATTCTGGATAAATAAAGTATCTCTATCTATCGATTTAGCTTTTCTCCTGCAATAAAGGCTGAGTTATCCCAAGCTCCCATATCAAAGTACCTGAACGGGAAAAGGGTTGACACAAAAGCATTTAAAATTCAATTGAGAATAGCTACTTCCTGACCTCAGTATAGCCTAAGCATTTGTGCCGTTCTGCATAGGCTATTGTATGGCATATGCACACAATGAATGAATGGCTGAAAGAGACATACTAAAACTATTACATATTGGGGAAATAAAGTTTTAAATGACCATAAAGTTCTTGCAAAAAAGTAAAGTCTTAGCATTAGATCTTGGCAATATGTATTTATTGGTGAAGTTCAAGAACAGTTCTCAGTGATGTGGGAGTACCATACTCACTGTCAGTCCAATTTGTCAGTGTATTTATTTTGAGGACAGACGTTTGATTATTTTTATATAGCCCTCAAACCTAATTTCACTTTTCAGCTGGAAAAGATATGTTGCCCAGGATGTGCTGGTAATGTCACCACTGTGTTGTAGGCTCACCCCCTAGTGTCCACTTTGCCTCATAACACATATTACACACAATTTCACCTCATCTAATGACTTTGCTCCTGGCCTAAGAGGACCAAAAGCCTCTTGTGTAATAGGAGTAATATGTCTTTATATGTATTTATGTATTTCATATAAGACTGGGCTGTACAAAATTCTTGGCACACCATGCTCATATTTGAGGTTGGACCAAAATAGAAACATTAAAGGGTTGTGTTCATTCATAGGTTTAAGCCATCAAACAGTCTGTCTTGTCAGTTTGTCTATCAATCTATCCTGTTCATGCATAATAAAATAGTATACAAACTTTCATTCTACAAACATTTCACCAACATTTTGCTGAGTTTTCCAGACTAATATATATTTTTATTCATCAGAGTTTGTTTTTCCAGATCAAGTTGCTTTAGATACTTTGCCAAGACTAGTTATCCACAGAGCTAGAAAAATAAGAGGCCCTATGTCAGCCAGAATAAACATACTCTGAGCTGACCCTCTCTGGATCCACTGTGAGAAGCACCCAGAAGTACAGAGTATATTATCCCAAGACCTTTCCTATCTCATTTTGAAGCGTTTGGCATGGTTATTGGCAGTGGTCTAACAAATCGTTAATTGTCCAGGGTAAACAACTGACATGCAAGAAGTGAAGAACTGGTGCGTTTGGGAGGGAAGTACAGGGGAAGACAGAGTAAAAGAAGGGCAAGAGAAGGGTGTGACCATGGAGATGTTTCCAGGAAAATCTGCCGAACTGCTAGAGAACACAGACTCACGCTTACAGTGTGAGTACAAACCATGGCTGTGTAATATCCCTTGGAGAGGGGTGTGTGGTCCAGTGCTGTGTTGTCAGATCAAATGCATGCTGACAGTTCGCTGAATGTAACAATCACGTGAAGAGTAGGGCTTCTGATTACAACAGACATTCTGAATGACAGGGGCTCATTGGTAGATTATGGGTAAATTCATCCCTTCTGTCTCCTCACACCAAATGCATGTCATCAGACATGCACTTTTGTAATCTGATATGGGTGTTTGCTCTAACAACATGTACAACACTAACAGACCCAGCGCTCTGATGAAGAGATTTGATAAACAATGTCAAAGTAACCATGAAACAGAAGTGAAAAAAACAAGAAAGTGTCTCGTATGATGATAACAATCTTGCAAAACAAAGTAATGAGTTCCTTTATTCAACTTAATTTTACACAGCCATATTATGTAGAGGCTATTGTTTACATGACCAGCAAAGTTAAATCACACAATATAAATATATCAATCTGTTATTTAGCCTTGGTACACCGTATGTAGTAGAATGTTCGTCAGTGTGATACGACACTACATGTGTTACTTTCATAATTTAGCAAGTTAATTTGAATACAATATCAAGGATATATCATTTTGTATGAACTACCCAGTGCCTCAAAATATGTCAAGATAGCAATGCTGCTCCCAACTGATTTGTTAGAGACTGTAAGCCAATCAAACGGAAAATCAAACAACTATATTACCCTGTCAAGCACATGACTCATTTTGCAGGTTAAAGGCCTCAGAAAAAGCTTGCAAAATTCTCACCTTTGAATTTACGACAGGTAACATTCAGTCATGTTACATTAGCTTATATATTTTTTTTCATTAGCTTATAGCTGACAATCAGCATAAAATATTATGGTATTTCTAAAACAAAAACAATAGAAACACAAAAATCTGTATAACTTTGATGCTATACAATGTACATAATTGAGAAATAAATGTTGCTGTGCAAAAAGCATCTCTATATCCCTTTTTATGTAACATAGCACCATTCTTTATCCTGCTTCTAACTCTTCACATTTCTGAATTCCTTCCCAGATCTGCGCAGCGTGCCAGAGGTACTAACCAGCCAACATACACAGCACTCATATTTTACTACAGTATGCCATTGATCAATATCAGAGATATCACAGGGATATTGTACGTGCACCATGACAGAATGTCAAGCTCCCCTTTTGAATATCTTGCTGATCAGAGTAACAATCACTGATTTGATGTATGGTATGAGCACCATCAGAACACCATGGAATTATATGTGCAAGTATTATGTTTTGAATGTTATTTAAATACTCCCAACAACATAATAGGGAGAATGTTCACGGACTAACATTCCCCTGACTTTGAGTCACATTGCTAAAATGACCAAAACAGAGTCATGTTATGAGTGAATCATATTAGCACCAAAGACTGTTGTCCAAGTTGTGAAAATGGCATATTGCAAACAACGTAAAACAGATTTTAATATAAAACTGAAAGTAGAAAAACAAGATCAATGCGATGGGCAAGGCAGCATCAATGTGTTTACATGCAGCACTTAAATAATCTTTTGAAGAATCCTTTTCCCCATTTACTTGAACCAATAAAGGTAGTTTGAGTTGACACCTGGGTAGCACATGTTGTTGCTACATGATCCCCCATAGCTAGGAGGACACGCTGAGCATGGTACCCCAACTCTGTACGGAGCCTCTCCAATCCAATTCCCCCTGGAGGGTGAATTGGTATCAGTTAGTGGTTGCACAGGGTAATACACATTTCCATTATGCATTTGCTAAATCAACTAATGAACAATACTGGAGAGAACTTACTTTGGTGAATAATTGCAGACAAGGTACGTTGCTTGCCGCCATATTGCACCCCATACCAGCATGTTATAACAAGTTTGGACAGCACAGCCAACTCTGTTTGAGGTAGCCCACACCATCTTTAAAATATGAGCGCACCGCAATCAGTGTAGAACTTCATTAAGGTGATTTCATCTGTAAATTATGGTGAAACTCACCTACCTGAGTGTAATGTGTACACATGGGTCCATAGCAACGCAAAGGACACCTCGGGTTGCAGTCTCGGGGGTATGGGAAGACATAGTCATTCACCTCATCATACCAAGGTTTAACAAGCTGGAGTATAGACCTGTAGCTGATGACAATGAGAAAACATGGATTATTGGTCAAACCGTGAAAAGTGATTGTACAAGATTTCATATTGCTGTCTGTGCAAGACATTTTTCCAAAGCATGGAGAATTAATTGAACCAGAAACCATGTGAAAATCAGAAATCAGGCCAACAAAATAGAGTCTCAAAAAATAGTCAACTCTTCTGATCTTCTGATACTGGCAGACTTCTGCCGGCTTTAACATGTTGAATTGGCAATGGAGCCATTGTCAGCATTAGTGGCACCTGTCAGTTGGTATCGTAGACAGTCATGTAAATCTGGCCCAGTGTTCGCCCACTGTAACATGTTACATCTGAAAAAGCACGTCCTGTAAGAAAAGTATGTGTTTGTCTAATAGGTCATTGACATTACTGTTACCTTTGTCCTTACATTTATGCATTTACCAGACAATTTTATTCAAAGTGACTTACATTTGTCAACTATCAATTAGTTCAGGACCAGTCTCCTGTAGAGTAACATAGGGTTAAGTGCCTTGCTCGAGGGCACACCAACGATGGTAGCCAATGGTAGCCCAATTTCCAGGCTACTTGCATGCAGGCCAGGTTCCTTAACCACTGCTTTACCACTTACTTGCCAGTTCTGACAGATAGATTTTGACCCAGAAATCTGAGGAGATACTGTGGTCCATGGTCCCAGATACAGGTAGCAGCCCAGGCCTCAGCTGATCGGGCCAGACCCTCGTCCCAAAGCTGAACACAACAAAGGCATTTCAGTATTTAACACATAATGCCTACTTTTTTGAGCAAGACCAGCTGTAAGCCTTGCAGTTTCTGTAGCTGCATAAAGGATGTTGCACCTGTACAGTCACCATGGGTGGGATTTGTTATTTACCCAAAGTGCTCTACTGCCCTCCTTTGGCAACGATGACAAAGTGCAACACAAGAGCAGGTATGGGAAGTGCATTCTCACAATAATGGGTTTACAAGTGTGTGAGGAATTACTGAGTGCATGGGTGGGGTACAGTTAGGATGTGCAGTGAGTAAGTTCAAAGTGAAGAAAGAAGATGCCAAAGTAATTTGTTGAGGTTCATCTGAGTTGAAAACAATAATGCAACATCTATTAAATGCACAAAACCTAAACTTCATTCTAAACAACAATTCAAGCTTCCACGTATAAACCTATCAGAAGAATGAACCACTTGATGCTTTTTTTCTATAAACTTTGACATAAACACCTATATTTCTATTCCTTTGAGAAAATCCAGTTTTCTTCAAATTCAAAGAAAAAAACAAAAAGAGTGTAGAGACTGACCATTGTAATTCTAAGGTTTCAGAGAAGGTTTCTTAAAATGTGAAAAAACTTGATAATGAAGGTGCCATTTGTCATATGAACATATTTCTGACTATTTCTAGTCTGATGAGATCAAACTAGTAAAGCAATGTAGGCCTACACTGTAAACTTTCTGACCCTTGACATAACATAGCATTCAGTGAGATACATGTTGGCAATAAACCTCTTCATATATCTGTCTCATGTGTTGCACTGCTTGCACTTGCTGCAATTTCTGTACATTAGTGAGCACATCGATGTCAATGCCGACTAAAGCTATCTCACACAAAATATGTAAGTATGCTTACAAATATATAAAAGCATATATATACATATGTCTGTGTGTCTGTGTGCGTGTGTGTGTTTATTTGCTTACTTACATATTTGTTTGTTTGTTTATTTAGAAAGAAAATGGTAACGACGCAAGAATGGTAACGACGAAAACACGACACAAGGAACAACCTCAATCACCCAGCAACCACTTTATCCGCTATATCAAAGTAAAGTATACGCACGGCTGCGCCAGGGAATATCATAACCTCAGCCACTGGTTTATTTAATACATTTAGAAGACATTAACTACAGAGCAGAATTCATAAATTGCCAACAAAAGTAAACATGACATTTGGATAAAGCAGCAGGCTGCTTGGCTCAAGTAAATGTTTGGTTGGTTGGCAGGCTGCGTCGAAGAGAAAACTTACCATATATTCCATGTTAGCTGCAGGTGGAAAGACGTTAGCTCGAACTTTGTTGTGGTAGTCTAAAATGGCAATCATGTCGCTTTGAGAGATGTAGCGCTTTCGCCTTGATTTTGGTACAAACGTTGATAAACGGTCCTGAGAGGATTCCTTGAACACAGTAATGTTCGATTTATCCGAGGACGACGCGGTAGAGTTCAGAATCACAGCACCTGCCCCACTCGCGATGAAGAACAAAATTATATAGTTGGAAAAACTGGAATTCTTCATTTTGTCTGTTGGGTCGAACAATGCAGCTGGAAATGGGCTCTGGAAAAAATAGAATAAGCGGAGTAAAATTGTCCCTGCTGAATATCCCACTAGAGGTAAATGTGATACACTCAAATTTCAAATTTTCACTTGGCAAGGCAGTAAAGCACTTAATGCGGCTCGATGCACTCTTATCATAAACGATTCCTTACCCAACAAAGATTTTATAGGGCGCCAATAAGTTACGTTTCAAAACAAGGCCATTTTGCAGGACGTTTGGAAAGTCTTTAGTTCCACTTGCATCTGTCTTGAAGTCTACCATTGCATCTCCGCGGTCCGGTTTTTATTCTGACTTGCGGTCCTGGGAGCGCTTTCTGTGGGAAGGTGCAGACAGCCCCTCCCTGCCACCTGAAACATGACGAAGAAAACCGTTGCCCACAGCGTCCTTGAAATGTTAATCAGTTTGTAAATTGTTACTCGAGTGCTCTTTTGACAAATCGAGACAATAACAAATGGTGCATTTTTACCACTGTCTGATGTAGCGGTGATTCATAGCTGTCTAACAATGAACACAGTATTGCTGAGGGTGCATATTTCAAATTGCACCTTACTGATGTTTTGTAGTAGGAGCAGAGGTGGCGTTTCGGAGTGAAATATTTTTTGTTAAAGTCTAGTTTTTGCTATAATATATACTCTACATTGCACTGAAAGGACTACACTTGTTTGGTGCCTGTGTCCAAGGTGATGTCCATTCAAGATCTTTGTTTGGCTAAGTAGCAACACAGCTGAAAGGGTGCCTTCAGCAGCCCATCATTTTCTTTGGCAGGTGGAGTAATGAGAGCAACGTGACACTGAATACTGCTCTTTCCCTCTCTGTGAACAGAGGGACTGTGCCAATATTTTTGGAAATTATTAGCCCTGGATGATTTCAGACATTAAAAGTCGATTGGCTTACAAATTGTTGACCTATGAGATTTATCTATAGGCTGCCCACCACTTTGGTTCTGTTTTGTTTTGAGAAGAGAGAGTTAAAGGTATAGCATTCCGCCAGTGAAATATTTGGATGTATGCATGGCAGAGGGGAAAACAACACATACCTCCATCTACTACAGGTAATGGGCTATATTTGTGACTGAGTCAGTGGTGGAGTTGGCATAAGAAACAACAGATATTTACACAGAGTAATTTAAATTATTTTGTAATTTTAGAGCATAATGAATCATTTGAAACCTAAAGACCTTGCTGGAGAAAAAATGTTATTTGAAATATGATGCTTCGGCAAAGGTAAGGAAATTATAAAATGAAGCCCAAGAACCCCCTTGCATAAAACAGCTCTTATTATTTGATTTACACCCTGCTATGAACTTCAAGGAGTTTTATTTCTCCTCTTGCACTGGCTTTGAGACTTAATGTTAGACTCAATGTTTTTCCCCTTCAAGGAAATGAATTTAACAGTGGTGGTGGGTAGGTCTAAGGGGATAATGACAGAAAGAGCTAAAGCTCAGAGCTGTAGACCAAAATCCTCTCAAACTGCCAAATAGCTCCTTGTGTTTACATCTGTGTTTGAGTGTGCACTAAAATGTATTATTTTTGCACACATACTTAGCACTGCTATATGCTACTGTGAATTGAAGATGGTTGTATACCCCAGAACAATAACACACCCTTGAAAAACTAATTTCACAGATTCAGGGGCACATGCTCTGTGTGGCCAGGGTCACTCTCTCCAGCAATGCACTCCAGCACTCCACCCAGTGATGGTCTTACAAATTGGCAGAGCACAGTCATTGGACTTCACTGCGTCCTTTCACTGCTCTGCTAAGTTAGGAAGTAAATACTCTCCCACATCCCTGTAAAACAGCCAGGGGACAAACCTATAATCACTTCAATAAAAAGCTTTTATTTTTACCCATTGTTTATTTATATATTTATAGAATGAATATTTATTATGCCTGAAATGTGAGACCCTGTGTTGGCTAAAATGCCACAGTTAACAAAATATTCACAAAGGCTTTATCCATGTTCAATGGCTAGAAAGAAACTTTGGATACACATGCCACGTAGTCCGCGTAGTCCACATGTAGTCCTTCAAAACTACATCAATTTAATCTACTTTTTCACATCACAAAAGTCTTAGGAAAATGGAATGGTTATGAATTGTCATCTTTCACTCAGCTGGGTATGTGGATGTTCTGTCAAAAGAAGATTTGTGGCCAAAAGACGACTTGTTCTTGTTCTTGTATAGCTGATTAAAAAGCAAAGCAATTTGCTCAAGAATATTTGGGATTGTAAAGTTTCAAAGTTTCAAGTCAAAAATGTTATAAATAATAATAATTTGGTGCTTATCTCAACTTTTGTTCTGTAAAAACTATAAGCCTGTATTAGAGTCTTCCATGCAGTGACAAAGAAGGTCAAACAATTTCCTGTGGTCACATTGATATGCTCAGATGCAATTTGCACATTAGTCAATATTACTGTGTGGACATTTCAACTATAATGACATTTGCTATATACTACTATATATCACATGTGCACAGTCATGCTCCACCTCACAGTCACAATATGTTCATTATCTAAGCTATAGCATCAAACATTTTGCAATAAATTAAAGCATTGAATTCCCATTAAATCATTTAAAAAGGGGGTGGGGGTGGGTGGCCTGTGAATGTTTATACTATATAGCACCTTCCAGCACCCTCAGCGTATCTGATTTATGCACTGTTTTGACCTTCCCTTATATATCTGCATTAGGAATTTCTGCAAGGGACAACATAGCTTGTATATGTCCATAATAAAAGTTAGAATGACAGTAAGAGGGGAGGTGGAGCCACTTCTGTGGTCATTTACCCGGTGGTGAGGATAGAGAGGGCAACATTTTCCCAGCATGGCCAGATGTGCACTTGCACACCAGTGACTATATATTATATCTGAGCAAGTGGTAATGCTCAGCGTTCTGCTTCAGCAGCAGATTTGCTTCACTACCCCAGTCTTCTGTCCAACAGAAACAGACCCCATAAATCTACAGTCCTACACAACTCTCCTGCAGTCATCTGAGTTTTACTTTGTAGTCATCTTTCTAGCTTATATCATATTTGCACATTCATGTTATAGACTTGGATTGCATGCACATTCTAACCCTTTGTTTGTTTTGCATGCTGTGCTGGTTTTCCACGAGAAACTAGACTAAAGTTTGGCTGTTTTAATACAGTGTTGTCTGGCAGACATATCCATTTGGAGCTTGGCAGGGAAAATGCTGCGAGTTGGCCATCAACCAAAGATGATGACGTTGAGAATGTTGTTTCAGATTTTAGCCTGGTGTTGCCTCAGTCCCCCACACTCAACTGGCCAGTGACTTGAGCTAGAGGAACAGAGCCAATGTGGCCAAGCAGGAAATGTAACTTGGATAAAGTTTAGATATTACTGCAAATGCAGATTTTTGGACATATTTCATATAGTGTGTGGATTGGGGTACGAGGTCTAATAGTGTAGTATGTTTTAAGAAAGAAAGGAAAAAGAAAAAAAAGGAAAGAAAGGAAAACAATGACAGGTGGTCCGAAGAGTGAAATAACAGGTAGAGTGTTTCAAAGAACTGGCACATCATTGAGTCATCTACCACACTGTCTGAAAAACAGAATAAAAAGATGCCTCATTATACCTCCTTGTAGCATCTGCTTTGTTTTTCTTTTCTTTTAAAGGACCGTAAAACCACTAATGACATCAGCAGTGGCGCAGTTTGAAATATTACAGAGTTATCTGTGAATAGGTGGGGAGTGGGATAGTCGTGAACTTTCTTTAGACAAAAACATTAGAAGTCATAGTGCACATGCTGTGCGCGCACACACACACACACACACATACAGTGGACAAATGCCAAAACATATTAGCCCAACTGGAGCTAAACATCTGCCCAGTCACATCTGTCCACTGCTGTAGAGAGAGTGCAATCACCACACAGCTCTGAATGGCTGCAGAACTTCCCTCTGAAATCCCCTCTGACATCATGGTGGTGCCTCAGCTCTTCAGGCCCCGCAGAGCAGATGCTTACATTTAGATAAGACCCAGCTTTTCTTCCTTTTGTTTCCACTAGCTCCCTCCCTGCTAGGTGGAAAGACCCCCACATGGCCCCCACATGTGTCAGGACAAGACACATTACTGCAATGCATATATCTGAATGTGATAAAACGATTCACAAAAGAAGTGGGTGTCTCCTGAAATGAACTCCCAAACATGACATCTCAAAGGCCAAGCTGTCATTTGGAAGTCAAATGAGAGTGATAGGGTAATTAAAGACTCTTCATGATTCCGTCTACAGGTTCCTCCACAGCATCACGCACTCTTACAGTTTGAAGACAGAATGTATTGGAACACATGGTTCCATTTTTACTTGGAAGTGTTGGTGGAGATTACACTCACAAGACAACAAGCCTTGCATCACTGGAAAGTGAGTGTACAATGCCTCAGCAAGCCAAGTTAGTACTGGCACTTCAGAGCTGATCTGGATTGAGAGGCCTAGCCAAAAAGCTGGCTAGAAGTCTCTCAAGGAGAGTTAAAGTTGTAATTGTAAGCTTTTTTTTACCATTATGTTGTCAAGATTTCTGGTCAGTTTTTGTCAGTACCTTGCAAACTTCATGGAGAGTATGTATCTATCATTTTCATCACAGAGGCTGAAAAGGGGAGATGTTTTATGGGGATTTTAGGACATTTAAATTTGTTGCACCACAATTTTTTTTCTTTTAAATCCACAATCCACATATTCTTAAGAACTATGTGTGGGAACCAGTATTTGATTTACAGACACAATGCTCTGTGTAGCAATGAGCCATCATCATAAATTTATCTGAAACTAAAAAATGAGTCAGAATCTTAGGAATCTTCTCTTGGCACTGGGTAAGGTCAAGACATCCTAGCAAAAGGCAGACTTTCCTTCTCTTTCCCTACTCTCCTTTTCCCTCTGTTCTTCTCTTTCACTTTCATGCATTCTGTTGCAATCCTGGCTCCAGTTATACCTTGTTGGTATCCTCATATCCATGTGTCTCCATCAATCCATGTGTAACTCTCTTCTTTCACTGTACAGTTGTCATCAAAGTGAACTTTGGTCAGAGTGAGATTGTGTGGCACTGGTTTAACATGAACATTGTGTGATGGCAGTCCTAGTTTTAGTATCCTGCATATAGACAGCAGGGAAATGATTACAGTACTGGTGGCAGACATGGCTGGTCAGCTGTCTGGTCTGGACAGGAAGCCTCTGTGACCACACTCACAGTCTGGACAGCACTGCAGGAAGCCCTTTACAGCTCCAAGGATGGGATTTCTCTGGTGCTGGGGCCAGTGGCAGAGAGGGGTGTGTGTTGAGTGGTGGGAGTAAAATTTGATTTCTGGGTAGGTCTAATCTTTACCCAATGTGAAGTTGGATTTTATGACATCACTGCATGCCATGAGCAGCTAACTTATGATTTGGTTTCTATTTTCAGTGTCAGTGGTAGGGCCTGATACCTTTTTTGCTGTTTATTTTCAGAATCAGAGTCTTTCAAGAGTATGCTGCCTTAGGAAGTGACACACAATTTATACCCAAGAGATTTGCATACCATATTAAGTCTGGAGGATTTTGCCATAGTTTGTAGATCGAAAACCCTGTTTTTAATTTATTTCCTTTCACACAGTGGGCAATGCCTCACTTTTGGAGCGTGGGGGAGTGCCGTGCATCACCATATATAGACTTTTTATCTCTGAGCCAAAAGCAGGGAAAGGTGGTTAAACGAATGAGGACTGCCAAATGAAAACCAGAAGTCAGTTTTAAGTGTTTAATAAATCAAAATAGTGAAAGACCAACATCAACACTGAAAATCATACAAACAGTACAAGCAATCACAAAACAAAGAGTACAAGCTTACACTGTGTTACATTACACCTTTGTTTGCAATCTACTAGATACCTTTATAGTTGTAAAATATATCATTGCAATAGATATTGTTTCGAAAAAGAGTGTGCAGAAAGTCAAACACCCTGCAACACAAAGAATGGTGAATCAAGCTACTCTGTGAAAAACATGCTTTAACAATAACATGTGACATAATGGCAAGGAGTCATGTTGCCTTTGCTGAAATCATTGTTTCTATAAAAGAGTATGATGTAATTCTCCTGTGTTTATTTAAGCCAATACAAGAGAGAAGATAACAAACAAATATATCAAGTAATCTCCCCAAGAGGGCAGCACACTGAATAAGTTTTTTGAGTACTTGGGTGTGCTGCAGTATGTTGTAAAGTATTTTTCTCTTTCACTTTCATGCATTCTGTTGCAATTCTGGCTCCAGTTATACCTTGTTGGGAGGGCCACATTATTTTCAGGAGGGGCCACCAGAGGGAATAACATTATTAAATTCACACATGTTAAAAACAAATGCATGTATGTGGCAGTACGAGTCAATTAATGACAACAGCACAGCCTAATCCCCAAAATATCAGCACTGCTACAAATCAGCCCATTTATTAGGCAATAGCAGTTAAACTTAGCTGACATAAATCCAGTCATACATATTTCAGTGTGTCAGCTGGTGGTGCAAACACAGGCATGTATGTATGTATGCAACACACTTGCAATGTATGCAGTGAAAGCGTATTGTGCTTTTTTGGCCTTTGTGCCCATCTCTGAAATTGATGGTGGTGGTCAAGCAAACCACACATTTCCACACACAAGTGCATGTTTGGACCATTGTTTGGCCAGTGAGAGATTCATCAAAGGTAAACTGATCAAACATTAGTTTACAATTTATGTGGGCCATGCTTGTGACAAGGTGAGCCAGGCTCCTGGGCCTACTCTGTTGACTGTTGAAAGGCCATCTGTTCATTTTTTTGTATGTATGTGTGTCTCTTGCTGATAGTAGCGGGAAAGAGAGTTAACAAAAAAGCTGAAATGTCACTGTTTAGACTGTGCATCTTAAATATCTGTATACTTAAATGTATGTATACTAAACATCTGTTTAGCTATATACTTCTGTATATTAAAATGTTTACAAAAAACTGAGTAAACTGTGATTTAAAGATTGCATTCTTATGAGAAATATCATTTCATATGTTCTCTGTCCAAATATGTAACTTTGATTAACACCAGGAAAAAACACTTATTATGAGGTCTCCCAGCACATATCTCTCATACACGCACTGTGAAGGTACACTGATGTCAGGTCAAACAGGTCTACAGCGTGTCTAAAACAACTGGCCTTGAACCACTTTTGACACCTGAAAATGTCAAACTTCAGAGTGAGAGTGTCATTAGTGTTAATCTGCACTTTTGTTTTAGTTGTCAGTGAGTCAGATCCCCTAAACAAAATTAAGATCAGTCAGATCCTCTAAACAAAGTTAACATGAGCACCTGCTGTAGCTATAGTTATAGTTTCTCTGTAGTCAGAGCTGTAGCATAGTATAGAAGAGCCTCTATTCTCTTTGGCTTTAGTTACTCTGGCTGTGCAACAGTTACATTTCTAAATTCTGGAGGCAAAGGACTGGGAAAAGCTTGCCTATCCTGACACCTGGTGGTAAATCTCATAACCAACATGCCACCACAAGGTATATTGTACACTTAAAAATTCCCCTTGAGGAGGGTGTTGTTCCCATGAGGGCTAACTCTACTGTGGTATTTTAGTCATTCTCAATTTGAAAAACATGTTTTGCTCTCTAAAAATATATTTAATTCAATCTGAGGGTCGTGGGGTCATGGGCCTTAATACAAAACAAATTTTGATTATTTTCAGAACATTGTGGGTATTTTAATCATTTTAAAATCATTTTTAAACATTTTTGAGACTTTCACAGGACTTTTTTTTTCCAATAGGTTTCCCTTTCAGAATTGCATAGGCCTGCCCATTGTCTTGAGCTGTGCAACTCATCTGCTGTCCCATGCACTGTCCTGTAAACTCATTCTAGTACATCTTTTCAGTTTTTACGCTTTTCTCTATATCAAGGAGTGGACTAAGCTTTGCACTGCTCTCTTAACTTCTTAATGTCTGCACTGGAAATGTACTTGAACTGACGTTTGTCAGTGTTACGATAGCATCCTCCTTCTACATTCTACACTATTTCCACACCAAACAAACAACTTAATACCTTAAATGGCACACATAATAGTATTTTTCTCTGAACTTTTATAATCTATCTATCTATTTATCTATCTATCACTGTCCTGTGCCACTCCTCTACTGTCCCGCGCCACTCTCCTGCACTTGCCAACTGTTACAAGCCTAGCCCTAAACCTAACTCTAACCCATGGGACAGTAGCAAGCGAGACAGAACAGTAGACACTTTACACAGGACAGTGGGTCAGTGGCAGGACAGTGCACAGAACAATAGGCACGTGGCACAAGATAGCTGAGGAGTGAGTGGGACAGTTAGTGGTTAGTTAACAGTAGGCCTACAGTGCAGTTATTGCACTGCTACTGGATTTTTGTCAGGAACACCAACATTGTAAGCATGTAAACATTTATTGTTAAACGAGAGCACATGCACCTGTAACTTAACTACCCTTTTTCTAACTAATTTCATAGCCTGACGATGGAGGTCTGGTCTATTTTGCAGTAGTCTAAAACCACCACAGACTGTTCAATGTCATGCTTAATAAAAAATAATGGTGCAACGACACTCTATGCTAGCATGTGTGGTAACAGTAGCCATGCCACTCCAAGAGGTGTGAATATTGTTTGCATGACGTTTGGCGCGGCGGTTCTTTGAAAACGCGCGTGCCTTGTCTATGGCCGTTGTTATAGCATGGTGGAAAACCCACGATGTCCTAATGGATCAGGCTTGCTATTCTGGGAAATGATGACGTTCTTTGTCACCTTTTGCACGACACAAGTTCAACTATCTTTCAACAACTGTATGACAAGAACTGTACTTCTGCAAATCTCAGTCTGGCCCTACCACTGTTCTGCCACAATCTAGTCACGTTATACTGACCGTCAGTTTGACTGTATAGAATTTGGGGATAATTATTTATCTTTATTGAGATTATTGTTTATGAAAACGTCACATTAAAGAGTGATCTAATTAGTTAAATTAGGCTCAGTGGACCTCGGTCTTGCCAGAAACTATTTTGATACATTTTTAAACTACTTGCCTATCATAGTTGCATCATATGCATCATAGTGGGCATGTGTTAAGAATGGGGGCCACTGGCACGCTTGACAAAATCTAGTCATATCATATATCTCAGGCTTTAGTAGACCGTGTTACTTTTATAGTAGATCACATCAAAAGAGTTCTACGTTGTCAGAAATTGCCCGTCAAACAGTTGCATAGGACACATTTTCAGGTAACCGGGACACATCTGAATTACTCCTCAAATAACCTCAACTTAAAGAGCGGCCGGGCGGCGCTGTAGTACTGACGTCAGCAATTAGCTACCTCTTTCCCGGCTTTGGACTTCTCTCCCCCTGTATCCCTCCCTGTGTAGTAAGCAGGGGGAGAGAGTCATAAAACAACACTGGAACAGCGACAGTGACAGCGTGCAGCTCCGGCGCCTGTGCGCTATCCTCCCTCTCACTCACCGCCAACATCCACACCAATGCACGCACTCACCCATCTCCCCATGAGACCGCATCGCAACGCAGTGTTGTTTTCCAGGTTTCCTTTCTAGCGGATCTCACGTCTCTCGTCTACTTTGATCCTGGACAAAGCCAGAGATAATTCGTCATCAAGCTTCTGCAACGAGTTTTAATTTTTCTTACCCCATCTGAATGACGGGCGGACGCTTTGACTTCGACGATGGCGGCACATATTGCGGTGGTTGGGAGGATGGAAAAGCCCACGGACACGGTATCTGCACGGGCCCCAAGGGCCAGGGCGAATACGCCGGGTCCTGGTCTAACGGCTTCGAGATAGTTGGCGTGTACACCTGGCCGAGTGGAAATACGTATCAGGGCTACTGGGCGCAAGGGAAACGCCACGGGCTTGGCGTTGAGTCGAAAGGGAGGTGGCTCTATCGTGGAGAGTGGGCTCATGGATTTAAGGGGCGATACGGGGTCCGACAAAGTCTCAATACACCTGCTAGATACGAGGGCACATGGAGTAATGGTCTACAAGATGGATATGGGGTTGAGACCTATGGTGATGGTGGTAAGTTGTTACTTCTCATGATCGATGAGAGTTGTAGCCTTAACTGTGTTAGTTAAACTTTCATGATACTATTTCGCATCATTTTGTAAAATAAAATGCAGCACTGTTCACCAGTTCAAGGCCTACACCTCACATTTCAGGGTTAGAAATTTAGACTTAACTGCTACTTCAAATAAGCTAATGCACAACAAGAAACATGCAAAAGCAAATCTTATTCCTCTAAGCTGACACCAACTGGCAGAAGTAGTACATTATAGTTGCAGAATAATCAGTGAATGGCACTACTGTGGGCTGTATTGATAGGCTACATAGCTCGAGATTGGACTGGTCAGCATTGGGCGCTCATAGAGGTCACGGCTAATAATAGAAACATCTGTAACTCTTCAAATCAAAGCCCTTTTTAACCAGCACTGACATGAAGAGCTGTATTGATCTCTGTTTCACTATGGAATTACTGGTGTGTGTGTGTGTGTATGTGTGTGCATGTATGTGTATGTGTGTGTGTGTTAGTACTATGCAGACATGTCAGATATTACCTCAATGTATTTTTGATCAAAGCATTAGGTGTAACAATTCCCCACTGGAGTGCAGGGAGTGTGGTGTCTATTATTTCCTACATGTTTGGACATGACATGAGAAGCGTATTACTGAATGGCTGTAATCAAGCACATGGTAATGTTTGGTTTCTGTTTGTAGAACACCTGTGTCATTATCTGTTTGGATGTCTGGAGTGTCTGTGAGTTTCATCTGTGTACAGAATGATGAAAGCCGTTCAAAGACAAGAAATACTAAAACAGCTGAACATTTTTAACACATGAACAAGAAACAATTCAATTTGTTGCTGACATGTCCTATTCAACCCAAACTTCTCAGGAATGATAACTGTAAAAAGAAGAGGTATTGAGGGGTTACTGCCTCAAACTTTACAATATCTCAGATGACTTCCATGTTTTAAAATAGCTCTCCCTCCATACTGGTGCTGTCAGGCTGGGCAGACAAGCTGGTGAGATATAGAGAGGACAGCCACACACCTCGTCACTCTTTCGTCATGACAAGGCTTGGGTTACACATGTGGGTGTCAGTGCCCCTACAAAAAGTTGCAAGGGTGCAAATGAAAATAAAAAATAGATAAAGCTATGATAAATGACTATAAGAACTCACAGAGATAAATGACTATAAAAAACTCACAGAGATATGGTTGCTATTTGTTTTCCACTAAGAGTCTGCACCACTGTGTTAAATTATATACTGGCATGTAAATGTAAGATCTACATAAATGTAAAAAGTTTTCATGAGTGGAAAATAAACTCTGAAGAAAAAGTGTAAATAATTGTTCATTGGGGTAGTACTCTTAAAAATAGTCATACTTAGTCATAAACAGAGTTGCTTACTCTATGGTCTTAAACAGGTGCAGTCTCCACA
This sequence comes from Tenualosa thibaudeaui, assembly GCA_027481765.1. Lineage (NCBI taxonomy): Eukaryota > Metazoa > Chordata > Actinopteri > Clupeiformes > Clupeidae > Tenualosa > Tenualosa thibaudeaui. The sequence continues at coordinate 5,448,746 of JAIFZK010000227.1, forward strand.
GTAACCTGGAGACTGGGTTTTGTTCACTAGTTGTACACTGATAGTTCACAACGTGTCATATTTCTTTTTAATTCCTTTGGCAGAACCTCAGGCCAACTGGCAGGACAGCTGGGTGCTAGAATCCTTGGGTGTGTGACTGTTTCATAAATTAGACACATATCCATGGATCGTGCCAATTTCTCTCGATCTTTCTCTCACTTTCTTTCACACCGTCCCTCTCTCCCATGTTCTCATAAGAGCTTGCGGGGCAGCTTTTCAGCTCCTGTGATGATGTGGCTCTACCACTCTTTGTAAATGACCCGAGTGTGATTATATGTGATTTAAAAATACAATAAGGCAGTAAAATACCCATTTTATAATTACACCTGAATCACTCACAAACAACAGCACACAGTTGAAGATAGTTAGATATTTTGATACAGATATGCAAAGAATGACAGATAAAAGAGTATAAAGACAAACAAAGAGAGGTCCGGTCATTTTTAGTTTCCAGTGTCCATTTGGCAGCTTAATGATCTGCTTTTCTTGTGAATAATGGTGTAAAGCAAGATAAAGACTCAAAACCCTTATTGGGCATTAGGGTTAATCTGAAAATAGATGCCAGGAAGAGACAGAAATAGAAAAGATGAGGTCTATTATTTACTGGAGCACAACCAGTGAATCAAGCGTAAGCTGTGGATTGACATTAATGGCCTGCTATGGAATTCTCCTTAAACATTTCACCAAGTAGCATTCCCTAGAGGGGCAGTGTTAAAGAGTGTAAAATATAAATAGACATCCCATGTCATTTCCTCTCTGACAGAAAACAAAGCAGTCATTCAGCCATAAAAAGTTTATTGGATTGTCAATAATAATCTGTTTTAATCTGACGAATTTGAAAGAGTTGAAACCCATTTATTTTAAGATTTCAATGTGCAAGAATACTGTGCTGTCTGATTCTACCTAAATACTATGTTGCCTGATTTTGTTTTTATCCTTTAGTGCAGAATCAGATTTTTTTTATAGAACCATGACACTTTTGGTTAGTGTGTGGGTTTAAACACTCAACTTGATTTTTATTTTAATGTAGTTGGAGTTGGTGATATGAGGAGGGAGAAATAGAAATGGCTGTAGTTTTCAGCTCTGACTTTTCTGGCCCACTTCAATGAGAAAAAAGTGAATGTCACTCAGCCTGATGAATTAAAGTGACCTTCTCAGTAGCTAATTTGATTTCAACTGCAGTATTCATCTCAACAGGAATGTCAGGATCTTAGGCAAGGCCTTAAATGACCCTAGGTAGGGCCTCAGTTTCCTTTCACTAACTACAGCGTTTTGTGATCACGACAGGGACATACCAGGGCCAGTGGATGGGTGGCATGCGCCATGGCTATGGTGTGCGACAGAGCGTGCCTTACGGCATGGCCACGGTGATCCGTTCACCGCTGCGCACCTCCCTAGCGTCTCTACGTAGCGAGCAGAGCAATGGCTCGGTGCTCCATGAGCAGTTGTCCGACAGCCCAGCAGGCACGCGGGGCGGCTTTGTCCTCAACTTCCACAGTGACAGCGAGCTGGGCGGCTCCAGCAAGAAGAAGGGCCTGTTCCGCCGCGGTTCACTCTTCGGCAGCCTCCGGCAGCTTCGCAAGTCCGACTCACGCTCGTCCATCTCCAGCAAGCGCAGCTCGGCACGCAGCGATGCCACCATGAGCCGCATCAGCTCCAGTGATGCCAACTCCACCATCAGCTTTGGCGACGGCGACGCGACGGACGACTACCTGCCTGCAGAAGACCACGTGGATGCAACGACTACTGAGGCCTACATGGGCGAATGGAAGAGTGACAAGCGCAATGGTTTCGGTGTGAGTGAGCGCTCCAATGGCATGAAGTATGAGGGTGAGTGGACAAACAACAAGCGACATGGCTATGGATGCACAATATTCCCCGATGGCACCAAGGAGGAGGGGAAATATAAGAATAACGTTCTGGTACGGGGCATCAAGAAACAGCTCATCCCGCTGAAGAACACCAAGACGAGGCAGAAGGTCGACCGTGCCGTGGAGGGAGCCATTCGTGCAGCTGCCATTGCCAGGACTAAAGTGGAAATAGCCACCTCAAGGTAAAATTAGCTCTCTCCCACTCTCTCTAACACACACACACACACACACAGTCATGCAAATACAAAATCTACAAGACCATGTACCACAACACATACATTTCAAACCAGGCACAAAATATAATCTAAATTCTGTATCTTGTAGATCATATGCCTGCCCCCTCTACCCATCCTCTAACCAAAATAAACCCTCATATTGCATGAGCAATCTGTGCACTTTAAATTGTGGGGCTTTATAGCTTTTTGCGGGTCAAGTTTCCCATGGTGGAGGTGATATGATCCCCTAAAAATGACCCCATAGATTGCCTTAATTATCATGAGTGCAGCATTGCTGAGTTCAGCATGTGAGTGTTTAGCACTGGAAGATATCCTGTCCTGTCACGCCAGGGGATATAGCCGATCAGGCACTCAGCAATAACCTCACATAGGGTTGAGCGATATGGCCTAAACACTCAATATGCTTTGGACGATTGCAATATGTAATGTGATATGGCACTGTGAACAATGAAGTATAATATGTAAGTATCCATATTTATTTATTATACCAGAAAAAAAAGATGACAGCCTGAAATAGTTCAAAATAAGTGCTCAAAATAAAATAAAATCACACACACAGAGCACATCTCATGTGCTATCAAAGAGAACTAAAGATTAGGGGAAAAAAACACACATTAAGGTTGGGTGTTTGCAACATGAAACACAATTGTAAATTAAAAGGAAAAATATGGCAATTTGAGGCCTACACACAGCATTTTTATCATAACATAATCATCAAGAAATGGAGTATGAAGTGAAGTGACAGTACTCAATTGACAGTCAACTACTAAGCAAGATTGTTACTCCCCCGACAAAATTAATTGTGTATCATTTTGCAGATTGCTAATGTTTACTGATAGCAAACAGTCAGAAAGGGCTTTAGCCATGGGAAGTACATCACAACTCAAATTCTCCTCATGGCAGAAGAATCAGATGATTGCCATGATGTGTCTGACCATCAAACCTACATTTTCCATGGACTAACCACAGCTGAGGATGTGGTGAAGTCTTTGGAGGCCAGACCTCACATTGAGGCTGAGGATAAAACTTGATTGGTTAAATTGTCTCTGGTGGTTACAGTGGATTGTGTTTTTTATTGTGGAAGAGTGAAAGAGAGAGCTGCAGCACAATGTGGTCAGTTTTAAATGCATACAGATTGCATGTCTACATAGCCTATATTAAACATACCCTACTCAATAGTCAAAATGTTGTAAATGTTGTATAGAATAGCACTGAATATATTGATATTTTTGATGCCCAGGCCAGTCCTAATGTTACACAATGGCGGTGCTCTGGAGTAGCTGGACTGGGTGGAGGCTGTCACATGCCCGGCAGCCATTCGCTAATGTTGATCAGCTGATCAATACCGATGCAAAAGAATGCACTGAGGGCCAAGCTTTGGTGGGATGGGGACCTCAGAGAGAGGCTTCTATTTGTTGAATGATAGAGGGTGGTTTGTGGTATGTTCAGCTCTTTGCCTGTATATGGTTGTCCTCTCCCCTCCAGAAAGTGATAGTGTGAGTTAGTGCAGTCAGCAAGTGAACATCTCTATATTCAGTGATAGAGAGCTTTTGTAACTACACATTGGCTGGTTGACACGTTTTCATATGATTATTTATTGAATATAATAATGCAGTTTATTCAGTGCCAAGATTTTGTAATTAAATTATGCAAATAGTATACTGGGTATTGTGGATAATGCCTTTTTTAATACAAACAGATCACAGATATACTACAGAGCTGGTCTACTGTACTTCAGCCATTGATTGTTGAAATCACGGTTGATTGGCTGTTAATTTAAATTATTTCATTTGCCTTAATGCATTAATGACTAAAACATTCATGCAACCTTTAGATTGGCTGGCCCAATGATTAAGTCACATGACCCAGAATGATAGCTCAAGTTCATGTTAGGACATGTGAGGTGGCTAACTGATGCTAACACATTGCATTGTTGGAATGGCTGAGACACATCTCAGTGAAACATTATGAAAGATGAGTCCTCTCATGACATGCTTCCACACCTCAAGAAAAAACATACTCAGCAAGATGAGTAATGAATAAAGCATTCATTTGTCTAGTGAACATTTTGAAGTAGACCATCTGTTACTGTGGAAATCAAACTTGTCACATACAGTAAAAAAAAAAAAAACACCTTGTGAAAGGTATGACAAGACAACAAGAAAAGCCTTTTTGTTGCTTCATTTGTTGTGTTGCGCTTGACTTACTCTGATTCAGCTTCCCATTCATCCATTACCAGGCATTAACTCATGTCTTTCAGAACTAGTTTCAGTGTAATTAAATACGCTAATGGATTAAATTAAATGACGCAGATGTGGAACACATTATTCCTTTGGCCTGTCTTAAATTGTCTCATTAACCCTTGCTGAAACTCTGAAATGGTCTCCTCTTAGTCTTGCCTCTCTTACCCGTCCGTTACACTGTTGGATCTGTGATAAAAAACACCTGATTAACATGTGCTTCACACACAGTGATGGCCAAGTGGATAAATTTTAATGAAAGCTCTAATAATGAGGCGTTACGCAACCCATGTAACTAATGAAATAGTAATGTGTCCCAGAGCAGCATAATGAATGAAATATCTCGCCGTGCCTTTGAAGATTGTTATGGAGAGGAGTGATAAGCGTGGCCAAGAGACTGGGGAATGTGCAGAGAGTTGGAGAGGGCTTTGGTTTGCGTCAGTGACTTCTGTCGCTTGACTAGAGGCCTGGGAGGGAGAAAGAGGGACAGACAGAGAGAGAGAAAGTGAGTGAGTGAGTGTGTGTGTTTGTGAGAGAGAGAGAGAGGTGAGAGGGGAAGAGAGAGGTTCCTGGTACTGGTGGCTGTGTTCTCTCACGTGGGCTCTGTCTCCAGCGTGTCAGCATCAAGGCCTGACTAAATAAGGCAAGACGAGCTACAACCCTGTAGTGGCTGCTCTGTCTGTGCCACTGCTATCATCTGCTTGAGTACTCAGAGAAAGAGAGGGAGTGAGTGAGAGTCGGAGAGAGAGAGAGAGAGAGAGAGATTATGTACTGTATATTTAACCTGCAACTGAGATGACTCAGAAATTCATCGTCAGTATACCGAGGTACAATCACAACTTTACAGCAGCACAGTTTTACACTACATGTTTGCAGTTTGGGACTGCCTAGAGGCCAGTGACTCCACAACAGTAATTCTTGTACAGTCATCGGTCTCTAGGCTATCTGGTGTCTCAGCTGTGAACAGGTGTGTAGGCCTGAGAAAGAGAACTGAACTGAACAGAACAGAACAAGCCATGACTAGAGCTGTATGCCAAAGAAAGGAAACAAAGGGGTTGCTTGTTGAAAGAGACTCTATTAAATGTCCAGAGATGAACCATGCAGTGAGAAAAGTGATGTATTCATCACAATGCTTTGGATGTTTCACTTCCTTAAATCGCCTCCTTGCACTTTTAAACCTACATTAAAGCCTCTTAGACGTCATCGAAACATCTTGCCACAGGCCACATCTTAATAGCTTTAATACTCTATTAAGTGTAAATCAATGCCCTTCTCTATATTTGGTGTGTTTAAGGGGCAAATAGAATCTGATGACGGTTGGCTAATGCATTCTGTTGAGATGGAGATCCTCAGGAATCTTTTCCCCTCTAAGGCGTTATTATCACCAGCTAAAATATTCGCAACATGCTTCACACATCACCCTTCATGCGAATGAGTCATAATGATTTAATTAACTACAACAGAATCATTTCACAAAAAACCTTGGAGCACATACCACTTGTCCATAGGGATGAGTGTTGCCCAACACAGGGGGAATGTGTGTTTGTTCAGTCTCTGCACCGGCTCTGCTGTAACAAAGGAGGATGTGCAGCTCTTGACATCTTTATCGGAGCTCTTGTGTGAGATAGTTGGAGCGAGTGGGTGGAGGGGGGGTGGGAGAGATGACGGCCGCCAAATGAAAACCTCAGAATATCTGCAAGCGCTCCTTCTGTCACCAAGGAGATGGTCCTTGGCTCAGCTGGTGTAGTTCATACCACATCCACTATCAGGCTTTTATTTAGCATAGGCAATATTTTAAAAGTAGTAGCAGAGGACCTCTAAAAAGCATATTTTGACGGTTGAAATACTGAATATAATGAGTGTTCTATCCATGGGCATCATCATTGGTGGTGTTGGGGGATGGGTCTGACCATCCAAGATCCAAATGGGAAAATGACACAGAAATTATATCTTCAGAGTGTCAAGGTTTTGGGGAACCTAAAATAATAATAAAAATAAAAATAATGTTTAATACGTAAAACAATTCAGGCCATTTAACATGTGAATAGATTAAGAAGGATTGTTGGTGTGCTGTGCTGTTTGTCAGTCTATCACTCAACATAGATGGGAATACTTATTTGTGTAGGCAAGAGGTTCTTATGTAAAGAGGGCTGGCAAAGAGGAGGTCTGGAGCTGGTTAGGTAATAATGACTGATGGTGGTGGGGGTGATCAAATGAGTAATGTCACTAACATGATCTCTCTGGGAAATTCCAGATAAATTTAGGCATCAGGCTAAGAAGGTTTTTCTCGTACAGCAGAGAAAATATGTGGTGTTCTGTTCCACAACTGCAGTGATCAAGATAACAGGCAATTAGCACAACAATGACATGCTTCATGAAGGCTTGTTAATGAGCCCATGGCAACCATGGTGGCTCACAGGTTCATAGTCCTTGTATACAGATAGACTCATTTATGCTGTACTAGTGCTGTATTGTGTAATGTGCTTATAGGATAGTATATATTATATATTGTTCACTGGAAAGAATCTCTAAGCTCGTCAAAACCAAATAGACCTCTGATGATCTCTGTTGGGGGGAGGGGTAAACATTCTGATCACTTTCAGTTGTAAGGACAGTAGTTTGTGTTGTCTCACAAACACAAAACACAAGGGGAACAGTCTGTAATCCTTGAAACTTTTCACTGTGGAAAGTGAAGGTGTCTTTTCTTGTGTGAGATGTACTATAATGCCTTGCTCTGATGGTAGCTTTTCCAGCAGAGCATCATACAGATAATAATCAGTGATAGTTCAGACAAGTGAGTATTTCCGAAATACAGTTGCAGAGTCTGACATGACTAACCAGAGAACAGGTCTCACTGAAGGGATGCTAAGAAATGACTAAAATTAGACTGACATGTCAAAGGACATGTCTTAGACCCTCTTTCTTTCTGCTTTACCCAATTTATCGTTGTTTTTAAAGAGTATGTCACTTGAAGATAGCACCATCTGTTCAAAACAGAACTTTACTATTATTATTACCGGCCTTGCCAACCCAAACCTCTTGATGTCAAGCTATTTTTGTTCAGTCCGCAGAGGGAATCAGTAGAGCAGCTTATCTCATATTCAAGCACCCCTCGGTCAGTGTCTATCAGTGCCATCCTCTTGTTTTACTCTCCCCCTCCCTCTCTCTGTTCCTCTCTCTTTCTCTCTCTCCTTCATTCAGGACGGCCCATGCCAGGGCTAAGGCAGAGGCTGCTGACCAGTCTGCTCTGTCGGCCAGCCAGGATTCAGACATCGCCCGGGCAGTGGCTCGCGAGCTGTCTCCCAACTTCCATCAACCAGGTATATAATCTATGCTACACATTTACATGCAAACACACAGGCATGCATATGTGTGTGCGCACATATACACACACACACTGACTGCCTCACTCACTCACTCTCTATCTCTCTTTCATACAAGCATACTGTGTCTCCAACACACACACAGACACACACACACAAACTCCCAATCTCCACACCCCTGTATTATCTCTTTTATGTACACCCCTCCTTCTAAATAACCTCTTCTTTGTGTCTCTCCTTTTGTGTCTGGGTCGAATGTCTCCCTTTTTTCTTTCTTTTTTTTCACCCAGGAAAAGTAGAGCAGCTGTGAATATAAATGAGATTTGGATAGGAGGAATATGATTATCATAACTTATCTCATGATCCTGTCAAACACCTTAGGGTGCAGAGTTTACATATGGGTGTTATTGAACAGAGAGTCCCTGAGTGTGTGCCCTTCAGTTCACTTTGTATTTTAGTAAATTGTTTTCCCCACAAATGAGAACTGCCAAATACAAAACAAAGCAATTTCACAAGCATTCTTTCTCTCTCTCTCTCTCTCTCTCTCACACACACACACACACGTAATGTGGTCAGGAAATCACAGGATATGTGTCTTTTACTTGTCTTTCAAACTAGGACATGCAATTAAACATCAAAGCAGCTGACCTTTACCATGAGGGTAGACAGTCTTGCAATATTAGCCTACCACTAATGGCTTTCAGTATCAGTCTGACATCTTATCCTTTTGTTTAACTAGTTGTTTTGATGAGAGGAGGGGATATCAAACTGCTCCCTGCACGTTGCACTGTAGTAGCAACAGCACAGACTCAACTGATTTACTGAGCTTGTGGACACGACTGAGTGTCTCAGGGTTCTGGAGAGTGTGTGGGTGTCAGCTGGGGGAGCACTTTGGTGTAAGTGGTGGTCAGGGGAATGCTGGGAATGCCAGGAACCTCACATAGCAATCATAAACCAGCTGATGGACATTTTAAGTCCATGTCCATCCATCCACTACTGCTGGGATAACAGTGAGAAATGTGTTTTGCCAGCGTTTTATTTTTGTCAGCAAGCAGAATGTACAAGATTTGTACATTATGTATTGTCAATATCTCCCTTGTTTTGTAATCATGAATAGCTAAAAATGCATACAACCTGTATGTAAATGAAAATCAAGGCTAACCACTGCAAATTGCATTTAGTGACTTTTTATTGGGACTGAAAAAGGCATTAAATGCAGCGTGTGGTGGTTAGACTTCATTCTAATTCATATGATCCTGCCAGCCAGCTACTCACTACTGGCTGTGTGTGGGGGTTTCTGTTTAGCAGAGGTCTTATAAGTATTGTTGTCTGTGTGTCACTATACTTGTTAAGGCCCTGACTACATCAAACAGAGGTATAATGAGCCAGTGGAGATTAAGGAGGTCCCAGAGGAGAAGAAGGAGAAATCCCCATCGGGAAGCCCCCATTTCTACCGCAAAGGGACGACCCCCACCCACACCCCAACTCAAAGCCCAGGGCCCACGCCACCCCCCTCTCCACCCCAAACCAAAAAGAAGTCCTTTTTCAGTCGGAAACAAGACAATAAGACGCCCACTCCGGAGACTGTAGTTACGGGCATCACAAAGACCGCCTCCAAAATATCAGTAAAGCAAGAGACCGTGCAGGAGGTCGCTCCACCGCCCAAGCCTGCCAAGTTAGCGGCGCCGGTCACCAATGCCTACAGCAGCCCCGGAAATGGCGAACTACACTCAGAGTACCATGGCTACAAGGTCAAGGCCGAAGTGATGATCCCGCCGGACCCTCCGGAGGAGGAAATGGAGATTGTGGAGACCCCAACGCCGGCCCCTGTTAGGCAATACAGAGCACCGACCCCAAAGCCCATGGTGGTCCGAGAGAGCAAACCTGAGCCAAAACTCAAGAAGCAGGAGTCCTTGAGACCAAAGAGTCTATCAGAAACCAAGAAAGCCAGCCTGGAGATTACCACTGACAATGTCGAACAAGAATCGGTAAGTCCCTTCCAGAAATTTGGTTGTCTTCTTAATATACTGTTATTGAGTGCTGTCCAAAGACATGGTTGTCTTATTGATACACTTCCACTGATAGCTCTCACATGCTGCAGCACCCATTTGTGCAGAGGAAATGAGGATGATTTTTTTTCTATTTTACAGGGCCCTAATTCAATTCTGATTGTCCTTGTGATGCTCATTAATATTGGTTTAGCTATTATTTTCGTCCATTTCCTAACCTGACAGAAGATCAAACAGGTAAGACAGTGAGCTAGGCATGAGAGCTTTGTGCATTATGTGTATTATTGCAACAATTACTGCAGTACTCTTAATAAGTGGTGCCTGTGATTTAACGCCATTGCCTTAACCCTCTAACTGTTCTGACTCCTTTAGTGACCTCATGAAAACTAGTGGCATAGCCCCCTAATTCTCTGCAGTTACGTCAACGGCCTTAAAAACAAAATGGCGGAAGGCAGACTCAGACTCAGGCAAAGGACTGGAAGACTGGACTTAGAGCGAAACAGAAAGATGGAAGAGAGAGAGTGTGTGTGAATGAGAGAGAGAGAGAGAGAGAGGGAGAGGAAGGGAGAGAGAAGACACCTGGAGATGATGAGGGATTTTCCCATCAATCCCTCTGGTTTATGATTTTGTCTCCTTTGGTGCCAATAAGAGCTGAAGGAAGCAAATATGAGCCAAAAATGAAAAATAATAATTAAAAAAAAAGAAAAAGAAAAATGAAAAAAAAAAGTGAATGAATGAAAGAAAAAAAAGATATTCTGCTGATCAAAGCCAGTACCCCATCAAGTGCATGGCCCCTCCAGTGGCGCTTTGAGAAGGGGGTGGGGTTGAGGTAGGAGCAGGGGCAACTGGATATGTTCGGAGATGCACTTTTAGATGACAGAAGCTAACAGCTGCCTTACTATTTTGCCATCTGACGTTTGCGGAGGGAGATGTGTGGCATTCAAGCTGCCAGGGTGTGTATGTGTGTCTGTGTCTGTGTCTGAATGTAAGTGTGTATATGGGTGTGTGTGTGAGTGTGAGTGAGGGGGAGAGAACAAGAGAGACAGAGAGATAGAAAAAGTGTGTGTACAGAGCTATCTGTGTGTCTGTTTGTGTTTGTGTGTGTGTGTGTGGGCCCATGTCCTCCTTGTCCCAGAGTTGAAGAGGCTGGGCATATTTGAAAAAATAAGGGTCACTCACCAGTCTTATTCCATTACCTAAAAATGGACAGCCCTGTCCTACATCTCCCTCCGCTCACGCCCTGGGAGGGTCAGTCATGCTACGGTCACACATTAGCACTGGAGTAATGATGGTTTCTGTATTGTGTCCATTTCTTAATTTTTTTTAAAAAAATGTTCTTTTTACTACTGTTCATATTCTGTTATGGGCAACATCTTAACAACCATGTTGTTTTTTTTTTGTTTTGTTTTGTTTTTTAAATCCTAACTCTAAATATGATATGAATATAATTTTCACAAAAATAACACTAGCCAATAGACAGGACATTGTTTACCAAACAAAGATATTATAATGTTTCCAAGTACATATAGTGTTGTAGAAATTAACTATTTGAATTTTTTGTTGTTATGAATTGGTGAATAATTAATTTATACCAGTATCTGAAATAATATAGTGTGGTTTGGTTTTAAAATGTTTGACATGGATGTAGGAGGTAACATAACATGTTTCAGAAAACAAATACTTGATCTTGTTTGTTCTTGTAATATAACAGTAAGATATGATGCATGGATTTTTTTTTTCTTTTTGGGTAATTTGTTGGTTTGGGGAATAACCTGTTGCATTTGAATTTGCACCTTTAATTCTTTAGTCATTGAAAGTTACCCGCTCACCTAAAGCTCTGGGTTTAAGTATGGCCATCATTCAGAATGCTTGAGAGTATTGTTTTGAAAACATTCAGGTACAGCTCCTGATTCTGAGAGACTAAAATATGCAGAGACAGATGCCTTAAGAATAACATCATGAACCATTGTCAGTGTTTACCTCAGAAAAAAATAACAAAAAGTCATTTCATTTTTTTTTTGTCTTAACAGACAATTTTCATCAGTAGAAGAATTTATTTATTTGTATTTATATTTACAGTCATTATTTAATGTTTCATTTATCTTTTTGTTGGGTAGAGCACACGTGATTTGGATTGTATTTCATTTCAATTTAAAAGAAAAAACTTGTTATTTTTGCACCAGGGACAGAATAATAAACATATATATTTTATATATTCAGAGTTATATTTAGCTCAGTGATAGACATTGAAGGTCTGAAGCTACTTGATTTGAGACGTTTGTTTGCATTATATGTAATCGTTTTTTAACAGTGATGGACAGGAGGAAGTTGGGTTTGAGAAGAAGGGTAGAAGTGAGGATTGCATGGGCAGTAATGGCAAGGTGGCATATTTTACAGAGGGTTGGTCTGACTGCCATGGTGTGTGGAAAAGGAAGGGGATCACCTAGGAGGGGAAATGGCACCAAGAATGTTTTTTTTTCTCCTTTGTTCTTTTTCAAATGTTGAGCTCTTTTTCAAGATGAAGGCTTTTATTTTTACTGAGGGGAAATGGCACCAAGAATGTTTTTTTCTCTTTTGTTCTTTTTGAAATGTTGAGCTCTTTTTCAAGATGAAGGCTTTTATTTTTACTGTGGGAATTTTGTGGGTGCAACACCCATTTGTGGCTATGTATATGGTTATTTTTTTAAGCATACCCCACCGGCCTTCTCCAAAGGAATATTGTTACTGAAAGGTAAAAATTCCCCTTTTTGGTATATTTCTGTGCCAACAAACAAGCATATGTCATGTTTCTAGTAATTTTTACTTATTATCTGGGTATTTTTCTAAAAAAAAAAAATAATAATCAGCTCTGATTGTAGGCCATAACAAAGTTGTTGCAAAATGTAACTCGTAATACACTTTTTACAGTTAAATTAATTTATTCTGATTCGGTCAAAACTTTGAACTGTTGATGTGATTGTACTGTTTCAATAATTGAGAAAACAATGAGAATGTGTTGATAAAATTTTTGATACACACTACCCCTCAAGCCTTGGTGAATACTATTGTGTCTGTATTTTTGGAAAAATTGCTTCTGTTAATTTATGATTAAAAATATGACTTTAAGACATGAAGATATTTTAAATAATCTGTATTTATGTCTTTGGTTAACTGCATTCATTCTGCTATTCCAAAAGCATTTAACGACACCAGGACAAAATCCTGTATTCAGTTTTTGAAAGGGAAGTCCCCTTGCTATAGGCCTACTGTAGCCTACACCCAGACATGGCAGCAGGTATGTGATGCTTTATTTAAGAGCAGCAGTTTACCCTACCACACACACTTGGGTGTCAAAACTGCCCCCTTGTCTGGAGGATTGCTGTGGTGATCCTGCGACTAAAATAGTGAACAACAGCTGCGCTAGGGAGTGTCATATTTGAGAGCAGAGTGTAGCTCCCCTCTCCACAACCCCTCTCCGCAGCACAAGCCAGCCACAGCGTAATCCCTCTGTTTAGATACACACACACACATTACACAGAGCAGAATCTCACCAAACAACAACTAATACCCTCAAAAAAATGGAAAGAAAATGGTTGATGCATGGAAAAGACATGACTGTTCTCTTACAGATTCACTAAGATTAGATTTTTTTTTTTTCCAATATAACTGATAATACAGAAAAGAAAGTAATTAATCTTCTGGGCATGCAAAAATAATTATTAAATGGACTAAATGTAGCTTAATAGTGGCTCTTCAGACCAGTGTTGATATTTAAGTTAATACAAATACTAACCATTGAAATGGGATATGCATGTATAAAAGGATTAGACAAATTTGAATAATGGGATATGTACATTAACTGGACATGCCAACTTTTTGAGAAACTAGCTTATTTGCAGTCTACCCTACGTAAAAGGGGTGTAATGTCTGATGTAAGACATAAGGACAAATGTAACTGACACAATGTGAATAAATAGGTGAAAGCAGAAAGTGCCACTGTATTTATCTGTCTCTGCTGTCCGAATGGGCATATTTTCCAATAAACCGTCACCTTCAAATACAGAGGCAGCTGGTAATCTACAGCGCCATTACAAGTCCCTCAACGACACCCCCCCCCCACACACACACACACCTTTTTTTTTTTGCAGTGCTCATGTTCATAGTGCACATGGCCCTTTCCAAATGTGCTCTTAGTCACTTCAAAAGCCAAAGCTATCAGATTTCTCTCAAATCTCCCAATAAACATGGCATTAATTTTAAAAGGTGCTCTTGAACCTTTTTTGAAGAGAGGAGGTAAAGTTAGTGCCTGAACAATTTCACAAACATTTCTGGGGGAATGGCCAAGGTCAGACAACACTGGTTACAGACCATTTGAAGCATGTGAAAAGGAGACAGTGACAAACCTCAAACATCTCCGACTACATACACAATCTCATGTTTCACAGGTCATCACTTCTATCATATAAAAGGGTCCTCACAAGAGCAGGGAAGGAATCTAACATGGGATACAAGCCATGTTTACGTTCCCTCCAGGCATGGCAACTGGACACTGGACACACCAAAGGATGCACAGTGTCTATAAAATCTGCTATTCTGTCCATATTCCAATTTTGATGAGTGTGGCACATTTGCTGGAAAAGTATTTGGAATTTCATTTCACTTCCTAGAAGACATGCAACATGTCACTTCTTTCATTTTTTATCATCTGAAAACCACCACATGATTATTTGAATTGAGGTAAATAATCAAAAACACTTAACGCTTAAAAACACCTTCCACTGACCAACACAAAGGCTTCTAATGTTTCTCCAAAGTCAAGGAACAAGATCACAATACCCCAAAAGAAACATGTCCAGTGCATACTCTTAAGTGGAGAAGATTATTGTAAGCATACACTCTCCTATATAACAGCGCCTCCACCCTCCCATCACCTAATACCTACACCTCCCTATTCACCTTTAAAGCATGTTAATGGCTCCTTGATTAACCTCTCTACCCATACCCTGCTCCATGCTCTCTGCTTCCCTTCCTTCCTTACCCTGCCCCCCTCCCTCTGTCATTAGAGCTAGACTGATAGGCCCTCAGGGTCAAAGCTCAGAGGTGGGCCTATCCGTGACCACCTGTCGCCTCTTGTCAGGGACCCCGGCAACACTGTGCCCACTGGCAGATGCCACTTCAGCCCCCAGGGTCTTTCCGCTCTGCACTCCACCCATGCCCAAGGTGTATATATAGCACACATGACAGTATGGCAAAGGGTTGCTGTTACACAGCCTAGCGGATCCACCTGCCATGGTTGAGGCCCCTGGTGATTTAAAGACCAGTTTAAAAACTCCTCAGATGAGAGGAAGACCTATTTCCATAGAGCAGCAGCTTTGGATTTATGGACACAAGGACAGGAATAGTCTTTTTTCATGTGGGTAATCTATAGCGCTGAATGGAATTTAGAGTTTTTCTAAATTAAAACCAGAATGCAATCGGCAAACATAATGATTTACAACCCACTAGACAACAACAGCACAGGAAAAATAGGTGTCATTCATGTCACCAAATGCATACACATTTCTACTGCTGCTACTCCCAGGTTGCAGAAACCTTGGTTCCCATGGATGACATGGAGAGCAGGCTTATGGTTTCAAAGAGCAGCATCTCTCCCTGCCCAGTTTAAGCTCAGAAATAAGATACGTTGCCAGTTCCTCAATGAATGACAATGCTCAGCAGCTGATGATGTGCCTGCACATGAGTCAGAGCCAATGTTCTGAGAGCAATTTCAGACACAGAGGAGGAGTGGGGTGGTCTTTCCTGTCTGGCTGATACACGCCTACACTGTTTCTGAACGGGTAAGGGCAGTCCCATGAACATATAATGAAGCTTTTAAGCAATAATGCATAATGTATACATAGACATCATTCAGACAACATTTTCGGGATCATTCAGAATGCAAAGTCAAAGCATTTCCGGTGAGACAAGGCAAACAGCCAAATAACTTGTCAAGAAGGATCAACATGTGAGACAGTATAACCTGCTGTCTAGCAGCCTCTAGTGGTAGGAAGAGCCTTGTGCGCTATCTAATCATTTATTCATTCGATAATTACTCATCTGAGATAAATACAGTGCAAAAACATGTCATTCACTGCTTTTGGATTCTCTCTTTTGCCAAGGAATTATTTTGCTAATAAAATGACCTGGAAACATTTGGTGTTAAGGGCCGTTTACATTCTTAGAATGTTTACAAAAGGTGACTCAGTGTTTTCTTTCAAACCTCCTTTAGCATAGTGTACACTGGTGGTCCCTATAAAGTGAAAGGAGGCATGAATTGCCCCACAATTCTTTGCACTATGGAACAACAATCAATAAACTTGACACAAATCAATAACACCCACCCTCCCATAAATGTAAGCAGATTCAGATTCTCTTCAAATCGCTGTTGTCATTTCCAAAGTACTTGAATTAATCTGCATATTGGTCCTTGACCCCATGATGCTTTCCAACAAGGTTAGGTAAAGCTAATAGTGAAAGCAGAAAGGACTACTTGAAAGGCTTTTCATTTTTTGTTGGTGAACTTTTTGAAGAGTGAATGTAAGGTTTAGTTACATGAAACTCATCATTAACAAACCTCATAAACAAAACAAAAAAAAAACTTTATTTTTCTTCATGACACAGTGATGATAACATTCAGTGAAACCAGTAACAAAATATATTTTACAGTTGTCCTATGTAATGTTGAGGTTAGAAGGCATCCGTTGCATGTTTTTAACCTTAATACATCTTTGAAGTGATTTTGATGGTAGACTAACCTGTAATGGGGAAAATATTGAAACATATTTGCCCCCATAATCAAGCAGCAACTTTACTGTCCATGAGCCACAATAGCCTTTGTATGAAATTGTGTTTACCTTGTCAGTCAACATGGTTCCTTTGGCTTGTAAACAAATCCAGATGTACTAGTGTGAATTTAAGATAATGTAAAATACAAAAAAAGACAACTGTAGGGAGCTCTGTAAAGTACAAATGACACTGCATGGCATGCATGCTCCTCTTTGATGTCTCATGGCTTTTTAAGTCACTCGAGGACACAGATGTGGATTTTAAACACATGCTGGTGATGGTTCAAAGGCTCAAGGACAAAGACAATTATCTTTTCACTTCAATTGTGATATTCATCTGGAAAAACTTTTCTGGTGTAAACATTTGCAGAATGACCAAGTACATTCCCTAAGGGACAAGAAAATACCAAGTCAAATTTTCTGCAAGACATGTCTTTTGTATTTTTGCAAATTTTGACTGGATACTTACTGAAGGTGGCTTGCAGGGTTTGATGTATAGAGGTACTGTATCATGAATGGACTCTAGAAGGAGGAAGAAAATATTAAGGAAATGTTTTCAAAACATTGCTGTTATGACCCATGCTTAAACATTACACAAAATTAGGTTTCCTTAAGTAACAATTGGTTTATATGCACAAGAAGAAAGGAAGGGGAGAGAGAGAGAGACAGAACACAAGAAAAAAGAATTGAAAGTGATGTTCCAGTGTCAATGCTCATCTTACACATCAGTATTCAATATCTAGATGGCTTTTGTAGTTAATTTGCTGTAACTAGACTGCTGTAACTAGACTTTCACAAAGTTTCACAAAGTCTTTGTTTCATCCTATTCGTTTGAACCTACCTCCTTTGATTAACTGGCATATTCTGAGGTATTCACAGGGAACTATGCTCTGCTTGATCTCAAACCACTTTGCGTTATTACTCCACACAGAGAAAAGGCCTCCATAAGAATGCACAGAACGTGCTGCAAACAACAGGAGCAAAGAACTAAGTTGTCAATAAAATCAGACAGTATTATGGTTGTAAATCGGGGTCTATATGAAAATTATTATTATTCGAAAAGATTAATCTCACTTAAGATTCCTGAGTATGTCACATGATAATTCGACAATCCCATTTCACAGGGTGACAAATTAACAGAGAAGTCCATCAATTCTCCTAATGGACAGGAAAAAATACAGTAGAACATAATACTTTACATAATACATAATTTAATTCAGCCACTGACAAAAAAAAATCTTTGTAAAAAAAAAAATTGTTTTCTCAGGTTTTTGTTTGCCTTCCTCAGCAACAGCTTCAGTTTCTCTGTAAATTCAGTAAAAAAGAATATGCTTCTGACAGAGGTGCATTCTGAAACTGCTGAATATGAAGATAATATATTCATCTTTCATCCTCAGTAATTAATGTTGCTAAGTCTATTATTAACACTGGAGACAGTAACAATAAGCATTCATCAAGTATTTATCTCAAACAAAACATTCAGCTTTGGTCCTCGGTGCTTGGATTTCGAGTCACATGAGCCATACAACTGTTTGCTAGATAAAAATAATTGACAATCATGGCAAATATTCTCAGCAAATGTGTTAAGAAACATTTCTGCATTAGAATTTCCAAGACTTTTCAAAACAGGGGCTACAATGGCTGATTGCAAGAGGTGACGACAAACAAAATAACACTGGGGTAAAAGAAGGCTTCCTGCACATTTTCGATCATAGCAGAGTGGTTAAATTTACCTTCAGATGACAGTTAACATAATGTCCTAGTTAACAACAGAAATGATGGCAGAGAGATCAGGTGTACTGTAATATGGCAACTTTATGACAATATTCAGACAACTGTGATAAGGTATACTTATGACAATACTTAGTACTCCTGAGCACTGCATAAAATATTACATCACTGTGAAAACAAAGTGAAATAGTGAGAACTCAACACATTCTAATTTTTAATGAATAGGGGCAGGAAATATATGAGTTGGAAATTGTTCTACATATTTGTTATGGGAAGTGCAACACTATCAAGTAACAACCAGACAATTCACTTACCCTCATAGGTATACCAGGCTGTCACATAGTCTGAAGAGCAGAGCAACTGTCTGGTTCCAAAAACAGTTGCGATACATAAAACAAAGATGGCCAGCTTTTGTAACATATTGTGAACAAATTGTAACAACCTCTCTGCTATGTTCTTGATTTTAAACTTTCTCAAGAAAGCACTATTGTTACATATGACATTTTTCAAAGGGAAGTGTGGACATTTTCCATAGAGGAAGTGAGTCACTTCCTCAATGTTTTTTTTTTCATGACACACAATTATCTCACTTATCTCTGATATTCAACAACTAAAACTTATTAACTGTGGCTGGGCAATGAATCAAAAAATGAATCAAACCTGCATTAATCCATGACCAAGCACAATTTTTACTACTATTGTCATCATTACTTATTCTATGAACTATTCCCTTTAGATTCTGTGCATTCCACTTTGTTCATGTACTATTCCTTGAAAGTACATGCATGTGTTGTCATGGGACTGGCCCCACCAGTCAATTAAACATGATTTTGGTTTGAGGTTTTATCGCCCAGCCCTTGTTGTGATGAAAATCAAAATTGGTCAATATGGGAAGATGTATTAAGATAACTGACTGATAACTTCATATCAAGCTCATTACATAGCGTTACAAAACTTTGAAAGCACTTTGAAAACACTTTTCGACTATACAGTGTAAACTTAATAGATGGAATAGCTATACATCCTCCCTTCCGGCTCATTTGGGTTTAAAGGAGACATAATATAGGAAACCATTATTTCCCCTGGCTTTGATCAATTAGGAAAGGTTGTGCATGGCCAAAGAGCCATCATGAACATGAGGCATGGTTGTGCCCTCCTTCATATACAAATCTGATCTTGACTAAAACATGGGCAAACTGGAGCAAAACCAAATATCACATAGCAATTGTAGTTCGGTTGTGGCTGCCAAATAGGGTGCCATTTAGCAAAAAGGATCATTTCAATACACAGCCTTAATATGTTTTAGGTGGGCTTATACAATTGAATTCAGCTTATTTCTGATAATTCAAAGTTGAATATATATTTTAACATTATTTTAACAGAAAGTAAAGTACAATAGTCCATTCATATATTCTATGTCCCCTTTAAACTGTTCTTACTTATAACCTCATTCTGTAAGCAAATGGTGGAGAAAAGGGGGGGGCATTGATGCTTTTAATGAAGGTTTTGTCAAATGTAGAGGGTACACAGTTACACTGCAGGAATGTAAAGTTCTTCAGCCTCACGTGTAGTCCCTCTTTTAGTCTTCAATTACCCATATACTTAAAACAATTTCTTCAGTTAAATTCTAATGTACAGCTTTATCCTAAACAGAACACATGTGAACATCTAACCTATTGTCTATCTGATTTGTCTATATCATCCACTTTAAATGTGAATGGCCGGTCATAGCCCATAAGGTGGTTGTAATCATGAGGCAAACTAAAGGAATCAGGATTCACCAACATAGAGTGGTTCTTTGCATAAAAAGTGGTGAACATCTTGCTGATATTTGGTACCTTAACATCACTCTGATGAAACACAGTCTTTTTCTCTACCAGCAGTGCACTGTATGTGATGGCTGTGTACATGTCAGTTCTCTCATCATGATACAGGCGCACCACATAGCCTTTTGACATCAGGTGAAGAAGCACTGGTGTGATGAAGGTGAGGAAACATAAGATTCCACAGAATGTCACCTGTAGGGCCAAACTATCAACTCCAAGGCCTGTTTTCATCATGACATATGGCATAACGCAGACACTGAACATGCTGCAGGAGTAGGAGAAAAACTTCACACCTGGAAATAGAGTAATAATATATAATTATATAACATATGAGACCAAAGACATATGTCTAGATTGCCTTGACCAAACTGAATAAGTCTTCTCTGATTACCAAGGCAAAAAAAAGCTCCATTAAAAACTGACAAAGATGTATGCCTATATACTAACCAAGAACAGACTTGGCCAGATCCCCTGAGTAGATAAGTCTTCCATCTTGAGAAGGATGTGCAGATGAGGCAGTCACATACCCAGCTGTGCTTTGCTGTGAAATCTAGAAAAAAGGAGCAGAAACAAAGTAAGAGATATGAAATTCTGGAATAACAACCACTATAAATTAAAATGCACACGTCTGAAAACATAACGCGTTAAAACTTGGAATTATCTCAAAGCAACATCACTTAGATTATTTTTTTCTTTTTTCTTTGTGAAGTCTAGTGGGCCCCTACCCTATAGACTAGAGTGCCCAGAGACCTACATGTTATTTGATGGCTAGGGTGACAGCACATGTGTCCATCTGTGGATTTGAAGATAATAGTCTATAAAAACATAATTATAGGACACTTCAAACAGCACCATCCTGCTTAAAAAAAAACAAAACAAAACAAAAAAAACAAACAGCTTGACCAGCTTATGATAGTTTGCTGGTTTAAGCTATGTCTTCGCTTATTGAGCTTGCTTGACCAGCTTACCATTGAGCTTGGTGCAGCTGAAGCTATGTTTTCGTGAGAGTTGTCTGGTTTAGCTGGTTGACCCAGCTTATGATGGTAGAATTATGATGGTTTTGTTGGTCAAACCAGCGTAGGCTGGTCATTTTAGCTGGAAATTGACTTGTCAATCCAGCAATGTCTAGCATATGGCTGGTCAAACCAGCATGTCTATCTTAAATCCAGTGGCGTTTTCTACTGGAGGCCAAGGGAGGCGTGGCCTCTCCCTAAATATTCAATAAAGAGATATTCAGGAGTTTAGATTAATAACGCACATTTTAGATTCCAAATTTGCCGTGTTAAACTTACTGTTTTTCTTTGATCGGAGTAGCGAGCAAAACAGCGCCCCCGAACACTACATTTATGGGCTATAGCCTACGTTACGTTTCAGTGCTCAGATCTATCCTAGTTTGTTCGCATTAATTAATACTGCCGTCTAGGGAGGCCAGTTTTATTTGGCCTCCCTACCAAAAGGTTTTAGCCAATCAGACTGAAGCTCGGTTTGCCGCCGAGCGCTCATCAAGGTCCATAAACTGCAAAAATAAAAAAATGAGGAGGCCAGCTTCAGTGTGCCTCCCTCACCAGTACGTCATCAATCATAGACAAGTTGAACCCATAGACTGTATGTTACGTTATATACTGTCAGTGGTTGAACCATACAGTATATGGGTTGAACTAGTCACGATGGATGGCGACGATGACCCAGTGTTTTTGGTTAACGATGTGTTGAGGAGTTTAGAATAATTTGTCGCAAGATATTACAAATTTAACGTTAATAGTCTTTCTTCTTTATCCGTAGTGCTTCACATTGGAGTTGTTTCATGCTAGTCTCCTCTGTAAAATTGGCCACGCACCGCCACTGCTTAAATCATCAATGTAAGCTTGACAGGCTGGTTACCAGCATGACCAACATAAACCAGCACCCTCACATATGACTAGCTTGTCAGACCATCATGACAAGCTTCCTAAGATGGTCACACCAGCAAGCAAGTGTTGGCACAAACTGTAAGACCTGCAAAGACCAGCAAGAGCTGGTGAAACAGTCAAGACCAGCCAAAAACACCTAAAGCCATAAGTTGGCCAAGCGGCAAATTGCTCTTTGTGTTGTTTTAAGAAAGCCATGAAGTAGCAACGCTGATTTTTAGCGTCAGTGCAAACTCACACTAAGCAGCACTGAACGTTACATTAACATTTCCATACCTTATTTATATCTGTACAAGTAAGCGACCGTTGTAGGCACTGAGCCTGAGGCAGGCGTTGATGTGCATTGCTTGAAAGGGACACGAACATGCGCTTAAGCGCTACAGAGGTGGAGCGATCCGATGCATTCTGACTGACTCGTACACAGAAATAATTTGGGAGCAACTTCGATTTACATTGCCAAAAGCTGCGCAGTCCACACATGAAACGTGCGTGGAACATTCTAACCTGATAAACCGTGCCTAACGTTCTCTTTGCTTGCAGGGTAGCTTTCAGACACTAGCCTTCTTGTCACCTCGACCCCTTTTCTTCTTCAGTCGTCAGTGACACACTTTATTTTGTTTAAACCGGCAGTGCCACCTACCGCACTGGAGGTGCGAGGTTCCTTGGAGGAGCGTAGTGGCTGGTGGGTGACAGGGCTAGAGAGTATTCGGGTAGATGGGAGTAGAGCCATCAATCACCCTGTAGGCCAATAGTCCAACATCAGTCACCAGTCTCCCCTAGAGAAACTTAGGGTTAAGTGCCTTGCTCAAGGGCACAACGGTGGCAGCTGGGATTTTTGTAATGTTGTAATGTTTTGTATTTTTGTAATGCCTTTTGTGGCATTTGATAACATTGAAACACAATAATTTTCAATGGACAACTATAGTGCTGAAACATGTAGTGCATCCCCAAATCTTCACTGTTGACATTCAAATTCACTTTCAGTATAGTCAGAGCCTTCAAAAAAGTTGGTTTCGTTGGGAGTTGGTGGTGTGTATGTTTGGGGGGTGGGGACATGGGGCCCTCATTCATTCATTCAGTCCTCATGTTTTGCGAGCCACTGAATTACATCCATTCATGGCATAATGGGGCCATAGACCCTTAAATGCAAAATAATGGGAGGTTTCACCATGAGTTTGCATAAACAATCAATGGAGCAATTGAAGTAAAAGAAACTGAGTGAGAAATTAAAGGCGATACTAACCTGACAAAAGGTCTATTAATGGATATTTTAGCAACTGGATAGGCCTGGATGCTGATGGTAGTCAGGTAATGCCTGATGCCAAATGCCAAATTTGCCTATCATCAACCAGGTAATGTTAAATATAGCTGATACCAACTTCAGTCTGATAAGGCCAACATGGTTTAGCAGTCAGGGATCTGTTTAAAATAACATATGCTAATGCAGTTTTGACATATCACATGTTTCACCACAATTTTAAGTAGGTCTAACCCCTACTGCCTAGCCCTGATACACACACACACACACACACACACACACACACACACACACACACATATATATATATATATATATATATATATATATATATATATATATATATATATATATATACCTATTGCATATGTTTATTATATCATGATCTGTTGCTCATATAACACATTTAGACAACAGACAACAGCAACTCAGGCCTGACCTAAACAGTTTAGTTCATAACATAGGCCTACAGATGCATTTGTTATTGCAAATGCAAATGCATAAAGAAATACATAGCCTACACTGGAAGCTATTTGTATGGGCTGGTAATATAGCCTACCTTGAATATGATTTGCTTTTCTCGGGTTTCCTTTACTCTATGCACAGCATCCACCAGAACAGTAGGCGGCGAACGAAGAGAAATCGCCCCACCTCCTCTCTCCCTTGAATAAGAACACTTCCGGTTCCGGGTAAGTGATTATCAAAACAGCATTGTCTGTGAATATCCTAAATCACTTTAAGGAGAATTTTGGCTTGAGCTTTTCTCAACTATCATGCAAAGGCCACATTTCCGATATCCAGCTAATTCAGCTGGACCACCCCCGCGACCAGGAGGATTCAGGAGTCCGCCACCAGGTTTCGTAGGCAGACAAGGTGGCATGCAGTCTCCCCAGAGGGGATTTGCAGGCGCCCCACCGTCGCCATTTGGACCGCGATTCGGACAGTACTGTGGCTCTCCAAATAGTCCCCAGGGAGATTTCAGAGGTATTAGCAATAGTTTTAACCACAGCGGTGGTAGTGGTGGCAAACCAAGACATTACGGTCCTTCTCCAGACCAGCACACACCGCGTAGATCGTTTGAAAACCGTCGCGGTAATTCACCCAGACACTCACCGTTTCACTCTCCGAGTCCAAGATACGGTGGATATCAGGTATTACAGGTTCATTCGTATCAAATAATGCTAGTTTTTACTTTTACTAGATAATATAGTCCCTGCACTCATTAGGCATATGTTCCAGTCAAACTTGTCACGAACTCGGCGTTTAATGTCCAATGCCCTAGTTAAATCTATGTAATGTTAGAATTGTGTAGTTGGGCATTTTGATGAGTTCTGTAATGGCAATGTGTGATAAATCCAATTAACTTTAGTGCCTTGACGAACTTCGAGTGCCTTGACGAACATCTTTGAAACAGTTTATGTTAACTAATGTCTTGCATGATTGGTTTTCTCCCGAAGGGCTCCCCCCGGAATTCTACTCCGTTCAGGTCACCGCATGGCAGGGAAAAGGGAGATAATGTGGGAAATTATTACAAACCGTCAATGCTACAAGACCCCTGGGCTGAGCTCAAGCCAGTCTCAGTAACAGATGTACATCAAAAATGCGGTACCCCGAAAGCAACAGACACAGGCAGGAAAGGCAGATACTACAACTAGAAATGGACCTCAAACATCGGTGATGAAATGAACTGACCGATACTGTCTCTTTTTCTTTCCTTTTTTGTAACATTGGATAGCACACAGGTGGCTTGAGTGGTGTGTTTCCATTTGACAGAATTTGCGGGCTATGTGTTTCATGTTTTGGACACAACAGAGGACTTGATGTCAAGAGACCAGCGTCACTGAAAGTTGGCTTGTTACCTAGACCTACCACTGCCTTCTAGTGTTTCAGGTTAAAACTAGGGAACTGAGTTGTCAGTGGTTTAGCCGTTTATGGTTGGACACGCTGGTTGTGTCTGTATGCAAGTCGGTCTTCGTTTTCCTCATAAGTTTTGGAATGGATTGCGACTATCCAAAGGACTTTGTTTCGGTTGGGCGTTTGATTTAATTTTTTTAAATCACCGATTTATTTTGTACATACATTTTATGCATACAGCAAGATGTATGGAGTTGGTATGTGGACTCTCCAACATATGGTGGAGAAAGTCTCATTACCAGCATCACTTTCTTAAACGAAGCTTTTATATACCGGTATTTTTTAAGTCCTTTAACATACAAAACCATATGCAATACAATTGATTCAACTCAGGACTTTCTAATGCCAGGACTTGAAAATATTTTCAAGCTCAGTTCTACTTGTGTGGTTGATAGATTTTAATATGTATTTGTGGAAAAAAGTCCTCCTGTTTAGTTTTTGAAGAAAATACAATCTTCTTTGTCTCCTGGTCATGTAGGCCCAAATCTGGGGCAGTATTGTGTGACCGGTTTTTAAACTCCAGTACTTTGTATGTAGTCTATAAATACATAAAATCAGTTTCAGAGTCTTGTATTTGTATTGGATTGATTTATCTAGATCACTACAGTGCCACATCAACTTCATCTTCAAAATCAGAGAAATTTTAATCAGTCCATTGCCCTCTTGTTCAAGGTCACTGAAAACTGTTTGTAGGAAAAAGAACAAGAACATTTATACAACAGGCACCAAATAAAAAAATCGGCACCAAACACTAACTGAATGGGGCATAGAAACTCATTTTCTGTTTCATTTTGCTGTCCCATTCAGTCAATGTTAGTTACTGTTTCAAATTTTGTGATTCTTTTTCCCATAGACAGCACTTGAACAACAGGGCTATTGATTGATTCACACCGGATTTCCCCTTTAAATAGCACAGCATGGTCACAATGGAGATGACTGCAATTAAAATGCAATCAGAGTGAGCGTTGTTCCTGTGTTTAGTGTATTGTATGTTTGAACTTATCAGGAAAACTGAATCTTTGATTCTCACACTTTCATATTTATTTGAAAACATGATTAACAAAAAGTGTGAATGGTGTTTGGACTTGAAACCTGATTTTGGCTCTTTGCTCTGGATAATTAATTACCGAAAGACAATAACTGACAGAACAGTTCTCGTCACTGACACACCACAGCCGAAAAAGGTAAAAGGAGCACCAAAATAATCTTGTCTTTACATTGTAAATACAGGCTGTTATTTGAGTCTTTATAGATAGCATGGTACAGTATTTCAAAAACACATTCAAAGACATTTTTTTATTACAACTTAAGTCATTTTTAATATTTTTTTCTCTGTCAGTTTGCTCAAAGCACAGCAATTAGAATGTGGGTACCAGGAGCATCAGCTTTGTTGTCCATTGCAGCTTCATGGCACCTGACTTGCTCTGATGAACCAATCACAACAGCATATTCATTAAGGACATCTGGTTACCAAGACAGGTCAGGTAAACCAAAATACCAAGGCTAAAGCATGAACACATTTTTAGAAAGAGATGGACAAGGTTTTAAAAAAGTAAATGATGGCAATAAGCAGGTATAAAATATCTGAGCAGTAAATCTTTACTGTTTGTGGTTCATTTCTCTGTAGTGATCCTTCTCCAAAAGAAATGAATACAAGAAGTATGTGTACTTTGCTTGCGTCTGGTCCTGTAAATGTAGCAGTTATGTGTACATATACGGGTTGCTATGAGATTCACATCATATCACACATATATGGGCTACATCTGAACACTGGCATTGCTTATTTAAGTTTAGTCATCATTTTATACAAACAATTGCCGGTTCAATTCTCATGAGTGCATTAATGGAAATGATGAGGGAGCTTATGTCTAAAGACTAATCCACATGCACATATTAAAAAGGAGTAGCCCTTTACAAGTACACTGGAAATAGTCATTATATTTTTCCCCATTGACAATTTTGGCTGTAGCAAGTTTGCAAGGTGGGTAAGCAAGTTTTAGAGTTATTTCATCACTACCTGCCTTTAGGTTTTCAAAAAAAAGCTACAATGTTTAAAGTAAAACAAAATATTACAATGACATTCTAAAGTTGTGAAATGCCTACGGACTTCAAGTTCAACTTGTTCTTTTTTTAACCTTAAATACAGGAGTGTGCTTTTGATAAGACGCCCGCTTATGGAGAGGGAATCTGGGTGAGGCTCAGTCAGTACTGGGTCATGTTCTGAAGTACTCTGAAAATTAAGGCAACATATTCAAAGTACAATGAAAATATGACCTGAAAGCAAACAGCAGCCATCAAACTTTCTTCCTTCCTTCAAAACAAGAAAAGACATCCATCAGATGTTGCATATGGCATCCTTGTGAAGACACCTTAATCTGGGAAGGATGAGGGGAAATTAATTATATTTGGAGTGTGCGTTGAGGCAGTAGATCTTGCACACTGTAAGGTTAATGAACCAATGTAGAACAAAAACAAGGTTCTGAAACTGGTTGAAGAATTTACAGACCCAATTCGTGCAAATGCAGTTAGATGGTTATTTCTCCAAATCCTCAGCTCACAGCGGCATGAGCATAGAAAGGATTTATGGAGTTAGTGACTAAATACAGTGTCTCTCTTCAAGCTGCGTTGTTAACTATTAAGCCAATAGAAGTTATGTTTGAACAAAAATGAAAAAAAAAAAACCAAACATGTATAGTGTAGTCCTTAAGTAAAAGAAGCTTCATCTCTGTGCTGAACCACAACGCAAGTATTAACGCAAGCATTAATGTGCCTCTCACTGATTCCTCTCCATGACTTTTCACATTTTTTTTCTCTTAAGATTCAGTTTGTTTTGATCCACACAACCCACCCATATCTTGTGGACAAAATCAATTGCCATGAAACCTGGGAACATCCCAACGCCCACAGCCTTAAGGAGGTGTCACATGTGTCCTTGGCAGATCGGAGGGTGGTGAGAAAATCAGACGGGGCGGTTGGGAACAGAGAGCGGAGTCTGGTGGTGGGAAGTTGGCATTACAAGCACAGGTCATCCAGTCATTATAGAATGCAGCATCGCTCTCGAATTCTCTTTGCCAAACTCTTCCTCTTTTTCTTGCCATTCTTCTCTTTGCTGTCCTCCATCTTTCTTGCTCTTATTTCACGCATCAAGTCAAAAAACACCTACAAGATAGAAAGGTGTCAGGTATATCAATGCATGGAGAATATAACTTGATTCTTAATAACACTGAAACTGATTTATGAAAATGTAACCACATTTCGAGACCCTGGTTCAAGTATGTAATTTCTTATTTCTTCAGTTTTGACACTGTAAAATCAATTATATAAAAGGTTAATTATATGAAAGATGTATTGTGTTATATGATTATATGAATTATATGAATACATCTTTCATATAATTATATGAAAGATTTATTGTGTTCATACCTTGTCCACATTGGCACGAGTCTTGGCAGAGGTCTCGACATAGCTTACACCCCACTGATCAGCTCGCACCTTTGCCTCGTCGGTCGACACCTGCCTTCGGTCCTCCAGGTCAGACTTGTTCCCCACCAGGAGGAAGGGCACATTCTCATCTTCTTTCACTCTGAGGATCTGCTCCCTGAAATCAAAAACCAGACCACTGAAGGTACTGCCCCCTCTATCCAAACAAACAACTCCACTCGCTTGTCACTCATTCCCTTAACGGTAACTGACAGGCAAACATTTGTTCCGCTTCACCTAAAGTCAGCCGTGGCAGCGAAGGACTCCAGCTCCGTAATGGAGAACACACAGAGGAATCCCTCTCCACTGCGGAAGTAGTTATCTCTGATGGCCGCGTAGTCCTCCTGTCCGGCTGTGTCCAATATGTCAATCTGAACTTCCTCCCCATCCAGTACCACTTTCTTCCGATAGCTGTCTGCTTTAGTGGGTTCGTAGTCTTCTACAAACTGGAAGGACAGGACACCAGTTCAAATCTTTTAAACACACTTGAGAAGTATAACAACAAAAAAAAAACAACACAATCCCAAGACCATTCCCAGACATCTGCATCCTCATTGAACTTACCTCATCATACATAAATTGTAGTGTGAGAGCAGACTTCCCCACTCCACCACTCCCGACCATGATCACCTTGTGCAAGGCTAGGGAGTTCTGCCCCTTGGGCTTGTTGGCTGCCATAGCTTTTCAAACAGGAGGGGGGAGGAGCAACAGAGAGAAGACAGGACAGAGACAGAGGGAGGCGGTGGCCTTCAAGCCAGAACAATCTGTGGAGATGGAAAACATTTCTGTTCAAAAGGGCTCTCAAATGAACATGTGAACTGACAGCTTGTTGCCAAACCAAATCCTACAACAACCTCAACAGCTACATTCTTCATTAACAAAATGCTGAGACTATCAACTTCTGTTGAGTCATCTTTGCAAAAGCCATAGTCAAATAAATATAATTGCACATCTGAAGGAATGTTGTGCCCTTGCAAAACATCTTTGCACCTGTGTATTATGTACCACTAGTCTGGCTATCGCACCTAAGGCACACATAGGTTTGTCCTTTATTGGCCATTAGTTTTGTATGCCTCATTCCTGTGTGTCATTTTCTTCAAGAGCCTGTATACTACTGATACATACCTGAACATCGGAATTCCCCATTTAAAGGAACACGCCACTATTTTGGGAAGCTACCTCATTTGCAATCTCCTAGAGTTGGACAACTGGGGTTTTATCTCTCTCAGGTCCATGCAGCCAGTGTCTGACAGTAGTGTTTTTAGCTTAGCACAGCTTCTTGAATTGCCGTTACCATTGCTCTCAAAAGTGACCTATATTTTTTTATATTTTATATTTTAGAAAGTTAATTCTTGTATAGTTACAATGTGTACCAAGACTGACAGAACATTTGACATGGTGAGACAGTATGACAGATTGTATGGAAACAAGAGAAGGTTAATGGCCAATTGTCTAACTCTAGGAAAGTTGTCAAATCTTATATTTTCCCAAACTAGTTGCTTGTTCCTTTAAGAGAAAGACAAAACTCTTTGTTATGTATTCAGTAGCAAGATAATTTTATTTCATTACAAAGTATGTTCTGGATAACTGGATAACTAAGTTTTCCGGTCTAGCTAAACTGTACACATGTTTGTGATTCTACAAAGCTCATATAGGCCTAATTTACCAAACGTTAACATTTTAATCCTAAATTAAAAGACATTTAATGTCTACATCAAAACAAACATGAAAGCATTGAACTCACATGATGCCGCTACCCACTTGGCATTGTTTGAACAATGACTGGCACAGTCAATCTTGCTTGCAAACAAACTCTTATTTTGAGGACATGTAAAGCTTGTCTGTGCCTTCAAAAAGCCAGTGTGTATTGAAGAAATAAATGAAAAAAGTCCACACAAAACCACAACAAAGACTCTTTTTCACTTGAGCGCTCAATGAGACTAGTCAAGTCTGTCAGGTGCCAGAGCCCCCTAGCTATGGCATCATGGTCCCACAGGCTGAATCCTGACCAGGTTTTGGTGCTCTGGCCCAGAGAAGGGTGAGGGTGCATCCAAAGACACCTGTCACCTGCGTTTAGCCCAGTCAGACCCAAAGCTGTTGCTGTGACATCTCCAGGCACAAGCTTTCCTACTATAGATGCAGACTGAGATGAGCAGGTCCAATCTGAGTTTAGCTTCCCTTACAATTAAGGTCACAGCAGGCAAATTATTCAACATAGAGAAGCACAAAATATTTGTAAACAATTCAAGGCTACAGAAAGGAACATACCAAACCCTCCTTCACTGGAAGTTTTTTTTTGTTTGCAGATCAGCACGATGGGATATTTAACAATCCACACATTAAAAAATACTAGTTATAGTAAACAGTAGGATTGTGAACTGGAACAAAGAGGCTGAGCCCTGCCCACACCACACAGTTTGCAGTCTAAACTGTCAGCAAACAGGGTGTGGCACAATAAACAAACATCCCTCCATGGAGTAGGCAAACGACACCAACTATTTCCTAGACAGTTTTACACTGCTATGAGGAAAATCTGACCAAAGAGCAGGTCACATATTTTAAGAACCATAGCACTGTACAGTTTACAAGGTAAGTGATTAGACAACTTGATTTGTTCTGAGTAGGTGCCCTGTTCATTCATTGTGAAGAAACAGGAGCTCTGTGGCTACTGGATTATCCCTGTAGTTTTCCAGCAAGCTTATCTCTCTCTCTCTCTTTTGTACCACCTTCTGCATCACATATCTGTGGGGATTTCGCTGTGCAGACATGGTTGCTAAGCTACAAATTGTCTGTTTCGTTAACCCAAGCACCCTCTTTGATCTCTGGCTATTTTCCATAAGTTTTCCATTGTTGCATCAGACCTCAAAAACAAATGACCACCAGGAGTGTGCCTCCAGATTTGTACAGTCAAATAAAGGAATCCCCAACTAAACCATGTCATTACATGATAACAAATACTCTTTTAGCGCTGTCTTTAGAAACTTCAGAGAGATAACAAATTCTCTACTGTTTGTTATTTTAACTGCCCTATGCTAGAGGTGTGTGTCTGTGGTTAAAACATCCTGTTTAAAATGCCATCCATGTTTGCTGTGCCTAAAGCATTCAACAACCACTCTGCATCAGATAATAGGGCCCTGTGTCTCATGCCAAGGGTATGTTGGTTTTGCCAGTAAATACAACCTGCAGTCGTGGGTATCCCATGATTGCTGAAAAAACCTGATTACCTATGGTGGCACACACTAGATGTGCATAAATAATGTATTAACAGTGATGACCAAGCTGTGACTACCTGCCTAACGCACCATACCCCATGGTTATGTTTTGTTGCTGGCTCAACAAAACATAACTGGCTGGGGAAAAAAATGGCTTCAACTTTTATGGATATAAGCCTGAAAGTTGATCAATGCATTAGTGTTCTCTTTATTATTATTCTCGTGTCACACAACAGCTGGTTAAGCCAACTAAAACACACTGCTACTTACATAGTAACAAAAATCATACTACTAATAATAACAAAACTTAACTGCTAAAATTAGATGCCAAGGTGTGTCAGTCATCATTCTGTAAAGCCAATTTATCCACGTCCAGAAAAACACTAAGTGCAAAGCTGTGGATTGTTGTTTCCTCACTCCATATCTTGGGTCAGTTAAGTATGCCTAGAAATGTGTTCTTCCTTTTTGGACTCTGGGCACATAACAGAGTGAAGACACAAAAGACCCATCAACACGATTTGTGAGAGATTATTAGAGAATTATTGCCCCCCATGTCTATGAAACAAGGTCTACTCTTCAGCACAAGGATTAGGCAAAAAGATAGTATTCATCGAGGATTTCTGCATCACAGTTCCCACCCACAGACAAACACCACACCTATACTACATTGGTGAAGCACAACAGCCGGTAAACATATCACACTCAAGAAGGGATAGGGTATCCTATCTGTGCCTGTCTCATTGAGTTTCTTACAAACCTTTAAGGAGCTTTAACTGCTGACTTCAATTAAGCAAGACAAACTCAAAACAGCCACTACACTTTTGCACTTTCACCACTGCATACTTTCCCACAGCGTTTTTACTTTACCTCCACTGTACACGGTACACTGGTATCATCTCCTTACAGTTGTCTAATGTAGGTCTTCTGAGTCTGTGTGCCTGTATGTTGTTGCATATACTACTGGAAAAAACTTCTGGATAAAGTCTCTATCTATCGGTCTATCTTACCCCAATGACGCATAACTTGGTGTATGATTTTACGGACTTCTTCTTGGGCAGGCTTGGTGAAATACGCTGAGGAATTAACCTTAATGACACGACATGAAATCAGCCCGCATCGATCAAAACCGTAATATGGTGTCAGATAACTGATGAACTATCAGTGTACACATAAAAGATGCCGATTAGCATTTCTACGCGAAATGGAAATCTCTGTGTTATAGGGTGTGGTAACGTTAGAGGTTATCATCTGAGATAGGGGAGGGGGGGCTGTTTGTTGTGACTAACCAGACGACAGACGTTACTTCTATAAACATAAAGCCACCTGTTAAGCTACACCGTCACCTTACCGAAGTGCACTGGATAGGTATTCTAATGATAAGATGGACGTCATGTGACGGAGCTGGTCGATGTGACTATTTGGTAAAATCGATTTGCGTTAACTGTGATTAGAGAAGTTTTTATTTATCAGACTGTGCGACCACCTATTTCGATAAATAAATGTTAGAACCTATTTTAAAGTAGGCATACTCCTTGAACAAATACTACATCCTCCACTGTGATGACGGAACTGCCAGGAACATCATCGATGTAATAAAGAATGTTGCAGCAGGCAAAAATAATTTTGTTGTTGTATGGCTACCTGCCATGTGTTCCCTAACACTGTAGCAATCCCACTGTTCTACATGTACGGTAACTGTGGCCACGACTTGGTCAGACGTTATGATCTTGACATGCATACAAAATGCTACATAGTTAGGTGAAGAAAAAAAACGGCAAGTATCACTGCCATAACGTTAAGATACAAGTGACAAACTCATTTACATTGAGATATGCTTAAGTCAATCACTGTTAGCCAAGTTGGCCACTTTTTCTTGCATGACAGTTTAACGCTATAGATACCTAGCCACCTGGCAAGTTATTCTACGAGGGGATATCAACGTTTGCCTGCGAAGTAGCTGGTAATGTATGTATGTTAATGCTTGCACTTACCAAATGATGCAATGTAGCGTTAGTGACACACGTCACCAACAATAAGGTTTTCTGTTTTTGCTCTGTAAGTAAGCGTTTCCCGTCACAGCATGTCGACCCAGATCGAGGCGGAGACCACGGTGACCGGTGGGGTTTGGATCCACTGTTGTCCAACCAAACTGGGATAGCTAGCTAGGATAGATAATCAAGCTAAACTAGCAAATCAGATGAGCTATTGCTTTCTTAAAAGTCGAACAGCAATGTTTCGGCCTATATCTAAACAAACCGGTAAAACTGACTGGCGCAATAGCCGTTACCCAAATAGAGTTTTGCTATTTTAAATTTAATACGAAGCGAACTAGCTGCTATCAGCGGCAACGACAAAAGAAACAGGTTAGCCAGCTAGCTTGGAATGTAACCTGTTAATGGTACCGGTCCAGTAATTGTTTCTCTTGGCTTTGGGTATATTTTCTTGAAATGAGATTATCGTTTTGAGACAACCCTCAAATTTGGAATCTCCTTGTATTGCCAGCAAATATTTTCCCTCGCCCGCCGAAGGATATGTGAACACGTCAGTTTCTGGCTGAAATTCAGCCTGGAATATGGCGAAAGGGCGTGGGCTTTGGCGAAGCAGTGATGTCAATACGCACACAGCGCCTGGATCCGATTAAAACCTTGATGAGAGTGAAAAATTTCGTCATGCTATACCGGCAAATGACATCATTTAGAACAAATAGAAGACAACACTTTTTCTGTATTAATGGTGTATTAACCTTTCAGTAAGTGGCTTTGCGAACATCAACCATGGCGATCAGTACTAAGCAGACACTATGCAAACCCCTATACGAAGTTAAGGAATTTGCCGTCATGTTTGGATCAGGCGACTAGTGTTGCAGTAGCCTACATAAGCCTACCGAGTCATCAAGTTTGTGTTATTGATAAATAACATACTGTAAGGTAATCATTTATGGGTGTGGCCTCTAGGGCTTTCAGGTGAGGTGAGGCTTTGGCACAGGAGCTATACAAGGCTTTGGTCGTTCTTTTATATCACCAGATGGATGTCGTCTTGTTAAGTTGACACCAAGTTTTGAAACGTAGCCTGGTTCCATATGGACAAAGATATTTCGTCAATCCACAGCCTCCATCAGGGTTGACTGAAATATCTTAGTCAGACATAATATGATTGTCATAATGATTATGTTTATCTTCAGCAGCAAGCAATAGTTTTGCTGAGTGATGCGTGTCCATTGCAGTTTTCAATTAACAAAACAATATTTGAAAATCAATTCGCCATTATGCCATACTTTAGTTTTGTAAAAAAAAAAAACGTTTTGTAGGATAATGATATGCCAATATCAATAAAGGGGGAAAAAGCACATATTCAAACATATATGAAAAAAGTAACAGTCAAGAGTGTCAGGTTTATCCTGTCTGTATTAAGGCAGATACTGACCATGACCACTGAGACTTTTTGTGGACAAATCAATTATCCATCATAACGAGTGCGCGCTGCATCCCTTTGATGCAATCAGAGTAATGCAACTGCCTCAATGCGACAACAGTGCCACCTTGTGGCAGATCACAGATTTTAATTATTTTACTGATCCTTAGAACTTGAATATTCACACCTGTGGAATTTGGACTATCCTCAGAACGTTTATCTTACCAAACATACCACTACTCACTAACACAGGGTAGCCACTATGCTGGCAATAAAAATAGAAAAGATTAGAAAATGTGAACCATTTCATAGATGAGGTTTATTTGCGTTCACGGTCCATACAGTCAAAACATGTGATATAGAGGTAAATGAAATACATGAACTGGCAACTGACATATCTGATCAGAACGTGAGATCACAATTAATTAAGTATTTTAAGCAGTGAGCAAATGATAATTATGGATAGGATTCTGATATTTCATTTTCAATAGCCTTGATACCCAGATTATAGTTCAGGTTGAATTCTATTCACTGGGTTAGTCAAACCTAATATTTAATTTATTTAAGGCCGTTTTTTTTTTTTTTCAGTTGTGGCCATATTCAAAAACAACAAAATATTTGATACATTAAATAAGTGTCCTCTAATTCTTTAAGCCAGCGGTTTGATTTTATCCACAATCAGACAACTCCGATTGTTCCTAATCTCATAGAGGGATGGCTCGCCACTCTTTCCCCTCTGTGAGAGCACGAGGCTGATGGATGAACACACTGTAACGGACACCCTGATTGGCTGCAGCCCTCACAAAGCCACTGTTGGCAGTCATGGTGACCGCGCGCAGTGAGTCTCCCGTTCCAAAAATCATGAGTGACCTGCGGTTCACCTTGGAGCTCATGACCAGGCGGTTTGTGCGCTCTGAGGGTTCATCAGGCACCACTGTGAGACGTGCGAGCAACTCATCTGCCCTGGCCTTCTCTCCCGGTCCGCCAAGTGTGTCCAGAATCACACGGAAGTCCTGCACAGCTGACTGACAAGCAAAGAGCTCCTTACCCTGCATGAACTCCTCCAGCTTGGGCAGAACTTTCTCTTGCCGCTCCTGGGCAGCCTGCTCGGTCAACACCTGCTCCTTGAAGGCGAAGTGGCAACGCCCATGGCTTAGAGACGAAACGTAGGTGATGAGTGTAGTGATGTCCAAGTTGGCCCTGTTGCACACATCCACCTTCACTTCAGTCGGGAAGGACAGGCGAGCCACAATGGTGTCTCTGTCCACACGTGTGTGCATC
This sequence comes from Tenualosa thibaudeaui, assembly GCA_027481765.1. Lineage (NCBI taxonomy): Eukaryota > Metazoa > Chordata > Actinopteri > Clupeiformes > Clupeidae > Tenualosa > Tenualosa thibaudeaui. The sequence goes on from JAIFZK010000227.1 coordinate 5,485,287, forward strand.
AGTTCCCCATCTTCTCCGTCCTCTTCATCATCGTTGCCATCCTCCTCCTCTTCCGTGGGTTCATTGTCATATCTTTGCTCGTCCTCGCTGCTGCTTTCATCTTCCTCCTCCCCATCACCATCATCTCCCCCAGTGACTGTATTAACAGCGACAATGTCTCCCCTCACGGAGATGCCCATTTCCCTGAGACGGTCTGCCATGGGGCTAGACACACCATTGTAAAACGCAAAGATGATGTGTGGGTTGCTATATTGCACAGGCTGCTGACGACTGGCTTCAAGGAAGTCCTCGGCCTGACACACAACGCTCTTGTCCCCGTACTGGCCTCGGCCCTGCCAGATGTTGTGGAGAGCCTCTGCCTTGCGCCCAATGGCTTTGACCCAAGTATGACCACTGTTGGCTACTACGTCCACGACTAGGGTCTGCTTCTGCCCATCTGGACCTTCATAAGCAAACACATGGAGTACGCTTACCACTCCCTCTAAGCTTTCAGCTGACTCGACAATTGCTTTCAGATGGGTTAAGTTTGTGCTCTGGAGATGAGACTCCTTGATCTGAACCTTCCCAGCCTCTACTTTCTGTAGGAATTTAAGCTCAGCCCGAAGCTTGCTGCAAAGTTTGGCCCTGCCTTCCACATCTCTGGTTTGTTTACTGCACAGCTGATCTACACGCTCAAGAAGTTCTTTGGCCACCCTGATCCGGTCCTGTAACGTTAGCAAACACTGAGTAGCCATAGCTGGTGCATCATCCTGGAAAAATAAAGTACGTTGAGGGTAACCTTTTATGAGAAGTTAAGACAGCACATCAACTTGAATCAAAGAGTTTATCAAGAAATTTTCAATAGGTCCCGCTGTGATTTGGGATCAACATTTGAATCATAGTCTAGCCTTGACTATATCCTACACAACCTACCCTACACATAATACCTTTAGGCCTACAACGTTACTCAGCTGCAAAAGTAAGATGTAATTGTAAGTTGTAAACGTATACAAAATATTTAACTACTAGTACCCTTAGTCACGTTCTGCCATATTCCTAACATGCAATTCCCAAAAAACATAATGACAATACACGGTGATAGTTGATTTTGTGCTTTACAAGCCCTTCACAGCTAACACAATCTGGCTAGACAGCTAGCTAATACGTGGACATTGCACAGCAACACAGCCGACCGGCTAACGATGGCTAATGTTTTTTTACCATTTGTTTACGAAAGACTTTATTATACTTCAAAGTACAAACTCAAACCTTCATTTATTATGTTAAGCAAACGCCTTTGTCAATAAGTTGATATAATTTGCACAGTAAAAAGGTGTCACTTACTCTCCAGTGAGACGAGTTTCACAATTTCATGCTCACATTCGGTTTGGCTCTCTTCTTCCCTAACTCACGACTCTTAAGCACATTTTTACCTCACCAAGAACGGTTGCGAGCGCCACCTGCCATAGAGGAATGGAATTACTTTTAAGCTGACGTAAAAACAGACCTCATTCAATATTTTATTTACTTACAGAAGTAGCTTTGAGCTAATGAAAAATAATCTTGCCTAAAACCCAGACACATTGCTAGCAAATTTAGGCCTGGTTCCCATACTAAATAAAAAAGGGGTTGGCACAGAATTCCTGCATCTTGACCGTAAGGACAGTTCAGAACATGCAGATGTAGTTCTGACAGCAGTATGGGCCTGGTGCATTTTTTGGGAGAGAGATTTTTTAAAATGCTTTCTCGTAATAGTTTTTCGTAATTAATTTTACTGTGGGTTGTGTATTTTAGGCCTATAGTCTATGAAAACATATTGTATATTGTTGTAGGCTATTATTTAGGTCTTGAGTCTTGGGAACTATCAGCAGCAGTATTTGCTTAAAAGTAGCTCCCCAAAGGGTCAAAGAAAATATAAATAAATCTTGTCACAAAAGGTAAACCTGTTAAAATTTCAATGAAGTGAAATCCAAACATCACCATCACCAGTACACACCAGATTTGGCTAACTATGTAAAATAAAAGGGGCCAATAAAGGTTAGGGTTAGATTAGGGTTAGGGTTAGGGATAGAAATGTAAGTAGTAAGTGAGTAAGTAAATAAGTAACATATCATGTCCATAGGATTTACTGAGATAAATGAATTGATATTCATAAATAACACCTGTGCACACTGTTGTTGTGTTATTTGTCATTATGCTGTAAATGAATTGTGTATTTTCACATTTTCCACATGGGTGAGCTAGGTCAAACACCACACATATGGGAGAGGACACAGTCTTAAATACTGATCTCATTGTTCAGATCTTTGGGGTGCACTGCACTCATTTTTTCTCAGATTGCCGCTAATAATTTAGAAGTGAGAATTAAAATATGCTGTGTTCCCAGTCCTATAATTAGCAAACAGAATGCATAAATACATGACAGAATTACACAAACCTTAAACATGTACTTAATTACATGCTATTTTCCTTTGCACATTACTGTAAACCATGTGGTTACTTATAGGCTAACACTAAAGTTCAACTGATGTCCTGTTCAATATAATCTCATCATCTGACTCTCTATGAGTTTTCACCTCTGAAAATGAGAAATGTGTTTCAGCTGTCAAGTTTAATATCCACAGTAGTTTTAATAAATCCAACTTGATAGGGTAAACATCCGTTGCTGACTTAGAACAAAGACATCACTCTGTGTTCCAGTAGGTACTGAGAGAAGAGTGACCTCTAATTAGTTCTCTAAAGTCATCATGCATGAAGAGGTACCACAGGGAGTCTATGGACTCCACACAACCTACCCATTAATTTCTATTAGTGTGAAGTATTGTAGGGTTGTAGGTTTTGTCCTCAAATTTAACATTACTGCCTACATAACGGTTACAGGGCAATTCCATGGAAAGGAGATTTTTGTCACATTCATAATGGCAAGAAAATGTGTAAGTGAATGATTATTTTAGATTTCAGCTGTAGCCTAGGTTACATGGATAACATGAAGTATCCTGAATTGCCCTACATCTACTGTCTGCTAAAACATCTACTGTCTGCTTAGTCATGTATTTTAATCATCAGTTAAGGAACTGTCTTAGCTGTGTAAATTCTGAAATGTGATGTCAGACTAGTGGGTATGGTCTACGGTCTATGGTCTACAGTGAATGTTTAGCACGCTTTTCCCATTCTACTATTCTAAAACAAAGTAGGCTACGTGCATACCCGTTATTTTTACAACATGCATAAAGATCCAAAAGTAACCAAGGCCTCAAAGTAGTCTACACTTCAGGCACTGGCTGAGGCTCTGGCCTCCCAGACTACTTTTTAAAACCAGCAGAGGGGGCTACACAAAGGTGATGTCAACATAAGGTCATTCCTGACCGGTGGATGTTTTGGGGTTTCAAAATCTTTCCCCCTTTCTACCCTTTCTACCTTGACCATATTTTAAGAAATGTTCCCCGATGTTCTTTTAATACTATTATATACACAATACACACGATGGTTTATGTGAGAGCCTTTGTTAAGACTTTTTTCTTGGGGAGGCGAGCCAAGAATTATTAAGAACTTAAAATAACTAAATGCGCAACAGCCTGTATTTCAAGCTTCCAAACTGTAGCTTACCGTGTCTGTTTCTTTAAAAGTATGCCCTGCTCTTTTCCAGCAGGACACTGACAAGCTCCTGCGAAGAGAGGGGATTTTACAGCAAATCCTCATCGCCTCCTGCGGACACTAGCAGTGTCTGCATGGTAACGGTCATATTCGACGAGAGCGAATGCGTGGTCCTGACGCAACAAGTTTCTGGTTTCCAGTCTTTCTTCTGCGCCTAGGTATCAAACCCCAAAACGAGGAGCTCCTTTTCTTTCTCTAAATACTGTGGGGATACCCGATTTTTTGACACCATGTGGCTGTCGTACGTGTAGTCACCATGGTATTGTACACTAAATATTATAGCCATCGGATTGCATTATGATGGGACTCTTTGGTTCACCGTTATCTTTGCGAGCTATGGATTAATCTCACAAGAAAGTCGTTTTTTCAGAGACAAAGCTTTTATGCGCCACAGTTTCATCCATCGCATTTTTTCAGGATTATACTTTTAATTTTGTATGGATATTTTCACTGAGCCCTGCAGATAGAGTATGCATTCCACAGGATGGGTGCGAACAATGGGAAACAGAGTGGGAGTGAAGGTAAGTGCCAAGCCCAAAGTTTCGCAGGGAGTGAAAATAGCCCCTTTCCACGACAAAATGAGGGTGTGCAAATGAGTCTTTGGATACCATGCGTCATTGTCTACAGTTATCGCATATTTTTCCTTCGTGTAGTTTATACGAAGGGAAGCTTGTGTGTGTGTGTGTGTAATTTTTCTTTTGCTATGTGACTTTCTTCTACAAATAAGTGAGAAACCATGGCCAAGAAAATGTGGATCTCTTTGCTTGTGAAATTATCTCAGCATTTTCTGTGGTAGGCCTAGTTGGCTATTCTGACAGATTTAGAAAGAATATGACATAAAGTGTATCTCATTTCTTTAGCACAAGGCAATGTAATGCATAATTTAGGTCAGTCACAACTTAGTGACTGTTTTATTGTAAATTAACAATGGACAATGAGGTGCGATTTGTGCTTACCTTTAAGGAGGTTGATCCAACATTACTAGGCCAAACAGACAACTCCCCTGGTTATAGGTCTGCTTTATATTTTGACAATGGCCTGCTTTACCTCATGTAGAAGGTAAAAGTTGTATTTCGCATATGGGTATCTATAGAAGCCTTGAAATAAAGGGCCTTGGTCTCGGTGCACTCAAACACTCTATAGAAAGCCTGAACACGTTTCAGAGTCCCAAGAGGGAGGCGGTAGGGAAAGTTCCCTGTCAGTGTGAGTAGGATAGGTTCTGTCTATTGCCAAGAGTAGTGTGGAGTAAATGGAAGGCCCCAGCAGTTTTGGCATCCCTCAGTCTGCCTGTGCAGTCAAAAACAACTGCAGAAGAAAAGCAGGGTGGAGGGAGTCAAGAGAAAATAAAGCACTGTCTGAAATGACTGCACTGTTCTTCCGAAAGTGTTTTTCTGTCACCCCTATTGTGCGTGGTATAACAGTGACAACCACTGCAGAACTGCAGTGGTGGAGGAGGAGCAAAGGGGTGACCCACACTGTAAGTGTTAAGTTTTCTGTAGGCCTAGTCATTATTGACCCACCACAAAGGTTACCTAAATTCTGTGCTTTCAGAGAAAGCAGCAGGTTTTTCACTGTAGGTGTCGACAGGTTTATAAAGTTACAATGAACAAGCAGCCAGAGTTAGGCGTACACTTAACTACACATTTTAGATGTGTTGTACAGCACATCAAGTTTAATACTTCTGTCAAAACCTGCATTGTCCTTGGATGATTTGAAGTTTGGCTATTGAATTATTTGCATGTAGCAGTAGCCATTAGCTTGCAATTGTAGTATTAAGTTTTTGACTTGGCTTTCTCACTTATGGTGAGCCAAGCCGCTCCTACCCACAGAGCTTTGGCTTTGTTAAAGACTTGTGGAAAGTGGTGCAGCAAACTGCACCAGACTTTTTTTTTTCTAAGGTTAGGTTATATCTTGGCATTTTCCCAGAACTGGCACTCATGGATGACATCAGCAACTTTACACAGCAAACAGAAGATGGTACACTGCAGAAAAATAAACTCCTTCATCAACTTCTGAGGTAGAGGTGTTGCGTAGTTTTGTGGATTATTTGTTATTAAAGTATATTTTTTGAGCATGGTTCTTTTCATTGGGTAAAGATCTTCCCTAAAGCCTGTCCCTCTTCAGATGTCTGCCAAGGTTTGCAGTGATGCAGAGATTTACAAGGAATTGTGAAAAACAACTATTCCTGCCACAAATGCGTGACAGGATGGACATTTTTAGCACAAGAAACATACATTATGAAGCTGAAAAGGAAGCAGGCAGAGATGGTAAAATATATACTTTCCTATTTTTATGACTGCGCTTTCTGAGTGTCTCCAGAGTGGAAGTGGCCTAATTTTTCTTTATTTCAGCTTTATTCTTTATTTGTATCCTTTATTTTAGTTTTTCTAAAGGATATTCCAGGATAAACTAGGCCAAGGCTTTTTATGTTAATGCTGTAGATCTGTTAGCTCTGTCAGAAGCAGTCACAACATTTGAGACGATTAGAACTTCGATATTTAGGGACCCATCCTTTCCAGTATTGGGACAACATGAAGGCAAGGCATGGATTTGTGACAGTGAAAGTGGCTATAGTCCAGACTAAATGATATGCTCCCCACAAGCATGGTCATCTTTTGCAGAGTTATGAGGCTCCTTTGCCTCTTCACACGATGTGTTAAGGTTGGAGTAACAAAGGCAGTTGGTACTGCTTGGGCTGTCCCAAATCCATCATTACAGAATATGTTTTGTTAATTAATCTCATCAACAACATAGCCCACATTCCTGAGAGACAATAGACAATAAACAATGCCTCTCATGTAGGCTAATTACACAATGTACTGGTGACTGTGTGTGATTCAGCTCCTCTCTCACTCTAACTTATTAGGCCACTGCAACGCCCATACTTTTCTTAACATGGACTATTTAAAAGAATGTGTGTTTACACTGTAAATTTGCTCAGAATGCTGTATGCCTATCAAACTATTCCTTCTATGGTAAGAAAAGTCTTGAGCCAAATTTATGTTGACCTTGAGTTTCAGGTATGATTGTAAACATGCTGAATTTGAGCTGCCTTCCAGGTAGTAATGTCTCCTCCATATAACATAAACATCAGGGAAACCCTCTGCAACCCTCTTTAAATTCTTTCACATGTGTGGAGAAATTTCTGGATTTAATGAATAATATAATCAGTATGATTTCCACTAAAAATGCAGTCTCCTGTGCTGTTTTCTTCACTTTCACTTGTGTGTTTGTGTGTTACTTTGAGAACTCTGTGTGGGACTGTTTCTGTTCTCATTTACTTTGTATGTGTCCTGTCTATGCACAGGAGGTGAGGTTTTAAGGCATCTGGAATGTCTCTGCTCAGAGCAGCCTATGTGATGAAGTGAAATGGAATGTAGTACATTTATGAACAACATAGCCAACACTGTACTGTTTAAGGGGGAAGAGTCTCAAGGTGACCTATCAGTGGTAGTACCTATGCGTTTGTTATTCAAATCAATGTAAACGATCTTTAAAGACAGAGACAATGAAAGGAGCTGTAGCCTTAAAAGCAAATGTGGCTCCTCAATCACCTGACCTGTGTATAATATTCTATTCTTCCTTTGACAGCAGTTCTCTTTCAAGGATGGAAGGGATTAATTCCAGCTCATACCAAATGTTATTTTTATGCTACAATAAATATTCATCTTATTTTCACTGAAAAGTTGTGGTTATAGCTTTAGTGCCATTTTTGACTGATGCTACCAACTGGGTGTCCTGACACGTCCCATGGTGTTCTTTGTGTTCATAGGGAAAGGCAGTTCCAGTATTTCCTCCGACCTGAGTTCAAGTACGGATCAGACGTCGACCAAGGCTCCAAAGAATGCAGCTACCAGTGAAGGTAGGGCATATGGTCCTCATTAACCATCATTGGTCTGTGTTTCTTTCTTTCTTTCTTTTTTTGTGCTGTGTTGACTATTTTTGGAAAAAAATGTGTTCTAGAGGTACTTTATACCAAAAACAAACTGGTCAGAGTCCTGACTGTTGAGAGAAAGGAGGTGCGTTCCCCCATCCCCAGCTCCATTTTGGAAAACCCAGGCCCCCATTAACAGGGAGAGCGGTCCAAATGTATGGAGGTGCTTGGGAGATAGAGAGCCTCAGGGTAAGATAGTGTGTTTGGGAGGGAGGGAGGGAGAGAAAGAGAGAAAGAGGAGGGGGAACGGACGATGTGCAGTGAGGCTCTCTTTTCCTGCAGGAGTGTCTTTTTGAGGGCTTGCCTTGGTTCTTTTTTATGGACTGACTAGCTGGTATGAATAACTCACAAAATTGCTGCACACCCACAACATTCTACAATAAAATCAAAACAACTTTAAGTACATAAAACCCTGAATTGTGTCTCTCTTCGTAAACCCTAGTTCAATCGATTTTTATAGTGCCAGACCTCTCAAAGATACTTTTTTTTGTTGTTGTTTGTTTTTCTTGAACGCATGTGACCACATACGCACTCAAACGCACACATAATGAAACCGAAGAGCACACACTCCATAATTTGGTGCTCTGGACATTATGTCTCCATAATAATAGCAGGGAGGACTGTCTTCTCCTTTCTAAAATAACAGTGATGTGGGCAGTGCAGAGGATGGGTTGGGAGCAGGAGCTAAGGCTGGCTAGTGAAGCATGGGGGCCAGTTGGGAGTGTGGCCTACTGCTTCGGGGAGGGCATGGTGAGCGCTCGTTCTGTGGCATCTGTGGTCATGGCACCTCTGTGTGTCCAGTGGCTAGGCGTGAGAAGGACTCATCTCCACCGTGATGCTTGCCCATCACTGTAATGTCAGCATTTGTGTATACTGCCGCTGAATGACTTGCTCGGAGTGAGGCTGATTTACGGTGCAGCTTGGCGACGTCAGCCAAGAGAAGAAAAAGACAAGCAGGGGAAGTGCTCAGGCTGGGGCACGGAGCGGACAGTAAAGCGTCCCCCAGGCATACTCCTTCACTTTGACGGGGTTATGTGCTCTCAAAAAAACAGGCAGGAACATTTGGATTACATACTCTATGTGTTTCTCACATTGCTCCGATGTTTGACTAAATGTGTGACGCAAGTTGTGCTTACAAGAACTGCCTCCTGCCTCTTTTGACTGACCTGCAAACCACCCAACCACAGACTGTTTGCTATGTTGAAAGCAACACCCACCTGGATGTGTGTGCACATAGTTGTGGTTGGCCGTGAGGTAGGGACTGGGAACAGATTCCCAGTAACAGTGGCATTTTCAGGCTGGACTGATTGCAGCTGAGACTTGGCACAATAGCCTATCATGCTATATTGTCTGTGGACACTGTTGTGTGTGTCCCTCGTACATTCCAGGTCTGTGATACTGGACTAAATAGAATTTGCTGATCCATTGTGAAAGGAAGAATGGAAAATTAGTGTGGTGGCTTTGTCACACACCACTGAGACGCTTTATCTCTGTATGTTGGGTGAGGTTAGCACTGGACAAGACTTCCGTGACAGAACCAGTAAAGTGCTCAGGAGAGTCTTCTTGTCCACATGTGGTTTTATGTGTTTATGTGTGCTCTGTCTGGGGTTAGCTGTTGGTGCATACTTAGCCTTGAGCCTTGCTGCCTTCCACCAAGGGCATTTACACTGTCCAACTTTGAGCTTTTTAGATAGCATTGTTCTAAAGGCAGCCTTTTCCACCACCATTTCCTTAGTGATAAGTTACCAAGGCCATGTGCCAGTCAGTTCCAAGCAAGTGGTTCTGGGTCTGGTTTTGTGTGTGTGTGTGTGTGTGTGTTTTGAGGCAGCAACTGACAAAGGAAAGTAACAGACCTCTTATTAAATACCCTGGTGAGTGGCTTTGCATGGAATATCATCACCTCAGTTTTTGGTCTCTCATCCTGATTTAAACTGCTGAATGTGACTACATGCACATTCCACACATTTCCTGATCGTTTGAAGAGGAAGGGCAATTTGTCATACACTGCAGCTACAAAATGAATGTAGCAATATGTGGATTCAACAAAACTGATCAATTCATTTTGATTTAGACACGGCCAAATGCAGAAATCTACTGCTGCTCTTCTAATGGTTTCTCTTTGAGCAAACAAGACTGGTGAAAATGCGGTTTTGTCCTTGGCCTGGGTTTTCATCATTTCCATCAATTTAATGGGATTTCTTCCACTTACATAAAGCCTGTCCGTGTAAACAAATGCTGTAGTTAGAACAGAAAAATACGTGGAGATGGGGAGAACACTGTACCACAAATTTCACCACAAGTCAAATGCATCTTCATTATATGATCATGCATCCTTTTATAGTATGCATGAGCAATTATCTCGACACCAGCTAATGCTGAAAGTAAACTGTGTAATTACAATGCCACTGATCTGATGTCAGTTATCCTCTGGCCCGCTGTAAAATATCAGTTTTGTCAAAGAACTACGAGTGGCCTATACACTTTTGAAACATATTGCATAATAGATTTCAAATATCACAAGTCCCTTTTCTCTTGCTACTGTATCTTTCTCTATTAGATTGTGCAAAATCCACAGGCTTTTCATCAACCAGTCTCCCACAAAGTGATGGGTGTGTGGCTGTACACTTTTTTCTGTTTTTCTTTTTTAACGGTGAGTCAAATAGCAAGCAAGCAAAGCTGGGTTGATTTTATCTAGCGTTATTAGCCAGGCAGCCCTCGCTACCCTGCTGGAAGCAATCAGTAGCCCCACGCCAGCCCCATCTTTAAGAAGCATATGTTCTTGCTGTGCTAATCCCTCTGCAGTAAACAACAGAACACTTAGGAGCTGACCCAAGGAGGCCTTCCCACAGATGCAACATGTTGGACTAAAGAGCGCTGACAAATTTGGTGAAATAAGCAGATTGGGTTTTTTTGTTGTTGTTGTTGACAAAATGTTGTCTTTACACCTCATTTTATAATCCCTCATTTATATTATTTCTTCCATTCTTTAGACAATGATTTCTTCAAGACCTCTCTAGACATCCCTGATCCCATATCAGTGGGCCAAGTAGTACCCCCCCCCCAAAAAAAAACAAACAAAAAAAAAACACACACACCCCTCAAAAGGGCAGAGACAAACTCAAACTCATTGTGAGACACTGAGTATTTTAGAGGTTATGTGGATTTCTTGGAAGTGAACATCTTTGTAAGTTAGAGCCAAGCACTGACTGTAAACCGTCAAACAAGTTCATGGTAACCTCAGAATGGGCCTCCAGAAGTTTCAACATAGAGTTAAACGTCTGTTCCCTGCTCCAACAATGGTAATTCTTGGGCAGAATTGGTTTTACCCAGAACCTGAAGCCAGGGCCTAAAAACAGCTCGATTGCCTTGGAGGTTTTCCTGCAAAATCATTTGGCGTCCATTGGCAGCTTTAGGGGTTCACTTACAGGGACAACACTAGGAGCTCTTTATTTAGGGAAAGTGCATGGGCCCGGGAGATGGAGACAACTGCCACAGAGAACTCAGTAGGAGGGCATGGTAATGCAGACATTACTCATAGCAGTTGCACAGCGTGGGGACGTGGGGTTTTATAGCTGGCTAAGATGCACTCCCCCTCTCTGCAGAGTACATTTTTAGAAGGCTCGGTTGGGAGCAGTACGGCATCCCAGATTTTAACAAAGGTAAAGGCCATCTATTTTCAAGATAGATAAACCAGTCTAGAAAATGTAGTGTAGAACCATCTAAGTCTGAAAATGTTTCAGTGCTTTCTTAAACTTTTGCCCAATTTGCGAAAAAATGAGGTGTACATTTTACAACCCTAGGTTGATACAAATTGTTACTTGTCATTGTCTGAGGACGACACTGAGATCACTATCGCACATGTCAAGCAAAGGGATGGAAGAGAATGCTGCCGTTCTGGTGCGTGTGGGTCGGCTGGTCGGTCGGTTGAGAGAAATCTGATCTGTGTCTGGAGCATACTAGAGAGAGGAGGCAAGGGTGAGCCGCAGTTCACTGAGAGGGGAGACGTGCCAATGAGTAGTGGGAGGGGACAGAGACGGGGTCACATAAGCAGCAGCCGTATCAGTGTGGGATAGAGCTCATCTTTTTGTGCAGGTAATTCTCCTCACAGAAAGGCAATATTTTAGCTGTCCTTTGTTTGCCAAATGATAGTTGTCATACATTGCAAGCAGCCGAGTAATGCGAAAGTTTGGTCAGTTGTGATGAAATGAAATGAATCTGCTAGGTTGTGCATACATACCATTGCCGCGAAGAACAATGTACTCAACAATAACACCCTGAGGTCTAGCCAAACACCTGCGTCTGACAAGCCATTCCAGCAGGCTTGCAGCAGAACTCTGTAAACATTTCTCTCAGCATAAGGTTGGAAGTTGAGATAGGTTTCGAGGACAGCTGTTTACATGCCATTTATACTCTACAAGAACTGTTATTTGGTAACGTTTTTTTCAAATCTTAAAATAATAATGTGCATAATTTGGTTCTGGTTCAGTGGTATAAACAGTGGTCCATGAAACACAGAATGCTTCTGCATTTATGTGGTTCCGACACTAAGAAATACTTTTGACTGTATGGGAAGCACAAATCCAGACCGTTGACACCTTGCAGCCTGTCTCCTCAACAGCTGTTGATTGGGTTGATGTCATATCATGATAAAATAGGGACATCATTTTGTCTTTATTATCTCCTGCCTATTAGTGGTGTTGAGCACCTGCTTTGGGCTGTGCATTTTCATCTGGTCCACCTCTGCTTTCAGAGACACCAGATAAAGTCCCAAAGATTGTGCCTTAGACTTTTTTTAAGCAGGCAAATTTTCTTTGGCAAGCTGCAGAATGGGTGGTGGAGAGCATTACTGGTTACAGAGGCATTCCACAGAGCCTAATAGGAACTGATGTTCCAGTTGGAAGAGCTTTTTCCACCCAGTGGATTGTTTTATATTTAACATCGGACTGAAAAGCCTCCGGTCCCCTCATCTACTCTCTGACTATCAAGAAAAATATTATTGGAAATGTGTACCTAATAAGGACCTCTTTAGACAAGATAGGAAAGCACTTTTCAAGTGAAAGGAGAAGTCAATGAGATCAGCTTAATAGATAACTGTGTTTGAACACATTAAAAGATATTGTATGTCAAGACAATGTCAAGACAATAGTTTGTTTCTTTAACTGAACAGATTTCTATGTTATGCTATTTGGGGCCATTAAAAAGTGTTTTGTACAACACAGCAGTTTCTTACAGGATGATGGTTTCATGTGAGATAACACCACAAGTGTAGACTGGCAAAGCATTCAGTGGAAAGAAGAGAATCCTATTGTGTTTGTCCACAGGCTCCAGCGCAGTTTCTGTTGTGTCAGGTAAGAGCACTGTGCAGTGGAGTGAGTGAAGTTATGATGGCCTACATTGCGACTGTTGTTGAATTGTATAGTTAATTTTTTGCTGAGGGAGGATGCTATTGGAATGAAATTACCTGAAAATATTTAGTAGAAAAAGCTGTTTGGAGAAGCTTAGGAAAGGTGCTTGACTGATGTGTTTCCCTCAGTGTGGAAGCATGGTCTTAAATGGGGAACAAAACATTGGAGTATTTTTATAATGGTATAGTAGTTATACTGATGTAACAATATATATCAATTTAAATTAAATTAAATGGTTGAATTATGTTATCTCTCAGGGATTTCATTACAATATATTGATTAACTGGTTATTGTTACATCCCAAGTGGCAAATGATGCCCCGCAATTCCTTGTACCAGGAAACAACAAAAACCAGCCAACTTGACTGCAGCTACTGTATGTGAGAGAAATATGGAGACAGTGATCATTCACAGACTTTTTTTTTGTTTTGATGGGTTTGAGGCAGGATTTGCCACTGTAATAAACACACTAGAGAAGGGGATGGGGTTGGAGAGACAGAGAAAGTGAGAGAGAGAGGGCTGGATGGTGAATGAGGGTGGGAAGGTATTGTAAGGTATTGTACAACAGGTATTGTAAATGGACTCAATATTTTGTGAGCTGCTCACTGGAATTTAATATTTTGTTTCTGTGATCTGAGCTTTGGATTTGAAGAGAATCCCAAACCCAACCACACTGTTATTCTTTCCAAAGAGCTCCAGCCATAAAATCCTTTAACTCTAAAGTGATTATAGAAGGTTTGTCAGAGCTTGAGCTGTTATTAAGCTTCATTCCATACTCAATTTCAGATCAGCAAAGTGGACTCATCACTTGAATAGGAAATACAATATTCATCTGGTTTTGCTGTGAAACATCTTCATGGTTTACTAAAAAATCTAGACGAAAAGCGTTGACGAGTTGAAAAATGTGCTGTAATTCAGCCAAATGTCAGATGATACACCAAAATTTGCAAACGCCCAAAATAAAATCTACACAGACATCTGAAAGGCACATATCCCCCTCCTCTCCAAGAAAGATGGTGCCAAGTGCTCGCCAAAAGAGAGTTGCTCTCTCATGTCAAACAACGGACTGATTACAGCAAACCACAATATGCTCTTGATTAGCAAGATAGAGATGTAGTCATGCAAGGTCAGTTGGTGGGGCAAATGAATGTGTTTCTTATGTGGAGTATAAACAAGGGATCCAGTGGGGCCCACCACTGTTGCAGAGGGCTGCAGCCGTCTCTGTCGTCTGGGGGGGATGTGGTTCACTTAGAACTGGCTTTCGAAGGACTCTTCACCATGTGGATTTGTGGGCTTGATTTAACTGCACATGGTAAAAAAGATCTTGGTCAGATCAAGCCTAGGAATTAGAAGGATCAATGTGTGCAGACTCATAGCAATAGTAAATGTGTGTGCATGGCCATGGGCTTGTATCGTGGATTGGTGTAATGTTTAGTGGATTTTTGTGTATTAGGACAGGCCACTGAATTATATGTTATAATGCTTTGTAGGTGTGGTTAATTGCCTTGCCATTTGATATGAGTACGTGTAAAAGGAGAGTGTTTGTTTTTTTGTCGTCTTAATATAAGTGATGACATGACCTCCTGTGTGAAATTCAGAGTGCAGAAAATCATTTAATCTTGGGCTTCTTTTCTGCCCAAACGTGGTCTGCCATGCACATGTGAGGTTTTAGGGAACAAAGCTGTGTGCTGACCGCTGCTTCCAAAGCCAACTTGCTTTTCGTGGTCTCCCTGTGCCTCACAGCGTGGCTATCCCCTTACAAAATCACAGAGGGAAATCGGTCCTGCGTAAATGCATAAATTCTTCCAGCAGATACCTATTCCGTGACCGGGATTCTCTAAACATTGCTATGACTTACAGCACAGGCTGAAGGGAGAGAGGGAGACGGTGGAGGAGGAGAGTGAATCCTATCTGCTGGTGTCAGGTAGTAGGGAGTGGTAGTAAGGTGGAGGAGGACATGTGCATGTGGTGTGTGTGTGTGTGTGTGTGTGTGTGTGTGTGTCTGTCTGTCTGTCTGTTGGTATGTGTGTGTATTTGAGTGTGTCTGTGTATGTGAAAAAAGAGAGAAAGAATAGAGAGGTAAAGAGAGAGAGAGATAGAGAGAGGGAGCCGCAAAGGGAGAGAGATTGCCATGGCTCACATCAAACACACAACCGTACAATCAGTGCCTTGTGGCAGAGTGGCTCTGCTTGTGCGCTGCTCACAGGTTTCCTGCCTGCAGGGAGAACACTCCAGAGAACAGGAAGGCAGTGGGCAGCCGTCCCCATTGTGCCCAGACCACACTGATGATGTCACTGCTTCCTGCAGGTCGGCCAGTGTTGCACTCAAGCAAGAGGTGCCTAATGTTTTTGTCTGTGAAACTCACTATGGAAATCTCTCAGTAGCATTAACACATGGCTGGATATAATGTCTGATAGAGGTCTGACTCCTTTGATTTGAGAAGGAATGCCTTTAGGGTGTCGTGATGAACCTCTGCACAACACGTGAGTTGTGGGAGAGTGAGAGCATGGAAATAAATTGTCTTCAGGGGAAGTTCTCATGAAGATATTTGTGGCAATGGAAGGAACTGCACTCGGGGCCCATTCACAGACTACTAAAAAATCCCCCAGAGGAACAATTTTCAGTGTTCCAGACTGTGTCTTATTGCCACTTTTTTTGCCGTCTGCTGGCCCTGTCGGCGTGTGCCACAGCCTGAGGCTTAAACCTTTTACAGGTTGAGATTAATTCTCCCTGAGCCAGCAACACAAAGACACTGAATTATGAGCCTGCAGACCAGTGTTGTGGTGTCAGTAGGTGAGGTGTTTACACAGTGGCAATCAAGAGCTGCCACGCGAAGTGCCTACTTCTCTCCTTGCTTCCCAGCTTGACCTGACTAAGCGCAAATGGCAGCAGACTGGGAAATGGGATTTGGCTTATTGAGTTAAAGGTTATATATGTTGCCTGCTTTTCCGGTGACTCGAGACACGGAAGAGCATTTCATTCAGCAAGGTCACCTGCTGCCCTGCCTGTCGCCCGGGCTTCAGCTGTTTCCATCTCAGACCTTTGTTGAATGGAGACATGTCTATTGCACACACAGTCCACACACACACACACACACACAATCTCCTCATTTACTTAACAGTGTTGTCACCGTCACTGTCGTCACTGTGGTAAACAGACCTCACCAATAGCTGTTTATAGTTCTGTAGAACGGTGAAGACAATACCTTATGATTGGACAACTTAATACAGCCTATTTATGATCACACTTCCATCACATGGGGGAGTGGGTCAGTGGTCGAGGAGTTCCAATTAAGCGTGACACCAGGAAGTTGTGAGGTCGATACCGGGTTCTGCCTTTGTTTTGAAGTCACTTAAGCTAAAATCGCTGCAGGACGACTGTTATTTGGTCAAGATGCCAATGTTAGCAAAATGCCTTATTCCATGTTGTGAAGTGTCAGTGTGGACCCTTCCTCAAACCAAACAAGTCTGACAATAGGAGGCTTGGGTCACACCTGCCTCGGCTTACAGGGATTATCATTTGCGTTGGGCTGCTGGTGTGGAAATGTGCTGAGGCCAGGGAGGGTGCACAGCAAGTCTCGCTGGTCCTCCAGCCCTCCGTCTGGTGATTGTGAATCCACAGTGGCCCCTGCCCAGGACGGCCAGCCATCAAGAAGGACTAGAACACTTCTCCAGACCCGCTCTGCTTTCTACATCACCAGTGCAGCTCCATTGCACCAGTGAGGAGAAGGAAAGAGAAAGGATGGGGGTGGGAGGGTAGTGCAGGGTGAACTGGTTAGAAACATGAAATGCATTACTTTTTGTCCTTTACTGTGGCAAAGCCCTAGTTTAAAGACCAGATGTTTGAATATTTCCTCTATGATGTTTTTGATTTAATAAAAGAAGGGGGCCCTGTGCCCATATGGATGAGTAATTTCAGGAAAGAACTTTGTCGGATACGTTCCAGAATTTATGGTGACAAAATGACTCAGGCGCTTTTTAAAAAAATATGATAATTAGAGAATGGGAACATCAAAGGCGTAGCAGGGGAACCCAGTTACGTTCACGCCAACAGTTTTGGCTAGAAAATATGCTCTGCAAATCAAAATAGAAGCTCTTGACTTTTTGTGCTCTTGAAAGTAAGAGTGTGCTCTAAAAGTCCTTTTTTCCATGCTGACCTCTTACCTCAAACACTGTTTTTTTCCAACCAATTTGCAGCACAATGACTAACAAAACAATTGTGCTTCTAACTGGCTACACTGACTGTGATGGTAGAATGGATAATGCAACACTTCAGACATAGCTTACAGCCGTGAAGAAATGTAAGAAAGAGGCCAAGATGAGCAACTCTTCTCCTATAGTGCAGTTACAGGCATCTGCGGTGAGATGGCCGTAAATGATTTGCCCATGTGGTCTCATTGATGGTCTGCAAGCGCAGCTGCTCCCTAATGCATCTGCATTGCTCTGCAGAGCCAGAGAATCTTGCATGAGAAGCACAGAAGGCATTTTAATCAGAGCAAGATGCCCTGCTTGAGGCTGAGTGCGGGCATAGCAGCCTAGCATAGGTCGGGGGACTGTGTCTGTTAGCAAGCACTGCCCTAGACAGGATCACCAGCCGATCACAGAAAAGTTCATGTCTGTTCTTTTACCACACTGCGAGATTTAAAGCAAAAAAAAAAAAGATTCTTTAAAACTTTTTCAGCTCAAAGTAGTTGAAGACTGGGTTCAGACAAAAAAAATTAAGGCGGTTTCACCAGCTTGCCGTAACACAATGCTATGACTGTGTGTTTCTCAGTACATACATAGACTCCATTTTAGAAGCAGACCTAGGCCAAATCACAGTGCTTGACTGACCACGTCCTGAAGCTGTGGGTTTGCAGTGCTGAAATGTGACAAGTTATCTGGGCAGCACTGAGATCAGGTTGCTGGCGGCTGCCAGGGGTCAGGCCCTGTGTCGGCCTGCGTGAAAAATGCCTCATGACATCACACTTCACGTCTGCAAACTAAAGAGAGCGTGATGAATAACCAGCAAAAGGAGGGGGGCTGGAGAGGCAGCTCTTTGAGCAGTGAACACGTTTTGATCAAAGAGGTTAAGGGCTTTTGTGAGCAGACCGAATGCGACTGGTGATTTACTATAACTGTGGGAGACGGATGTCAAAATTGGCCAGTTCAAAAATTTTAAAACGTGTGTTAAGTGAGTGTGAGTGGTTGGTGTTAAGTGTGTGTAAGTGTGTGTGTGTGAATGTACAACTTTATTTAAAACTTAAATGGCATGTCAACAGTTGATGAAAGCTCCCGACAATAAATGAATGTGTCTGTGATGCTTCGACCTTTCTTTCTGTGTCACTTGTGTGTATCAGTGCGTTAAACGGTAACCCATTACAATTGGCACTCTGCAAATGGCGTGTAAGTAGGATTAAACACTGCAAAACTGCATCTGTCTGACCTGCCATTCACCTTCACTGTGGCCTCAAGGAGCATAGCAAAAACACTGAAAACTTGGCCTTCGTTCTGATCTCAATTTGGCCCTTCAAAAGAGGTGATTTTCATCCATGATTGCACCAAAGAGTCCAGTGTTCAGATAAACGGCTATCTGAATTCCCTGCACTTACAAAGCAATTTTCACAGAAAACCCTCCTCCTGAGATGAAACAGATTTTTTTTCTTGGTTTGTTGTGAATGTTGTTGTTGTGTGTTTTCCTCCTCTAAAGGACAGATACGTGCTGAGATGGCATGAAAATCAAGTTGAGCCGGCCGAGGGGTCAACAGACTCTGGGAATCCTCTCAGACTTTTGCAAAACAGCCTAGAGGTGTGGGGGTGAGTGCATTTGGAGACTAGTCATTCCCAATGATCTGGTCAGATGGCAGGAAGTGGCCGGGGATTTTGCCTGGTCGGACTCTCCTGGGTGCAAGCAGTGGCCCCCAGCAAGCAGTGGCCCTGCTGTTGAGTGGCATTCCCGGCATTCTGAAGTCTCACTCCTGAGACCTATCAGTCCTAGCTCACGCTTTCTGCTTATCACTCACTGCCTAATTCAAGGACTAAAGAGGGCTGTATATGAGGCTTGTTGTGATTGTGGTCAACAGAGAGCTTTTTAGAACTGACACTGATGTGGTATGCTGAGGACTAAAAAAATGTATCAAACAAGAAATTATCCCTAAGAGAAACCTTTTTTACCGGGCTATATGAGTAATTACCTCATAACCTCATAAGAAGATTTGACATTGCGCGGGAAACAGATTATTTAGACACAAGCGGATTTGTGAAGATCTTTTGACTGCTAAGAATGGTTTTAACAAAGCCATTTGTCTCAGACAAATTTGTATTGATCCTTGGGGTTTATCTTCTTATGGAAAAGAACCCCAATATGGCAGTTTGAGGCATTCATCTGTTTTGGCATACGCCGGTATAAACATATTGCCTAAATGCTTTGTGCATGATAGCAATCTATTGCACAGCAAGTTGAATATCTTGATGTCTTTTTCATTTTCTTTTTTTCTAGTGTCACAGTTGTATACTGTTGTACATGTTAGACATCTTTACCGTATCTGGAACCATACAGTTTCGCAGGAGATGAACATCTTTCATTCGGTTGTGTTGAGAGATGGACATTTGTCAAGACGTAAATGGTTAGAGGGCACTTCCTAGGCAGATAGGCCCAAGTTGTGTCTGTGTTCTTCATCTTCAGCCATCGGTCTGGAATATCAATCAAAATGGCAGTCCAATGCAAAACAGGAGCTCTGCTTCCTAACAAGCCAGAGCAGTCAAGGAGGCAGAACTTGTGAGAGTGCTCCAAAAAACTTATTCACTTGATTTTTTCTTCCCATTCAATATGCCATGGGCATCTAGCATTTCACATGCATGGTAGTTGGAAGGCCGCATCCTATGGGGACATTTGATTTACAATGATGGCGTGGGCATTTTCTCTCAAACCACACATATCACCTCGTTTGCACTCCAATAAAATGCCATCTGGCATGGAATTAACTGCTTTTGAAACATATCATATATTAATTTATGGTTGCAATCCTTGGTTTTATATAATTGTGGGATTCTGAAATAATTTGTGGTTCAAGTTTTTTCCCCCCGTCGAGCTGAGTTAGTGCTCTGGTAGGGTGACTATATTTGTTACATGACTGTCTGCATCCAAAACAGTGGTCAGAAATACCAGGGAACGCAGTCAAGCCACATATAAATCATAAACAAACAAAATGTCACTGAAATAAATCCTCATCACAGTTCTACTCCATTCACGTGTAGCGTATGTTTGTCTGCAGCCGATTACAACTACCAAATTCATGGCTATAAAGCTGGTTATTTAGGAGCAAGTGGTGATCCTGACATTAACCAAATACATTTGCATGGAAACCTGTGTTGACTTGCATTCAGAAAGAATAGGGACAGCATGGCCAATATCAGCAACAATTAAGAAAGGGAAAACACAGCTTTTGGGAGTTTTGTTTGTTTGGGCAGAGAGCCTCATCTATGGGCCGGCGCGCGAGGAGCCAGATGAGGTATTGACAGGTTATGTGGAGCAGGGATCCAAAATCCACCGCCACAGAATGCAGTCAACAAAGCAGCTGTAGCTCGGGCCAAAAGCCTGGTCCTCGGGGTGTGGGAAAATTATTTTGGGTAGAAGAAGACTCTTCTGGAGCCTATGTATGCACTGAAGGTCTAGGGGAACTTAAGGAAGACAGCTCAAGGATAGCCCAGGCACGCTCCCCCCACATCTCCTCCTTAGCAGCAAAGGGGCTCAGAGGTGGGGGTGGGGGGACGCACAGGACCTGACAGGAAGTTTAACAAATGGGAGTGGGATCAATGCTGATGGGAGGATTAGCAAATCACACTAATCCGGCTTTTTATTTCCAACATCTTAGCAGCCTGGTGCTCTGCTCACTCCACTAGGCCTCTCCCCCGTCCCACCAGAGGTGAGCTAAGCCAGAGGAAATCGCCCAAGGATTCAGCTGTGCCTTCATAGATGTTTGTTACCTCCATAGCAGGTCACAGATCAGCAGCAAAACAAAGAGTCAAAATCATTTGATATTGATATTGTAGTGTTGTAAAAAAAATTACTAGTTTAATGATGTATAAAAAATGGGCATAGGCAGTTAAGTAGCTTATGCAGTCTCTAATTCTGATGGTCAGGTATTTCAAGGGACCCCGTTGGCTAGTGTAAATGCCCTAATTGAACTGTCGGATGGGTCTGGTGCTTTTGGACAGAGTTGAATGAGGAATCCTTTAGTAATGACCCAACCGCACAATGAGCTGAGTGTTTGAGGCGACGCGACTTAGCGACTCTAACCGTGACACATACTTAAGAGGTACCCTGGAGGCGACAGTGGCTGTGGCACAGTTTCAGCTGTTAGTGTTAGTGTGCGCGCACACAAGAGGGAGAGTGTTCTCTGTGTCAGATAGACAGCTCTGGCCTACCCCGTGGGGGCCTCTTCCTTTTCCTTTAGCCTTTTCAGATGGGGGACATAAAAGCTAACTAAAGACATAATTGGCACATAACAACCAAACAAGTGCCAGGGGCCCTCTGCTGACAACACGCTGTTTCTGAGGGTGGTGCTATTATGAGGTGCTGCCTGAAGGCTGAACCAAGCCTGTCAAAGTTTGCGAGTGCTCTTGGCTTGTGTAGGGCTCAGAGTTGGTTCCACACCCACCCAAAGACACTGACACTCATGGGATTCCCAACAATATGTGTCATACTCTTGGACAAAACAATAGATCTCACTAATGCAGTCATAAAAGGGTGTATTTGGTAAAAAAAAAAGAATTCTTTGTCACTCCCCGCCTGTCTGTTTCCTTTTGTTCATTTCTTCCTGTCTTTCTTTTAAATGGTCTTAAACTCATTTTTATGTGATTCTCTCAACCCAGTACTGCTCTTTTTTCTATCTGGGGCATTTAAAAAAGATGTGGTTTCCATACGGGAACACATAGTGTCACTGAACTGGAAACGGAGTTGCAGTTGTGCCAACAGCATGCCACATTGAATGAGAGCTACTGCTCCCCCTTTGGCAGCCAGACTTGGGCCCTGTGCTCCATCGACTAAAATCCCTCCCAGCTCAACCTCAACCAAGACATCAAGTCCACAGGGAACAGGGGACCTGACACTTGTGACATGAAACAGCCAATGCTTGCCGCCTGTCTAGAAAGGGTCTTGAAATGTTAGGTTAAAAGCATTTTGAAGCCTTTTAAGTGGTGTGTGTGCGCGCGCATGTATGTGTGTGTGTGTGTGTGTGTGAGAGAGAGAGAGAGAGAGAGACCTGTAAATCAGCTATAAGTTATGAAGGGGTGCCTGTAAGGTGAAACAGAGAAATGGCTCAAGTGCTTTGTAAGTTGCCACTGGGATGAGGGCGGTGTAGGTTAAGCTCTGAAGTAAGACTAACTCAGGCTCTGTCAGGAGAGATTAGCCTGATGAATATGAGTTCTGTAGGCAGTGTTTCTTACACACACCATACCATGAGAATTGTCTCATATCCTACAGGCATGAAATCAGGTAGTTGCAAAGGGAAGTCAAAGTCTTTATCGGCTTTATTGTCATAGGACGGAAAGCAAGTCCCTGACACTAAGTGTTACAGTTACAAGATTGTTTATTGTGCTGAGGGGCATTTCCACTTCACTTTTACCTCTTCAGAGTTGTCTGTGTACAGGAGCATTGATTTCAAAAGGCTTTTTATTGTTTGTTGTTATTTTAAAAGGCTTTTTGTTATTGTTTTTTTCTCTGACTGTTAGACTCGGACCTGAGCATGAGGACACTGAGCACGCCCAGCCCAGCGCTCATCCTGCCCCCGAGGTCCTCACCGCTGTCCCCGGTGGGCCTCTTCAACGGCTCCTCCACCTCCTCCTCCTCCTTCACGGCGGAGACGGTGGCCATGGTGCACGCACCGCCCGCTGGCCTCACCCGCGTTGGCTACCGGGGCGTGCGCCACCTGCGCGACCAACAGGAGGCGCCCATCGACGTGCTGCCGGACAACGCCTTCCTGCAGATCTTCACACACCTGCCCACCAACCAGCTGTGCCGCTGCGCCCGCGTCTGCCGCCGCTGGTACAACCTGGCGTGGGATCCGCGGCTGTGGCGGACTGTGCGGCTGACGGGCGACGTGCTGCACGTGGACCGGGCCCTCCGTGTGCTCACGCGACGCCTCTGCCAGGACACCCCCAACGTCTGCCTGACCCTCGAGACGGTGGTGGTGAACGGCTGCCGTCGGCTCACCGACCGGGGACTCTACACGGTAGCCCAGTGCTGCCCGGAACTCCGGCGCCTGGAGGTGGCTGGCTGCTACAACGTGTCCAACGAAGCGGTATTTGAGGTGGTGTCGCGCTGTCCTAACCTGGAGCATCTGGATGTCTCGGGTAAGCATGTTTGCCATGCACACTGTGGTGTTGCCTGCAGGGAGAAGACCACGCTGTTCTTCTGTCTCTAAGCTTAGTAATTGAAATGAGAGCTTTGTGATTTCTGTTTGAATGGGTTGATGGATTTATAGTTTGCTGAGAGCATTCAGGTATAGATCAGTAGCAGAAAAGACTTAATACCCAAAGAAATAATCAGTCATTCAGACCACTTGGATGGGGGTCTGTTTTTTAAAGACATTTCCTTCTACAGGTTGTGCTGAGCCGTGGAAACGTGGACAGATTTCAAGACTGCAGGAGGAGTCTGTCTCCTCACGCTGCTGGTTGTTTCAAAATATCCTCATTTCCTGCACAAGCTGGGAAATGTATTAATAGAGTTGGCCTTCCTTCCAGGTGCTTTGTGTCCCATAAGGAGTATAAGCCCATTCTGAATTAAGTTCTCAAATGTCAGCCAACATGATTACTCTCTGCTGTCTTCATTGAGAGATTCGCATTAACTTAAATTCATAAACAGGCATTCTACTGTGAGTGAATGTCATGTTTAAATACAAGATCCCATTGGATTCATGAAGCTCCAATCTGTTGTTACATGGTAATATACTCAACCCAGAAACTAAGAATATTATTTTAAGTGGATTTGCATGTGCCATTTTGAGTGGCCTTTGAAGTCCACTTTGACAAAGACTTCAAGGAATCCATCCAAATTTTCCACTTTTGTAAATGTAAACACTTCAGAGTGTATTGATCACGTCACTTCAGCTTAGTTAATGGGCCTGTGTGTATGTGTTGTACGGCACACTGGGCAGATCTTTGAGAGGGGGTGAGAGAATATGGCGAGGGGGAAGGACGGGATTGGGATGGAATGCAACACATCAGAATCCTCCTCCCTCTCCCTCATCCCCCTCCTCCCTTCAGTGCTTTTCCTAGTGTTTGATTTCCGACTTCC
Source organism: Tenualosa thibaudeaui (assembly GCA_027481765.1). Lineage (NCBI taxonomy): Eukaryota > Metazoa > Chordata > Actinopteri > Clupeiformes > Clupeidae > Tenualosa > Tenualosa thibaudeaui. The sequence continues at coordinate 5,509,532 of JAIFZK010000227.1, forward strand.
TGCACCTCACTTCCTGCCTGAGAGCATTGTTGAGCTCCCTTCATGAACGCTGGTGTGTTACTCATGTTCCCTCTGCTGTTTGACCTCAGCATTGCATTTCTAGCCATCTCCCCAAAGACAGACCCATCCCCCTACTCACCCCCACCCTCCACACACACACACACACACACACGCGCACATACAGACAAAAATAACACGTTTCAGATGTTCCCTCAGATGTTCAAACCCACCTCTCCACTTACCTTTTATAGGAGACTGCAGTTTTAAGGAAGAATCTGTGCAGTGTTTATCCATGTTCAGAGAAAAAGACAAACTTAAGAGCTGCGATTGTATCACTATTAGGAATAAACATTCACCCTCATTACCTTCAGAATTATACTTTCACAAAATGTTCACTCCGTCTTTTCTCTTTTATAAAGAAAAAACACAATTCTGAATTAGACATCTTGTTTGATGACAGCAACTGTTATAAAAGAATGTCAAAACAATCATACACAGACATTAACTTCTGCTAAGGTGTTCTGTAGACAGACTGTGTTACATAAGACTTGACTGCAAAGTGAGCAGTTGCAACACAGCTGTGGCTGTCAGCCCTAAGTGCAGAGCAGGCCAACTTTGTTTGGTTAAACTGGGTTTAGCAAGCTCATACGCTAAGTCTTTTTCTTCTCAGTGCATTCCTTTACTACACTAGTCTGTATGATTGAAGCTTGCATACACAAACACATTCTGTGGTCTGTCATGGTGTTCCACCCCACTGATGCTCAACTCAAACAATGCAGAAAAAGAAGAGAGCTTTTTTTTATTTCCAAAGGTCAGATGACAGATGAACAAGTGGCTGATTTTTAACATGACTGGCAAGCTAGGTTACTAGCTAGGTAAATTTGTATAAATCCTCAGCTGATTCAGTTGAGTTCTTTTGGAGTTATCTGTTTTGCATTTTAAGATTTTATTTGACAGGACAGTGAAGAGATAACAGGAAATGAGTGTGGGAGAGAGAAAGTGTGGGTTGAGAAAATAATCTCATTCAGAATTCAGTCCTGGGTCTCCTTGGGCACTAATTCCATTTAAGGCAGGGGATGTTGATGCTGTTCTCCTCAGCTAAGATTCTAAGAGGAGTTTATGTGAGTGTTGTTCATGTGTCTTGTGTAATTAATGAAGTCACCTGTTTCCTTCTGCAGGCTGCTCTAAGGTCACCTGCATTAGTCTGACACGGGAAGTGTCACTCAAGCTCTCCCCTATGCACGGGCAACAGATCTCAATCCGTTACCTGGACATGACGGACTGCTTCGCGCTGGAGGATGACGGCCTGCACACCATCGCTGCGCACTGCCCCATGCTGACGCACCTGTACCTGCGGCGTTGCACGCGTCTGACTGACGAGGGCCTGCGCTGCCTGGTCCTCTACTGTCCGGCCGTGCGCGAGCTTAGTGTCAGCGACTGCCGCTTCGTCAGTGACTTTGGCCTGCGCGAGATCGCCAAGCTGGAGGACCGCTTGCGCTACCTTAGCATAGCGCACTGCGGACGCATCACTGATGTCGGTGTGCGCTACGTGGCCAAGTACTGCGTGCGCTTGCGCTACCTAAACGCGCGCGGCTGTGAAGGCTTGACGGACCACGGTCTAGAGCACCTGGCCAAGAACTGCCTCAAGCTAAAGTCCCTAGACATTGGCAAGTGCCCGCTGGTGTCGGACGCTGGTCTGGAGATGCTGGCACTCAACTGCTTCAACCTGAAGCGGCTGAGTCTCAAGTCATGCGAGAGCATCACGGGCCGCGGGCTGCAAGTCATTGCTGCCAACTGCTTCGATCTGCAGCTGCTCAATGTGCAGGACTGTGATGTGTCGCTTGAAGCACTGCGCTTCGTCAAGCGCCACTGCAAGCGCTGCGTCATCGAGCACACGAACCCTGCCTTCTTCTGAAAGCAGAGGGAAGAAGGGAAGAGGTGGAAAAGAGGGAGAGGACTCATGCATCTCATGCATTCATGTTGTAGCAATTTGTCACTGATACCCACATCCTTTTCTGTCCAGTAAGGGTGATTTTTTTTGTGTGTGCAGGCCCTTCTTTTGTATTTAATGTGGATGGTTAGGGAAATCAAAGGAAATTTGTATTTATGTTTTTGTAATACAGTGCTTTTAATTAGAAGCCCATTGGTTCAGATTGTTTAAGGGACACTTACTTTAGCAGGAGTTTCACCTAACTACTCTTCAGAAATGTTTGCATTGCCATACTTTGTGAGATCCAAATAGATTTGGACATCAGCAGGTACATACCACCTTTCAGCTTCTGCCTTTGGAGCGATAGCAGTCGACTGCATTATGTCCCCTCACAGATTTTATGGGGAATATGCAATAAGTATATTAAACAGTTGTAAAGACAATCAGTCATATATAGGACATTTGAATTCATAGGATTTTTGCTGGATTTTCAGGAAAGTTAGCAGGAAACCTGGGCATGGGCATGAAGTTCAGTATCTAGATGTATTCTGCTGGAAAGGGGCAATTCATAGGACAATGTTCTCTAGTGTATCACATCTCTTGACACAGAATGATTCTGAACTTAAAGAACTGATCATGACAGATCATGACAATCACTATCATGATGAAGCATATCTCACTTTACATTGGTAACTGTCAGACCATGAAATCATACATTTAAATATTACATGTCACTTTGCTTTGCACTCTCTCTCTCTCATCATTTGTTGTATTGTATTTCCAAGGGAATTTTAATGTACAGTGCCATTTTATCATGATGTTTTGTTCACTTTCATAATGGTCAAATCACTATAAGAACCAGCCTGTTTGTGTCAGGAGGTTTGTTTTTAACAGAGAATTTGGAACACTATGGTGAAATAAAAAATATATCTATTATTACACTACTTGTGTAGCATTTCTGTTTTATTGTGTCCATTCCTTACTTACTACCCTAACACACCAATCAACTTTTTTGTTTGTTTGTTTTTTAAACAATACTGTAATTCTCGTGTGACACCCTTAAAACGGGACACTTCTAAAATATCTTCCAAAATTATTTATGTATGAAAATATAATGCAGCACAGTAGATGGGGAGAGTGGCTGCACTGGTTAAACAGTATGACAGTGCATTCATTAAAAAAACAAACATACATTATCTGTTATTACTTTCCAGATAAAAACAGAATTTCATACCATGACGGTATCAGACTGATGTCAGTTAACGTTCACCGCACCGCCATTGGATAAGATTTGATGCATCTTGTGATATGGTGCTGTAAAGCATTCAAAGAAAAGATCTACAAGCTTTTGAGGTCAGTTAGTGCTGTTCTGATCATTTTACGTAGTCTGCAAAGCATTTGTTCCCCATCATTGTTATTCTCTTTCTTGCTGTGAGGTGTTCTGTTACAAGATGGCTCACATATCAATAATTCTACCTCTTGACATTATTGTAATCACACAGGTTAATCTATTGGTTGATCGAGACATGGAATTTCGCAGGATCCACAAAATAGTTCTGGCCATCATTTATCTGTAATGGGATGGCAGGCAGCACTGATGCACTGTTAAGTGACTTTTGCCAACTTTGTAGGGCCTATCAACTAGTACTGCATTAACTGAAACATATCCCCATAAATCCAATGGTAGGTGATATGGAAGCGTATGCCCTCAGTTCATTGAAGTGCACTCACTGTGTGCTCACTACTCCTTGTGCTGAGTAGAAAGCCAGGCATTCATTTTGATATCAGAGAAATATAGAGAAGTGATGTGAGAGGCAGGGAGCAAAACAAAGGACTTGAATCTGAACCTTGAAAACATTGAATCTGCAATACCTGAACGAATTAGAAGATTGAAATGGATTCAAAGAGTATGAAAATCACAGGCCACTCGGCAGACATTAAGAGGAAACATAACTTGCAATAGTTTACCTTTATGTGTGTGTGTGTGTTTGTGTGGCATTTGTGTGGCACGTGCAAAGTGTGTGGACTAATGACTGGAAAGAATAAATGGACTTAACTGAATGGCTTAATGACAAAGTAGATGTTCCAAATTATCTACCACCCTTCTATTCTAAGACTTCGATTTAATATGGTTTAATTGGATGCTGTCTTATTCTGGTGAATTGCTCCCAATGTCCCCGCATGTTCTTTTAAGGTGGATCTCTATAGAAATTATTTGACACCAGGGGAAGATATGCCTGGTCTAATATAAGAAAGGTCCAGTTTGGGAGTGTGTACGTGTGTGTTTGTGTACAGTGAGTACTCTAACTAAAAAGCACACAGGTAGTCCATGTTCTTTCAACAGCACATTCATGCCAATTCTTTCATACACTTGGCTATGACAATTTCATTTATAGGCGTGTTTTGAACCTATCCATAAACACAAAACATTTTTTTAAATCACATTTGTCTTTGTCATCAAGCCATTATTCTTGAGCACAAATTGTGCCAAATTATACCTGAGTGATAGCGAGTTTGTAATGCTATCATTACAACATAGGCTACTGTTTAGGAGTAGGCCTACCCTGGCAAACAGTCTGTAATTTCTTGATGATAAACTGATAGTGTTACCATAATGTAATGATGTAGTTTCCTTAATTCAAAACACAAAGCAAACAGTGATCTCACTCTGACTGACCGATTTCATCCCTGAACACAAAGTTACAAAAATCCAACCCAAGTGTTATTATTCCAAACAAACAAACAACTAAATTAAAACTAAAAGTAAAAGTAAAACTAATGTTTTGTTTCTTGTAGGCCACAGTGTAGGTTACTTTAACAGATATCTGCCCCTGCAGATAGGCACACCCGCCTGCTCTAGAAGATACTCTTGAACCAAGCCCCCTGCAGTTAACTCATTTTGCTTCCACTTCCTTACAGTGATGGAACTGGACGGACACGAGATCCTGTGCGCCGCAGACACATTCGTTCATTTGGATCGCACGTGGGTCACATTAAATGTCTGCAGTAAATCAATCACAGCATGCAAATTCTCGTGACTTTTACTAACACGTGCAGTAAAAATCGTTAACTTGCCCTGTTTGTGCGTCAGTTTTACCATATAGTTGTCGCGCTTTTATCACATAAATGAACGGCTCATGAGTTAGTCAGTGGTGATAAAAAAAGCTGGAAAAGAGCTTACCTCCTTGTCGTACATCATGTTTCGTTTGATGGCATTTACAAAATTGGCTACGTTATTACACAGGAACAGCACGTCATCAACTAGAGAGAGAAAAAATGTTAGCTACCCCGGGGTGGAATTCTTTTACATCGTATGATTGGTCTATAGGTTCACAGAGGCATGGTCTTGACAATTCCTTATAAATACACGCACACACAGGTCATTTTTATATCGAACAACTGCAACTCCACAGAAGACCAATCTTACCTCCAATAGTAAGTATACAGCTCCACTAATATTTTTTGGATACTTGTCAATTCATAGACCTACATTTAATATGTAACTACTGTTTTCTAACAGTACTAACAAAGACTGCAAACAATTTTGAAATGATTAGTGCAAGTTCAGTCCACTAGCAGACATGGATAGGGTTAAAATTAAATTAACAATGGACTTGTTTGAACTAAAGGCACAATCAGCATTGCTCACCATCACCATGGCAGACTGGACAGAATGCATGAACTTTGGCAAGGCTATTGCCAGGCAAGCCAGAAAGGTAGGAGTCTACTCTCCCCAAATATCCAAACATCCCATGCATATTCAAACTGCTAAAACGGTTTTATTTGGTGTAATGACTTCTGCACCACCTTATTATAGGTAATTCTGGAGGCATTCAGAGCTCAGAAAGATGTGATGCTGAAGAGCTCCCCAGCTGACTTAGTGACCGAAACAGACCAGAGGGTGGAAAAGATGCTCATTTCCTCCATTAGAGAGAGATATCCCACACATAAGTATGTCCTATTCTTACATTAGACCCCGGCCTGACAGAGCAGGACTGGATTTTCAGTGGTCTTGTGAAGTCTGATAAGAAGTGGTTTCAAGATGACCAGTCCCAATGGCAGATAAACTTCAACATCATTCCATTAAAGCCACACAATGTTGTTCTTAATATAGGCCTGGTGTGTCTTTAACATAGACTCATTAGTAACGGTTTTGAAGTTTAAGCAGAATTAAGCAGAGTGGAACATTTTGGACTAGAACCTTGAATTGTGGATGCAGGAGTATCCCTTCATTTTTATGCATTTTTATGAATTCTTATACGAAGAATTCTTATCCCACACAGGTTCATAGGTGAGGAGTCAGTGGCTGCCGGTGAGAAGCTTGAACTGACAGACTCTCCCACCTGGATCATAGACCCTATTGATGGCACTGTCAACTTTGTACACAGGTATCCCCTTCAGATGAAGTGTATTAATGTTGGGGCTATACATTCCTGATGAAAAAAAGGTTAAACTACACCATTTGCTGTGCTTCTTCTCAGGTTTCCATTTGTTGCCATCTCAATTGCCTTTGCTGTACACAAGCAGGTAAATAATGGTCCACTATATCCCTTGTTTAAGTATTCTGTATCTAATATAGGCTACTGTAATGACCTTACTAGTTACGTTAAAACAGGCATAAAAGGCAAACATAAAAGCAGGCAACATTTTATACTGTAATTTGGGTTAATTTGCCTGCTTTGTAGTCACTTTGTTGGTTAAATGACTCATTAAGGCTTCCCCTATGGATTTTTTGCATACTTTTAGCGAAACCAAACCTGTTTCACTTATGAGGCTTATGAAGTCACTTATAACCTTATAACCTTGTCAGTCAATATAACTCTTTGTAAGTTATCATCGCTGATTCCTATTCTTTGGTTAGCAAACAAATTCACATGTATTGGTGAGAATTTAGGAAGTTGATTTTTATAAAAAAAAAAAAACAAATCTGCAACTGTCTGTAGTTCAAAAAATCGCACATACCTGGTATGCCTTTAACCCACCCTTGTTTTGTTTATTGTTGTTGTAGACTGAGTTTGGGATTGTATATAGCTGCGTGGAGGATAAAATGTACTGGGCCCAAAGAGGCCAAGGAGCCTTCGTGAACTTGGGTGCCTCTGCACAGGATGAGCCACTGCACACTTCTGGCCAGGAGGGTATGTTGCTTCCATGGAGTCTGTTTACTGAGCCAGCAGTGCCAGCGCAATCTCATCATACACATAGTCATGCAGTCTTTTAATGTATTCCTAAATGACGTATCTAAAACTCACTTTGTTCCAGATATCACCAAATCGCTGGTTGTGACCGAGATCGGATCAGAGAGAGATGACCTGGCCCTGTTTATAATGACAACAAACATCAAGAATCTGCTCAAGCTCCCCATTCAAGGGTAATTGGACAAGCAAACACTGAATGTAAAAGATATTCAAATTAGATCAACCAGGTGTACATTTCTAGGCTTTGTTCAAATAAAACATGTACTTTCTCCCTAAATAGCTTAGAATACAGATAATAGACCTGATGAAGACTTGACGTTGTGTCATGTGCTATAATGTGTCTCTGACAGGATCCGAGCAGTGGGCACAGCTGCTGTAGACATGGTGCTGGTGGCCACAGGTGGTGCAGATGCCTACTACCACATTGGCATGCACTGCTGGGACATTGCTGCATCGGCCCTTATAGTCGTGGAGGCCGGTGGTGTGGTCCTTGACACGGATGGTAATACTCTGTCCTTATTACTGCATTTTCTGTCTAGTTTCATTTTGAAATTCTGCTTCATCAATAATGTTTCATGCAGGAGGGGACTAGGTCTACCATGGGGCCTACTTGTGCATGTGTTTTGTTTGATTTTACTTCATGTCTGCTGTCTATAAAGTCTAGTAGTGGAGACAGGACCTGACTGAAACTTCACTGTATCTTTTCAGGGTCAGAGTTTGATATGATGTCCAGGAAAGTGATTGCTGCCAGCAGCTTGTTGGTAGCCAAGAGGATTGCACAAGTGGTCCAGGCGTTCCCCTGCACCCGTGATGATGAATGCCTCGCCAGAATGAATAGCCACTCAAATGGCCCATGCCCATTGTTGCACTGACAACTTTGTAAAATAAATCATGTGATTGAAATGCATACATTTGTCAGTCGCATGAATGCTATTTTTTTTGTCATTTATGTCATTTTGTTTTATGGAGTTCTGTTAATCAGGATGGTTTATCAGTCCTAATAACCACTTAGGCTTAGGGTGACAGCTGACAGAGACCTGTGGACAATTGTTGAATCCTTGAAAGAAATGCCTACCTTGAACACCAGGTGGCGCACAGTATCGTTTTGCTTTGCAAAGTTAATGCAATTCAACCACAGGAGAAGAAGACAAGCTTAATTTCCCGATTCCCTCCTGTTTTTTTCGGTGAGCTTAAATCTACATTTAAAATACGCCTGTTTTATTGTGTGACTTGACACAACATTTGATCCATAACGTTAGAATGCATGCATGTTGTTAAACCAAAACTCTAGACGGTAACATTATTTATCTCCCGACTACTTTGGAGAGCGATTTGAAATGAATTGAAGGGCAGGCTGTCCAAACTGTAGGAACCCATTCAAATACGAATTTTCTTAAGCACGACAAATAAATTGACTAAATGTGCGAAGTCCAGAAAGTGAAGGACAATGGATAGTCATGATGGCGACGTAGCTGATGCATTTGTCCCGGTCTAGACCAGATGAACTTCATATATAACATTACAACCAGGGCTTAAGCGGAAGCAATATGGTAAACGTATGTGATCACCTTCTTTCATCTGACTGTCACTAGACTGCAAGCGAGAGGCTACTCTATGTGATGTAGTATGAGTGGAATATAGAATTAGTTTTGTTTAAAAATGTCGTTTACGACAGTTATATGCTTCTGTAGACTATGTGGGAATACATGAATCACTTCTAAGACTAACTTACTAGTGCGTGCGTGCTGTGGGAATGAGCGACAGTGAAGGGATTTGCCTTGTGTGCCTGAGTGAGCCCCGAAGCTCATTATGGAAGTTAAGTTATGATTTTAGCTTGGCAGTGTCAAGACAGCGGAGTTATTTTTGGAGAGGTCAGGTCACGAGTGCAGTTTCCTTAAGTCCTAGTCCATGCACATCTGACATTGATGCGCTATGCTACAATGTGCCAGACGTTGCAGACAGATTGGATGGAAGGATGGTATTAAAAGTTAGTTGTCTGTGTCTATATAATCTTAGACTGGTATGAAGCTGATGGTGCCAGTGCAGTTGCATCTTCTGTTATTTTGTTTCAGTCATGACGTTTTAACCTGTCTAAGAAACAACAGTCTTACAGTTTTCTTTACATAGTCGAGGAGGACAAACACCCAAACGTCATGCCAGACCTTTGGCAAGAAGCCATGGACCACGCTGTGGCCTTGGCTCGGAAGGCTGGAGAGGTAAGTCAGTTTGTGGTACTGTTTTTAAAACATGGTTTGTATTATCCAGTGTTTCTGCGACCTTAGCAATTTTGTTACTCTCGCCGCAGATTGTGAGGGAGGCACTGCAAAATGACGTGAAGATCATGTGCAAGAGTTCCTCCGTAGACCTTGTCACCAAGACTGACCAAAAGGTGGAGCAGCTCATCATCACGTCTGTCAAAGAGAAGTTTCCCACACACAGGTGCCCTTTGACATAACTGTTATAATTGAATCCTAGCTTAGTCCAGGTAGACAGCAACAAACCACCTCCTGAAGCGAACCAATATACATCCGTGGGATAGTTGCAGTTGGGAATATGTCTCTGAATTGGGGACCGAGATTTAGGGAAATATTATTATAATGCAAGTTTACAGTTGAACATGAATCATATCAGGTACATGCTGTTATGTTACTCAAGATCTCTGAGGTACTCTTTATGTGGAAAGACCATTCAGGGTGGTACTTAACAATTTGTGTCAGTGCCTTGGGTGATTAAGTGTCCATAAAAGTTTTGTTTGTGTACATCTTAGCTTCATAGGAGAGGAATCTGTGGCTGCTGGGGAGCCTTGTGTCCTTTCAGACAACCCAACCTGGATTGTTGATCCTGTTGATGGAACCACCAACTTTGTGCATGGGTATTACAAAGTTTATTATATTATATCTTCCCTTACCATGTTTTAGTACCAAAGACCCTGACAAGGGTATTCATTGGGTGAAGATTAAAGAAAACTATGCATAGCATGTCCTCTTAGTACTTTTCCTGTTTACACAGTTACCCGTTTGTAGCCATTTCAATTGGATTTGCCGCTAAGAAGCAGGTGAGAACAATGATATTGGTTACAGTGTATTTATGCTGTTGAATATGCTTCTTAGCTATGCATTCAGATCTCCTTGACTTTTGTCTTAAGCGGACCTTTCTAATGTCTATGTGTGTGTGTGTGTGTGTGTGTGAGACAGCTTGAATTTGGGGTGGTTTACAGCTGCATGGAAGATAAAATGTATACAGCTCGAAAGGGCAAGGGTGCTTTTTGTAATGGTCAGCCTCTACAAGTGTCTGACCAGACAGGTAAGTGTCAGGTTCACCCATTTGATCAGATGGTTGTAGTCTCTAATGTAACAAAGAAAAGTGTTTATACAGTTGCATTCATTATATTTTCCATTTAAACACTTTATTTTTTCAGATATCAATCAGTCCATCATTGCCACAGAGTTTGGTGCAAACAGAGATCCAGAAGTTGTGGACAAGATTTTTTCCAGCATGAGGAAAGTCCTTTGTCTACCTATCCATGGGTATGGATCAGTCATCATCAGCTTTACATTTTAGGTGTTTATACAGTTGAAATCAGATATTTACATACTCCTCAGAAAAAGACACAAACATTTTTCTTTACTGTCAAACATTAAGTCAGAGTTTTAGGTTAGTAAATATTACTAGATTTTTTATTAGTCGAAAATTTACGTACACTTCCATAACAATAGCTGACTGAAATTCTGGCCCGTTCCTCTTGACAGAACTGGTGTGTAAGTGGATCAGCTTTTTATGTCTTCTTGTGTGCGCATGCCTTTTTAGTGCTGCACGCAAATTTTGAGGATTGAGATCAGGGCTTTGTGATGGTCACTCTATCTTTGTAACTAATTTGGAGGTACACTTGGAGATATTGTGCATTTGAAAGACCCATTTCTGCCCAAGCTTTAAATTCCTGGTTGATGCCTTGAGATGTTGCTTCAATATATCCTTATTGTTTTCTTGTTTCATGATGCCATGTATTTTGTGGAGTGCACCAGTCCCTCCAGCAGCAAAGCAGCCTCACAAGAAGATGCTGCCACCTCCATACTTCACATTGGAGGTGGTGTTTTGAGGCTTGCAAGCTTCCCTCTTTTTCCTTTAAATTGCAAATGCAATTGCCTTAATGATCAACAGGATCATGCTTAAGCTTACAGGCCTCAGAACATCATCCCAAACATTAAATATAGGGGTGGCAGCATCATGTTGTTGGATAGCTTGGTGCACCAAATGCTTTGGAGGAAACCTAAGCTAATGGAGAGGTCCCTAAATTCTGCTGTAGCGAAATGTGATATAGCGGAAGCAATAGGCTGCGCTAGCCTGGCGAAAGTGTGTGTAAATTTTTGACTGATGAAAGTCAAACAAAAAATTCTTTTTAAAATGATTTCTCTTTCTTCTGACATTGAACAAATGCAAAATATATGTCAGTATGTACTGGATCAAAACAGAAGAAGTTTACTCTGATGTAATGTTCGAGAGTAAAGACAAAAATGAACAAATTTTTCTTTGGTGTACAATTTTTGGTGTCATGCTGGGCCATGAGGCTCAGGGAACCTAATGTACATGCCATATTTGTGAAAAGAAAGCTTACATTTTCTGTATAGACAGAACACTCCAGATAGTATATTTATGTATATGGACATGTTTTGTCTTTTCCTAATTCTTGCAGAATGCGAGGTGCAGGTACAGCTGCCACTAACATGTGTCTGGTGGCCTCGGGCTGTGTGGAGGCATACTATGAGATTGGCATTCACTGCTGGGATGTTGCTGCTGGTGCCGTCATTGTTTCTGAAGCAGGAGGGGTTCTCATGGATGTGGAAGGTTGGTTATCTTATGGACAGAACTACTTAAGTGTGCTTAATTGCTTCATGGTCTCATATACTTACATTAAAATCATGGATGACGGCACATTCTCTGGAGATACATAAGTTATCAGGGGATACACAGGATTCCTGTTAAGCTTGATTGAGTGCATAAGTTAATAAGTACCTCCCTCTTGTTTATTTTATACTAAGCATTTTGGCTAACTCAGTTCTCTGACATCAATCATTTATCAAACATGTTTTGCACATGTATGTCTGTATTTATGAATATTGAGCTTTGTTCTGTTTAACTCGACCCCTGGTATTCTCAGGAGGACCATTAGACTTGATGTCCAGAAGAGTAGTGGCAGCAAACAACAAGACAATCGCACAGAGACTGATCAAAGAGATTGAGGCATATCCTGCCAAAAGAGATGACGCACCAGTGGACTCATAGAATTCATAGCACTCATAGAATGTTTTAATTGGTTATGATTGTGAGTGGAGGATAATTTTATTTGTCTTATAGGTGTGATGTAAAGCAGTTGTGAATGACAAGAAACAATCACCTTTGGTAATATTGAAGGGAACACAATGGTTTAATGGTCTTTAGTTCTTGCATAATTTATGTTAAACACTTACAGTAAAAATTATATTTTGTATTCTGCATTGTGCACATGCCAGTTATTTAATAACAAGACTTCCAAATACAAATTTTGAAAGACTAATGTCCCAATTTTCTTGTCATCTTTTCACATTTTCATATAGTTAGTGTGGTAGAAAAATAAAAAAAGTACATGTGAAAATGAAACTCAAATGTACTGTATACTATATTAATGGCAATATATTCATCTCATGGCTTTGAGGATAGCCACACTCTCTTTGTCAAAGTGCAAAACAGTGCTCAACATGAATTCATTCACTTTAAGGGGTGGTACTACAACCATTCACGAAGATAAAACTGAAGACATTAACAACTTGTTGCCCACAACACACTAGCTTCACATAGTTAGTAGTAGTCTTATAAGTGCAAAACAGTACCCTGGGTGTGAGTGTGTAGCCGGCGGTGCATTCAGATTCATCAAGCAGAGACAAAGTTTTTGTAACCTTGCCTTGTTGCTTGCCATTTTGTAACTGAACAATTACAAAGAACAAATCTACCGGGAACATTTGCCTCTGTCAAATCAAAATGCATCTCATGCGATTAATCTCACTTAGTAGTACATAAACCTGGTCAAAGGAAGTAAATCCAAGTTTATGCAAATTCTACAACAAAACAGGAAATCTTTAACAGTCACAGTGAACACTAGATGGCGCAAACAGACAGACATTATTTATGTCCTACCAAAAGTACATGGAGTGCTTCAACAGTTGTGCATCTCTAGGCAGCCCTGAGAACGTATGGAAAACGGTACACTTGTCTTGCCCAACCAAAGGACACGTCTTCAGCACATCTGCACTTCTTACAAGCAGTCATTAAAAATACAAGACCCAAACAGTAGAACCACTGTACAGCATACAGGTGTTCCAGGAATATTATTGTAACATTGTTATTGGCCAAGAGCAGCTTGTCCTAATCATTGAGCAGCAGCAGAAGTTGGGAGTCTCCTGACAGGCGCCTAGCAGGACTGGCCTGTGGGGTGAACCAGGGGTTTCCGCCAGACGGCCCTGAGATGGAGGGAGTCGAGGGCTCCACTCTCCTGCTCCCGCCCAAAGCACCGGCAGAGAGACCCACAGACTCAGTCAGAATCTGAGTAATGACATGAGAATGCATTTATTACATAGATTGGAAGAAGACTGAAAGGTATACATTTATGTTATTTAGAGACAGCTCTGCTGCACAGCAAACAACATCTCAAGCTGTGGTGTGTGCTTAGCACTTCATGTAAATGGGACTTCCCCAAAGGTTTATGACAAAAGACCAATACTGATTCCATACCTTTTTCAGATGTTCTCTGTACACCTGAGCTGATTCCTGAGGTTGTTGCTGTGGAAACTGGACCCTCCATCTCTGTAACTCAGCAACCATCTCGTGGACATCGAACAGGAGAGCTGGGTCTAGATGCTTCTGGTTAATCAACTCCACGAGACACTCTTTGTAGTGCAACCTTTTGGAGGGGGTAGATAATTATAATGATTGTGCTCTTAAGAAATAGTCCATCAATAGTCCATCATTTTTGAGTGGTTAGACTGTTTTCAGGGAGTGAAACCTAACACTTGAAGAGTTCAGTTCCAAAACACTATATCCATTTCCATTTCAAGGTTTTTTTATTGTTCAAGTCAGACAATATCAAATTACAGTTTTGTTGCTTTGATTATGTAAAAATATCTCACAAGTAAAAGCAGCCTAACTGTAGTCCCATTGATACCTGGATAACAAACAAGATTTTTCTGAAAACATTTGCATTTTAGAGCCAAACTCTTAATTCTCTATAAGCTTCCTTAATCTAACTCTTTCTTTCAATTAGGCTTCCATGTAAAAAAAGTGCAGTTTCAAGCTCATCAGATTTGACTTTCTCTGTTAGCTATACAGTACAATGGACAGGATAAAAATTAGGCGAGGCATCACCATGACTAGCCTAGTTGTTTACTCCAACAAGCAATGCTTTTAAGGTAGTACATATTTTCAGATTTTTTAAGTGGCAGTGTAGTCATTACAGATGTGAATTTAGACTAATTTGAACACATTTCTATTTCAGGTCAGGTATAATTTTGATTGAGGAAAAAAAAAACATTTGGCATTACAGACATCTCTTTTCATCATTACATAAATCAGAAAAAAAAAACAGAAAAGCATCAGAATTATACAATAACTGCATTTTTTGTAAAAACTATTGGTGGAAATAATAAGGAATTTTTTTGTATGCAAGTGCTATAAAGACATGCAACTGACTCATCGCTAAAGGTCTCCAAAAAATGACTGCCATGCAAACGTCTCCACGTTGAACAATAATATAAAATCATTGTTACACAACACAACATAATAATATTATCATATTAAAATATCCATGGCAGGATAATAATATAATTACTGTTATACACCAACTTTCTTTAATGGATGTAATTAGTTAAGGGTTGTCATACTAACATGTAGTGTCATGTGGAATGGGAAGAGGTGCAAACAGTGATTACTCACGAGCAATAGCCACTGTACTCTAGGAGGGCAGGGCGACCACATGGCTCCTCTTTTGTCTCGCCACTCTCCTTATGCTCCAGCACTCCACACACACCTGCAACACAGAACCACACCACATCCATAGAGCTTATTCAGTATCATGCACTTTCTCCACTGGCTAGCTATGTTTGGCTTCAAACAGTAGGTGCTGGGAGCATTCTGAACTCAACATTCTGAACTGTTTGGAGCTTCAACATTGGTCCCAAGCTGCCACCAAAAACTCTTTTTTTTGTTTGTTTTTAATGTATGAGCCAGAGTTGGTGTGCCATTCTGCAGTTCAGTTATGCATGTATGCAACACCCTCCGTTGATAATGCTCTCTTGGTTTACCAGATAGCACCAAGGTTCTGTTGGTCAGACAAGTGCCCTCAGGGATTGGTGTACACAGACTGAGGATACCTCTCCAGTTTCTGCTGGCTGCTCCATGTCTGTGCCGTAGGAGAAGGGGGTGGGACACTCGGTGACACTATAAAGAGACATGCCACATCACTCAGGTGTTTTTTTCAGTCATAAGATGGTGGTTTGGTGATCACAGAGTGTGTGCTTGGGGGGTAGTCAGGGAGATTACCTGTAAGAGTCTCTGTAGCCTGTGAACACTCCAGTCTCTCAGGTGGTACAGGCAGTCCCTGGGGTGGTGGGCGTGTAAACCCTTAGCGCCGCAGTCTGCAGAAAACTTGCAAGCCTGTGGCGAGGAAACATATGTTCACATGCATAGGTGCATACACACACACACGCTCAACGCTTGTGCATGTGTGTGTCAAAGTAACAGATGGTGAAACTGCACCACTGCATAATTACATAACACAAGGCTTACAGAGCCAAGTTTGAAAGGTCGTCCACAGCCTCCACAGAACTCATGCTGGCACTGGGTGCACTTAAAGTGAAGACATCCACCCCTGGACAAGTAGAATCGAAACTTGCACTTGGGACAATCTATGGAAAACGTGAAGACAAAGGTAAATCAACAATGCAATTAACAGTAACCACCTGAACGTTCTCACTTTTGGAATGTCGACATACAGTACAAGGCCATGTAAATTAGACAGCTTAGGATGTGTGAGTGCTACACTGGATGTTTATAGTATATAGGATCATAAAGCTGATGGGTGTATGTTGGGTTGATGATTTCCCACCTATTTTGTTTCTGCTCATGAGGTGCTCTAGGCGCGTGTTCTGGTACTCTGGACTGTTGTGGAGCTGCCACTCTTTGAACTTCTCACAGGATAGGCCCTCGTGTTGGGGAGCCCACTTTTATGTAGACACACAAACACACAAACAATATTATTCTAAGAGAGGCACTGCATGTAATGTAATGTCTAGATGTCCAAAACTGTGCAAGTGTGAATCTGAGGGAATGCAAGTGTGTGTGTGTGTGTGTGTGTGACAATTTACATTTTAAGGCTGCTTGCACTTGCATCTAAGTGAGTGTGTGTATGTGTGTGTGTGATTAAGCTACTCACAGCAGTCTTGCACTTGAAGCAGGTGCTCTTGCCACAGCTGGGACAGTCCATTCTCAGACGGTCGGCCTCGTGCAGCAGCCCGAAGCTGCACTGCAAACACACAAACAAACACAAACACAAACACATAAACACACATACAGAGTCAAGACTCAGCCCTGGGGCATGACTGCTCAGGGCTGGGTATGGGGAGTGGGGCTGGTGAGGGCCTCTTACATGGGCACACCAACGGAAGTTTGGCATCTCCTGCAGCGCTCGGTCCCTAAGCTTCCTCTGGAACAGCTCATGGGTCTCTGGGTCAAGGTAGTGTCTGATCTAGTAAACACAGACAAGGTGGTGGCACTGCATCAATACATGCACACGTCAGTCAGTGCCATACTGCATAGTCCATCACACACTGCATAGTGTTATATCATATGCAATTGATTCATGTTATTGTAACTTGTTTACATAAGTTTCAATCTCGGTTTAGCCTGACAAAATTGTGTGTTGTGAAGTTTTTTCTTTTTGGAACAGTTTTCATGTTTGCTGAATGTTGTGAATGCTGAACGCTCTGTATGCTAGCTCAAGATTGGGGTTTTATACCTCAAGCATTTTGGTTGAAATAAAATTGAACCTGTATGCCAAAGTTGTAAACTACCTCAAGTCATTCATGAGGCAACGTGTGCACAAGAATGGAACATACAGTTGATCTTAATGACCTTTGAACTTTGAAGCACATGCCTTAAGGCATGCTTGAGATAAGTTCATAAAATCGAGATGGACGGCAACTTGAAAACATAATGCCTTATGCCTACCGCCAATGCTCTCGAAAATTCCAATGCTCTCAACTCCAACACCCACACCTAGCACCACGTTAAGCCATTATACAATCATCATCATGTGACATTTTGAATCCACTTCTTGTTAATAAATGTGTGAAGTCTTCATAAAGAGCACAGAGATTTATGTGGACAGCCTGTGCAATCAACAATCTAAAGTTCTACATTTTCATGTTGAACTCAATGAAACCAGGACCACTGAAGGAAATTGCAGATGGTGGTCGACTAAAGGGTTAAATTAGGGCCCGTCTGAACATTAGCTTCACCTCTGGACCAGTTATCAGACTGGAGACACTTGTGCCTGACCTGCGTGTCCAGGAGACTGAAGTACTCCATGGATTCCTCCATGCTCTGAGGTCCACGCACATCTGGCCTATTGCACAAGGGACACACAGCGTGTACAATGCTCCTCTCTTTGATGACCGAGGAGAAGTAGGCTTTGAAGCAGCTCTCACAGAAGGCACACAAGCAGTGAGTCATGGTGATCATCTACAACAGAATAAAAAAAAGAACAGAAAGCCCAGAGAGAGAAAGAAAACGAATGAAAATGCTTTTGAAAGACAGCAATGATGCAGAGAGGAAAAAGGTCACCACTTCTCTCTTCCTTGAGCTAAAAATCTACAACACCTAAAGAGAACGGTCGTCTGGGTATCAGGGTATCTGGGTCTCGAAAGCAGCCATGGGGTTTGAAGGCACCGTGTCTTACCTTGCTGAAGCACACTTGCTCCTGGCAGATGGGGCACTCGTGAGAGAGGTACTTGAGGGCGGAGTGTAGGTCGCGACATGCCTGCACTGCCTCCAGCACATCCCCGGGGCTGAACGCGTGTCCCTCCATCGTCAGCAGGCTCTTAAACATGTCCACCTTGTCACCTGCAATTCCCTCTGGTAGCTGGATCTGTGAAGAGAAGGAAAAGATTAGCATTTCATGTCATCTTGTTAATGCAGCAGAGTAAATCATGTTGTGAAAGTGGTCAAAGAAAAAGATTGCCTTCAGCGGCTTTAAGTGTCAAGTAACTTCAAGGACCAGTGTGTCATCTTAAGCAGGATTACAAAGGTTGGCAGGTAGTTGTAGTGAAATGAAACCGAAGAGCTGCAGGCTCTCTGTTTATCAGTCTTTTTACCTGAGAGCGATCAAACTTCTTCAGCTGAATGGGAAATTGCTGATCATTCCATCCAATCACTCGATTTGGCTGTCTCAAAACCTGCCCAACATCTGAGATGAAATGCAAAGCTGTGAGCTCACTCTGTGGACGTTTCCTGCACATCCATTCACATTATTTGAATCAACCCTGAGAATATAAGCGCAGCTGAGCTAATGGATTTTGGCCTGAATGTGTAGCTTTTTAATTCTTTCAATCTTAAAAGATGGGGCACCATTTCACTCCAACACCACTCACACCATGAGTATGATGCATGTCTCAGTCCAAAACCGGATGTATCTGTGTCTTGCACAACACAACCCAAAGCTCTGGCACAGACATCATCACTATTTTCACTTCCAAACCAGCTGTTCCAAGTTTGCTCATGGACTTCACAAAGAATTTTTAAAAGGAAACAGATGAGACATGCAGAGCTGTACTCTGAACATTGAACATTCCTTTTACGAGGCAGATATATAGCCCACATACTCTTTACTGTGGACATAGCAGCAGCAATTAAAACAACATTATAGCCTACTGTTTCATGTGCGTAAACATGGGCACTTCAATG
Organism: Tenualosa thibaudeaui; assembly: GCA_027481765.1. Taxonomy (NCBI): domain Eukaryota; kingdom Metazoa; phylum Chordata; class Actinopteri; order Clupeiformes; family Clupeidae; genus Tenualosa; species Tenualosa thibaudeaui. The sequence goes on from JAIFZK010000227.1 coordinate 5,528,642, forward strand.
AACCGCTGTTTTTGCTTTGGCTTTATTCTTGAGGGATAAACTGATGACAGCATGAATACTGAGTTTATGTTTATCCTCCAGTCATTCCTTATTTCCTTCCATCCATCCTATCCAATGTCTATATCGTAATCCTCACATGTGAAAACGTGTTGAGAAAACAAGAAAAGAAGGTCTATGTACCATCCATACATAGGATTGACACAAAAATCAAAAATCTACACACAGGGCATTATAGCATGTATCTGTACTGACAGCTATGAGCTATAAAAATGTGAAAAGAACCATTTCCTGTTTATATTTTGACCTCAATGTAAGACTTTGTGTGTGTTCACAAGCACATACCTCTGGGATGCCGGAAGGTGATGTAGGCTTGATCCGGATGAGTGGTGGGATAAGTCACATCCACAACCTCCCCGCCACCATTGTGCTTGCTTTGGAAATAGATGGTCAGCTTGTTCTTAATGCGGCTCGGGGAGATGTTGCGGGGCAGGTGCTCCACCACCACAGTGTGGTTGCCATTGAGCAAGCCGGCTTCTTCATGGGGATGCTCAGCCAGCCCTGGTCTTCTCCAGGCTTCCGGTACATCTACCCAAGACACAAAAGCCATAGCATCAATCCACAAACTGAAATGTAGATATTATGCCATTTGAAGCAAGGAATTTAGGCTGTAAAATGGTGGCGTTAGGATCAGATCAGACATTATATTTCACAACTCTCATTTTGACCTGACTCATTTGAGAAGAGTCATCCACCCAGTATTTCAGGAGAATCCATTTTCTTTAGAAGGCTTGTAAGCTCAACACTGAACAGTTGTTTTGTTGTCCCTAACAGTACCTAAAACATCTAACATAATTCACAAAATTCTCCTATAAGTAAACCCTGGGATAAGTAGTACTGAAGCAGGATTAAAAATGATCAGCCAAACATGAAAACAACAATCAGATCAGAAGGCAATTCATAATTCAAAAGTCAGCACACACCTCTGTCTTTGGTCCCCAGCTGATATATATTAACAACTTTCTCCAGTTGCAGGCTCTTGAACAAGTTGTCCACATCCTCCAGATTAGAGGGAGTGACGTTTGGAACTAACACAAGAAACACCAATTAGCACTGATTGGATGAGTCACATGGAAAAGCACTGATTAAAAGAATCTCCAAAACGTCAACAAACCCCTGAGTTGCTAATGAATGAAAAAGATCAATGCTTGTGAACAAGCTGCCTTGTATTACACATCTGGATATTTCTGACAGACACAGTTGGTGGGGTGGGGAGGAGGGGAACGCTGATCAGTAAGGCGGCAGACTAGGCCTACCGGAGGCACTTGAGAGAAATGGGTTGGTGGGATGGTGCGTCCTGACTGCCGGCTCCTCAAACGTGATTCCCATATCCAGAAGCTCCTGTGTGTATGACCGTCTCACCATGCCGACAGGGTCGCTTGTGGCCAAAGACTGACTGGACTTTGAACTCTTGGGCAGCGCTAAGGATGACATCATGCAGGCTACTTGAGATATAAAAGACCCAGAGTCAAGGCGGTACACGGTGAACACAAGACCAAATAAGAGCATGCAAAATTGACACAGTAGGACATGGTCGAAAGCAAGATGAAAAGAAAAGAGATGAATTGTTAGTGTGCTGTTATTTTTGGTAAGCAAGTACTCACTATTGCTATTAGGTTGCAATGCAGATGAAGAGGACCTCCTGTGTTGATCACTTGTGTTTTGTTGTGAAGACATACTGTTTGGATATGGCCAACTAAAATGAAATGACACCACCAGACAGAATATGATTTTTCAATGCTTTCAAGTTTGTATCTATCACTCACTCACACACACACAAACACACACACACACACACACACACACACACACACACACACCACTTGAAGGAAAAGAATATGCACTACAACAAAAACATACAGTCTATGTTTGTGAATGACAGCCAGTACCTGCCGTAGGGTGAGATGTCATCACCTGACCCCGTGAGAGGGGACAGAGCAGGGGTGGATGGAGTAAGAGACTTCACTGGGTATGCACTGAACAGTGGGGTTTCCCTTTGAAATGCGGCCCTCATCTCCTCAAGCACTATGGAAAGGTTGGACCAGCCCTTCCAACACAACAAAACATTTCATTTGCAGACCACTCTTTTGATACAGGGCAACTTTTTGAGCAATGCAACTGGGCAGTGTTTCTCATTATACATGTTCCCACTGATACTGGGCAACAATTTATTTTCTGTATAAGAGTTTTAAATCATTACTGGGCATACTGCCATGCTCATTTAATCAGAATAAACAGAACTAACCAAGCGGTTGCCCAGCAACATTGCTCATGAAGTTGCTCCAAGTATCATTAACTTACTTGAACACTTTTCGGTCATTAGGAACTTACGATTTTCCAGTTGTTCAGACAATGAAGATGCACATGGCCGCTTGCATCAACAAAACTGCTTTTGGTGTTGATCACCATGAAAACAGAGGGCCACACGCAGCACTTGGGAGGGCTGTGGGGATGGGTCTCATGGATCCATACACGAATAGGGATGTTGTATGTGTTGCCTTGACAAATCAAATGCAACACTGTAAATACAAAATCTGTGAAACTGACACTAACAAATGACAAATTGGAAGTCATTTTAATACCGGATGACTCAAAAGGAAAGCCACAAGACTTTCAATATGACTACCTTCATAGACAACAGGTATAGTGCCACCCAAGTAAACCAATTTCTTCTTCTCATTGTTAGGGTAACCTAGAATGCAACAAAGACACACAAGGACACATATTTAGCATAACTAATAGTTGAAAATGCTGGGCTGAGCAATACTGCAAGTGATGTGAGGAATTAGATTTTTTGGTCCTTTTTAGTGACAGTGCTTGGCTGTGTGCACCTCATCACTCAATGCAAGGTTAATCTACTTTGCTGCAATAGTGGTGAGTGTAACTTTAGTGTCATTGCTCAGCCTAAAAATAGCACCTCAGTAGCAAAATCAACCCACACAGCTCACCGCGACTTCCTTGACAAAAGATGGTGTTAAGGATAATGAAAAGAAGAAGAACAAAGACCATTCACCTCTTCTGTGCAGTACATGCATATAGAAGATTACAGACGTGTTCATTTAGGCTTCAAGGCATTCAAGTGACGGTGACATTATACTTACTGTAAAAGTCAACATGTAGATTAAGATCTGTGTAAGTTGTTGTAGCACTCTGAATGTCTGCCAGTACCTCATTAGGGAAACAGTAGTTGCACTGAAATGTGACAAAGAAGAATAAACGACAACTGAACTGATGAAACATCAGACTGTTCAAATGCTAGGTTGAAGCCAGCTGTAATGGAGCACATACATTCTGTATTCAGATCAATTTGATAAAGAGGAAGATGATGAGAACTGCCCTCTATCATTTATAAGCACTTCTGTAATGCATACATTCATATGTAGGGTAGCAGGCTACAAATGATGCAAAATGTTGCTTCATCGATATTCCATATCTTAGTTGTGTTCTACACTATGCACCAGAATGAAGGAGAAGGCTAACTCTACCTAATTTGGGGCATTAAAGGAAACAGCCTGCGACAGTCTTGCTGAAGCTATTAGTCCTTTCTTATCATATCCCATCTGTTATACAGTAACACCTGACGACTGACACAACATGAAAAAACCCTTGTTAGCCTGTCAGACTACCTGCGTGCACTTCATGGGTACAGTAGCAACAGCTTATGGGTAAGTGGGGTAGCGTTAAAAGCAAAACAACCACCCATTTCATCGAACAACATGAGTGTGACATGAGCAGACTAACTTATTAACCCATTGTATTGACGAATCTGTTTCCAACACAAATGATTCCATTATCATTTTGAATGGGTTAATAAGAAAGGATAAGTAACGTTGGGTTCTATTTTAAATTAGCCTGGCTAACTTTGCACATACCTCAGCAAGTGTGTCATACTCCTGGCCAGCAGTTACTCGCGCCATGTTACGTATTGTTGCATGGAGAACACTGCAGGTTATGCACCTTTTATGTCACACAGAGTAAAACGTGAAAGTAGATCCATGTACACAGTGGTTTTAACTTTACTGGGAGCCATTAGCAAGCTGGCTAGTTTCGATTTCTTTGGACAAGCTGTTATTACGTCACTATGTGTTTACGGGCCATGTAGGGGTACTACTTCCTGCCATTTTATGTGTGGCAAGGGCAGTTAGTAAAGAAGAAGTAGTAGCAAAGTGGTAGTGAGTAGTATGACTTTACTTCCAGCTCTGGTGCATGCTGCTGTAATTGTTCGAAAATAATCAGGTTTGTCAACTAACCAAATGTTTTATTTATTCAGTTTAGAAATTTCTATGCAGTAACCACAGTGCCCACTCTGGGTGGAGGTGCTTGCAGTTGACACTAGATGTCAGTATTACACTCAGGAGACAGGCAAAACTCTGACAGGCCAATATGGCAACGTATAGAAGGCACATAAGTATGAACACACACAACCTATAGGTTAAAAACAATCACAGCAGCTTACGATATTCCTTTTGAAAGAAAAAAAGAACTCTGTGTTTATTAATTCAAACTTTGGATTCAGACAAAGGCTAGTCCATAAATATGGTCAGAATAATGCCCACTGTTCTTCAATAATGTTTCAATCATGTTATATCTTGGCCCATCAGAGGAATAGGCTGTAATTTGCTTGCTCTTGTGTCAGTGAGAGAACACAGTTGGTATTGTGTGGAGCAGTATCTAAAGATGCTACTTAAAGAGCGTGTGGCCAGCAAAGGGGTGGTTGGGGGGGGGGGGGGGGCTGTTGTCAGAATGGGAGATAGGAACAGAAGTGAGACTAATGCCGTTTTCACAGAGTGGTGACAGTAAGACTCTTTTCTGCTGATGACGAAATCTACCTGCAGCCTGTGATCATGCCACAGTGTGAAGGTGACTCTCAAGAACAGCTACCAGCCAGCCATGGATTTTTCTCTGTGAATGCTTAGGGCAAATTAGGGGAGTTTTGACACTGACATCACTGTCACTCAAAGCATTGCTTCAGTGAGATATGAAACAGATGTGTGTGTGTGTGTGTATGAGTTTGCAAGTGAGTTGTGCAAAAAGCATTCCTTGTCATGAAATGTTTCACATGTATCATGGGTCTGCAGCCACCCACCCGGACAGGCTTAACATCAGGCTAACACAGTGTAACTGGGAGAATTTCGGACAGCTTAATATATCCCAGCACTTGTCAGGTCATTTGTTTGCCACGCTCCGTGTCTGAATCACCTGGGCAGCGACACAACTGCAGCAAACCTGGAATGAGATCTCCATGGTCCAGACCTCATTGTACCACTGCCCTACTTCCAGACAATGGACACACACTTCACTGCACACACACTGCTCTGCCATATACCTCTCATGGATGGAAAATGCGGCAGACTCCCCCAATGGCCCTGGAGTAAATTTACCCAGCTGTGCATTAGCCTCGTAACCCCCAGTCCCCCCTCCTTTGACCCATCCACATCTCTCACAAACAGACATGAACACACACACTCACACACACACACGCATCCGACACTTCCTAGCAAGCACTTCCCATCCCCATCCCCCTCCCACACCCACACACGCATGCACACAACCGCAAACTCTTTATTGGTTCTGGGTGAGGCAATACCAAAAGCTGTGGTGTGCCTTTGAACCCCACGATCAAACCAACCGCTGTGCAGTGGAGTGGCCCACTCCCCTCTGTCACACATGCCTCCTCATCCACAATAAAGATGTGGCACCCTGTGCTCTGCACACAGTCACAGAAGCCCACATATGTCACATGCCCTTTAAATTAGTAAGGGACAAAAACCCTTCCAAACAAGATCTAATGGTACAGGGGAGGCTAATTAAAGCCTTATGTAGGACCTAGGGTCTCCTACCCTACTTGTATGAAGTGGTAGATTTACCATTGATGAAAGTGAACCTGATTAGTAAGATATCTTTATGTTTTTGTGTGAGTATAGCTAATGAGTGTCAGGCAGCAAAGCTGCATAGGCACAATAAGTGTGTACGTATTATTCTTTATTTTAAACTTCTGCCATGGGAGTATATGGGAAAGTTGGGTCATATTTGAGAATTTGAATTTCTAGGGAAAAAAAAATATTTTAGCTGATATTGATGTGATTTCACAGATATTGTGTCGGTGGTAGCAAGACATGTCAACTTGTAAGTAAACTCATGCAACCAGCCACCATATTCGATTATACTATTTGAAAATGTACCAAATTGGTCACTGAACCTTATTTTTCAGTTTTCATTTTACAAATGATCCTCAGACCAAGACCAGACCAAACTATTTACATTTACATATTTGAAAGTGTTCACCCGTCACAGCTTTAATCATGAAGCTGCCAAACAGGAAGTGACATTATATCTGAGGCCAAGTCTGATTGTTTCACCAAAAAGTTGTTGTAAGTCTTTGTTGCAAGTCTGGCCTGATTTCCTGGGGTCTGTGAAATTTCATATGTACTACATTCAAAAAGCACTATGGCTCTTCACATGCTGCATTCACATTACCAGTGCTCTGAATTTTGAATTTGTCTTCCTGCAACAATGTGGCAGGCACCAGCGAGACTGACATAGACCTAAGCGGGAGACCTTGAGAACATAGAAATTTTGCAACTGTGGAAAGAAACTGAAAAGGAGAAACAGAAAGGAGGAGAGTATATGCTTGTGTTTGTACACAAACGGGTTGGTGCATTTAATCTGGGGAAAAAAAAGTCAGACTCACTTGGCCAGAGTGAAGAAGGATTCCTAATGGGGTTTGTCATCTGCTAATGATCGCCCATAGCCGTGATGTGGAGAGGGTTTTCAGCATGGGGGGTGTGGGAGCAGGGCATGCTTGCAGACAGGGAAGAGATCCATAATAATTTGGCATCTCTTAATGAAAGCCACTGGGCATACGCTTACCACTGCAGAGAGGAGAAGCTAGTACTGAGCCCCTCACTGCAAAAAAAAGAGCATTCAGCCATTACTCTGTCATCAGCTAGCCTACACTACATTTAACATCAGCCCCTCAGCTGCACTCAGTCAGAAGAGCTCCGACAGCCTCCCTCCCCATCCGACACGGCTCGCTGAAAGGTCGGCCCTTTGAGTTTGGCATCAGGCTCAGGCTTCATCGGGCACAGCAGTTCTGATATGATGTGCCACTTCACACAGGAAGCCTGCTCCGCATTGCAAGACCTCCACAATTTACTTGTCTGACCTTACAAACACTGATTGCCTTAAATAGAATATACCCAAATGTAGGGGATGGGACACAAGCCCCTCAGACAATGCCTTTTCAAAATCATCCCATTGCTTACTGATTGTTCGATCAGATAATGACAGGTGTACTGAGCTTTAGGCTGTCTCCCCCCAAATAGCAAAGACTGACGAAAGATGCTCCACTGCTGTAATAGTAATAATAGCTGTGATATGTTGGGAAGTCTACAAATGTCAACTTCTGTGATGCATCATGAAGAAACACCTTCTGTAACTCATGATAAAAGTTGTTTGCTGTCAAGTAAATATCTGAAAATATGTCAGATGCTGCATGGTTTAGTTATGAAATGTCTCAGGAAAGTATTCACTGGTATATTCAGAATGACTGATAAAGACAAATTGCTCTAATTCAGGTAAATGTTTAGTCTTTTTCAGTCATTCAGTCTTTCTCTGAGGAAACATTTAAAAAGTATGCCACTGATCAGCTCTTTCAGAAAGTCTACAATTGATACCTTACAGTGAAAGTGAAATCCCATGTCTTGAGCTGCTGAACAAAATATCTAATTTTTGTCCTTGCTGAGTGATTTGTCAGTCATTCACATTTTTGTTCCAACAAAATACTTACATAGTCAACACAAAGGGCTGAACGGAGGGCTGAAGGAGCTCTCATAAAGTATGAGAGCTCCTTCCTTTGACCTGACATCACTTCACCATGGTAAGGATAGACCAGATTACTGCACAACAGTCAATTGCTTCTCCTTGGACAGGATGAGAGGCAATTGATTTTGTAATCCATTTTAATTGAAGATGCTTTGCGTTAGTGTGGGTTTGGCCACCTCTTCATACCTTCATCAGACATTTTTTGGAAGGGAATGTGTAGCCTTGGATGCTAAAGGTTAAACAGATGCTTGAAGACATTTTTCCAAGACTATCAATCATAGACCTATAGGACCTTGTCGGGTAGAAGGACTGTTGCAGAGAAGGAGCAGGGCATATAAGCTTCTGGAAAATGAGAAAAAGAACAGACAATTCTGCTTACTGGGTGACATGCAGATTCACTGTTGTGAGGCAGCGAGAGGTGATTAGGTTTGCTCTGACTTGATTGAGCCCTGTTCCAGCACACCATATCCGACAAATCAGATGCTCTTCAGGATGTTTAGGGGAATAAGTGAGTAATGTGGGCCTCTGGTGGGCTGGTGTTGAGCATTCTTTGTGGCCTGCTTTCAAAGACCAGGGGGGGAGCTAATTATATTTTGGGGGCATGTCATCAGCATCTTCAAGCTCCTAGAGTAGACAGTGCCCTAGTGATTCAATGGGACACAAGCTTCAAAGAGCAAATGTTTGCCTTGGGCAAGGCTTAGGTTCAACCTTTGGCTTAAAAAGTAAACAACATTACATGGCTGGTATTTTCATTCTGTTTTATGAGTACTAAACATCAACCAGTATTGGCACAACATATATTATTTACAGTTATTGAGCAATGCATCTTCTTTCACAATTGTTTTGTGAAGGAACATGAACAGGTCTAGTATTTCATCTTCAGCAGTGATAACCACTTCAATTCTCTCATACCAGCTTCATATTGCAGTTGCCTGAAAAATAAACAAACAATCCTCCGCCCACCCAGTCATTCTACAAAACATTTAGGCTCTGCCCTGTGTAATTTGCTGAGTGTTGCATTAATTTAATATATCTGTTTTCCTCTGCTCTCTTCATTCTTGTTGCTCTCTCCCCATCACTCAGTCTGCTGACTCAGTGGTGCTCTCTCTCTCTCTCTCTCTCTCTCTCTCTCTCTCTCCCTCTTTTTGTGTGTGTGTGTGTGTGTACGAGTGCATGTTTACGTGTGTGTATTTGTGTGTTTTCACCCTTGATGACCTTGCATTTTGGGAGATTTAGGACAGTGTGCTGGGTGCCCCAAAACTTTTAACCTGTGCCAGCACCATTTCTGTAAGCCATCTTAGCTCTACCAAGTCTTTTTGTTCAATGGGAACACCACCCTGATGGTCAGTATCCCTCCACGGTTTAGTTTGCTCCCTGCAGTTCACTCCGTACAGTACGCAAGATAGGGAGGGATAGTGGAGAGATGGGTGATAGCCATAAATTAAGTTCTTTTTCTCAGAGGAGTTAGCAGTTTTTAGAAGAGTAATTGGAAATCATGGCTTAAGGTTAAAGTTACAGTATTCACTTTGGAAGAATTACAGATAAAAGAAAATATGTCTTGAAAGTCTTTGCTGTGTCACACATATAATGTGTGTTATTCCCTCTCTCTGATTTATGCCCTGTCTAAGAATGTTTGGCTGTCACAACAAGAGATCCCAAGCAAGTCTCCTCTGCTCTATGGTGGTGTTTTTGCAGCTTTGTGTTCTATTGGACCTCTGATACTTATCTGAACTTCACATCATCTTCTTTTGAATTGACACATGTTCTACCTTTAGAACCATTAATTCACTGATTCATTGCTACATTGATTGAATGATTGATTCATTCATTGTTACATTTACATTCCTATATACATTTACACTTATATTCATCAGTTACCTCAGGGCCAGTCATCCACAGTGTTGTCTGCTGTGAAATGAACATTTTCTCTGGCTGCTATCATGCTAGCCTGCCTTTCTAACCATTATATTAGCACTCCTCAATGCTACCACCACAACATTAACTGTGCAGTAAGTAAGAGTGTGGTGATAAGTTAGCAGAAAAGGAGTAATGCAGAATAGGAAAAGAATAAAAGTTTTCTCCATGTTCACAAATTATCTGTTCAGTGTAGGTGATATCTGGGTGAATTGAAGTGGAATTCATTTGAGTTTCTACATAGAAAACATGGTTGAATGAGAGATGAAGTTGAGGATGAAGCTTTTTTTCTTTTTTTCAAATTGGTGGCTAAAAAAGTACTTAAAAAATAAATCTGCATTTCTTGCCATGAGGGGCTTCTAAAGTTGTAGCCTTTCTTTCTTACACTGCCTTAAACCATTTCATAATATCTGTGCTCTCTTTTCTGAAATTGATGGCATGTTTACCTCCCCATAATTGAAGCTGTGTCCTGATGGCATCTTTTGTGTGTGAGATGGATGATCAGCACTCTCAGAGGGCATTGCACAATTGAATTTTGTGTCCTCCTGTAATTTGTCGGCAGAAAGTTGAACCAAATTAAATTGGTCTCTGCCTTTTTTGTAAATTGTGCAGTTAAGTGTCTCTTCTTCAAAATCTGCTGCGTGCACCCCTGCTGTGTCTTTATTCCAGATAAAGGAACAGACGTTCAGGACACAAAGGACTGGCCACGGGGAGTAGCCTCTGATTTCCACTCCTGATCAGCATTTTTGTGGGAAATCCTGAAGAATAGAAAATGAAATGCCCACCGGATATTCTTCACCAAGCAAAGTGCTCTGTGGATGTGAATAAGAAAACAGCCCCTGGAGGGGGGGCAAATCCCACGGATGTTTCATAATACTGCCTCTTATACAGGAGGAATTCTGTATAATTAACAGTCCACAGGAGACAAACTACAAGAAAGGTAAAGGATAAGCACAATGCTGTGAAACCCATTGCATAAAAGAATGTGTAAGTCTAGGCTTCCTCTAAAACCAGCATTCTTTGTGGGCAGAATGTAAAGTCAAACAGTGTTTAACATCACTGGTCAAACATAATATGAAGAAACAATCATTAAGAGCTCTTTTGGGTGGGCTACACTGGTTTCTAGCCAAAGAGGTCCATCTATTCACCAGGACAGACTGTTGCCAACAACAGAGACAGAATTCACCTAAGTAACTGCATCCAATGAAGTATAAAATCAACATCAGCACTCCTATAAACTGGGAACACAAATCACCAGAGGCCATGTGAACCAAAGAACAAACAGGTTTGCTTAATATTTTGTTTTTCCCCTCGCAGTTACTTTCTACCTGCTGCAACTCTCCCTCATATGCAGTCTATGCTCTCGCTACACAGCCGTAGTCTCACAGACGTTGTCACCTCTCTTTGAAGTGCATGGGGGTGTGTAAAGTCATTTAAACTGCACCTCTCTTCCTCTCCGTCAGCAGCTTGCCTTAACCCTTGACCCAGGCTCACTCCGGATTTTAGAGCGCTGTATGCAGGGGAGAAAAAAAAGTTATAATGAGCTTTTATTCAGTGGTTGGCCAAGGTGTATCAGAATGAAGGGAGGTACCACAGAAGGTGAAAACAAGAACATTATGAATTCCTAATCTGTGATACATTATTCATGCCTGTAACAAGCCCAGAACACAAAGGCGGGAAGGGGAGCCCCCACTTCAAACACCACTCTCATATCTCTGTGTGGGTAACCCAGGCATGCTTCAAATAGAGGAATGGAGTTGTTAAAATGCATACATTAACATCAGAAAATAACCTGTGAGCTGCATGGAGCCTTTTGCAAAAAGGGATGAATACATTCATTTGAAAAGAGTGATGAAAAATAAGAGGTAACACAACAATCCGTGGGAAGTAGGATTTTGTGAGGGGACGTGGAGACAGGTTGACTGGTGGAGTGCTTCTTTTGATTGAATTCTTTCATGGTTGCTTCTTAAAAGGAATACAGGCCAGTCCTGTTTTCTGCTTTGCCGTTGACTTTGGATAGAGCACATTATGCTATGAACCATGCCATTTCAACCGCATTGTTGTGGTAAAGGGAGATGGGTTGAAAGAAGCAACATATCCGACGCACAGCGGGTGTTTAAACAGCTCTGAAATATCACACACAAACAGGGAGGAAATGTGTGATGGGGGGGAGAGAGACCTGCAGCAGCGGTGCTCGGAAGGACACACCGGGGCACAGACTCCAAGGGTGGAACTCAACATCTCTCACGTCTAATAATAAACTGCCATGCATGACAGCACAATGCATGACTCAAAAACTGTGCCAGAAGATCAACAGATGAGTCAATGTCAAAAAAGAGAAGAGGTCGATCGATTGTCATTTATAGGCTGCAGATCAATATAATCATGGGAGAATGGGCATGCTTTCAGATTTTTGAGTAATCTGAAATGACAAAAGTGATGGATTTGTTTTGACAACACAACAACAACAACAACAACATCAAAGGGAATTAATTAATCATAAAGTATCACTGACCAGCTTCAGGAGCAGCCACAACAAAACTCTTCCTCACTGTCTTAGCGTGTCTTAGTTTGTTTAAATTCATCTTGATGTGTTCCTGCAGGTGGAAAATAACAGGGTGCTTACGGCACCCAGTCAGACAATAGTTTTAATGACCAGGGAGCACATATGGTTATTTAAATGTAACTCTCTTCTCCTCTCCTCTGGTCATCTATATTTGATTTCAGTTGCAAGTGTTGGCTGATGGTCAAAATGGGGAAAACACCACAGCCAGTTTACATGTGGAAGGATTAAAGATCTCTACTCAATCTTTAATCTGACAATTATTTTGCAAAAATATAAATTTTCAGAAATGTATTGTCTATCTCAACTGTGTACTTGCTTTCATTGCACTTAGTAGAGCCTTTCTCAGTTTGATCTCAGAGAGCAGAATGCTGAAATGTTAAATATATCAAAAGGACAGAGCAGCAAGTTTTCTTTAAACGGACGATTAATTAAGCATGTAAAGACTCCCGTGCACGCTGAATGTCTCTAATGGTATTGTGCCGTAAAAGATGTTTACAGCTTGCTGACTAATTGTGCACACACCTTCTGCTAATCTGCCTGGCTATTGTTGTCTGTTTGATAATCCCTTGAAGGCAGAGGAGAGGTGAGGCACGCTTGCTGGAGTCTCTCAGGCCCTCTAATGCATGCTGACGACTACACCTTGACAATAGATCCCCTGGATCTCTTTTTCCTGTTGGGCTTGACTTAATTCCATTAGAGAGACTGTAGACAAAAAAAGAGAGAGAAGAAAAAAAAATCAATTCCTTTCATTCAGTCTAAGATGCATACCAAACACACATAAGACAATTCAACTGCAAAGGTCTACTTAAAAACTACGCCCCCCAACCCCCACTTCAAAGATGGGATGACTAGTTTCTTTCTCTCTTTGGCAATCTTATTTGCCTGACTGAAACATTAAGTCAGGTCATCAGCTGCAGATGTGCTGTGCAGCAAAGTGTAAAAAGAGATCTTAGGAGAGGGAAGCCTTGAAGGATGCTGCTCCCATCACTGATGAATGAGCACACATGACATGCACACATAAACAGACTCAAAAGAAATTAACAAGTGCCTTATCCATTGTTGTGCTCCAACCTTTGGGCCAAATGTTTATGGTCCATCAATTTGAAAATAAGTAAATAAATATACAGGTTAGTAGAAGGTACCAATAATAATAATAATAATAATAATAAAGGGAAGACAGAAGAGCAATTAATTAGCAGTGTCTCTGAATATTGCCCATGCTGTCATTTAATTAGCGGAAAACACAATGAAGTGCATAATACTTGACACTTCACCCTTCCCCTTTTCCCTTTTGCAGGCCTCCATAATCATGCACCATGTTCACATGTCTTTTTATGGCATCTACGTTGATCATTTAAGATGACGCTTCCAACTGTTGTCTTCTGTATGAATAATAACAAAAACAATAATAATGGTAATGACAGCAATAGTAATAGTAATAACTATAGCAGTATTTGGTTATGTACTATTTAGACATTCACTGTTAATAATGTTACCTAAATGCAGGTTGCCGCAACCACGCAAAACCATAAGAGTGCATATTAGCATCACCTCTTGAATTGACCCTCAGCTTCACCCCCAAAGGCCACAGCAGTATTGGGTCTAGGGGCGTAGAGAGCATCTGGGTGCACTGTGAGGTCCTGAGGGTGCTGTGGGTGCCTTTTTAAAGGGAGACTCGGTTCATAAGGGCTCCTGGAGCCCAGGGCAGCTGGGAGTTGGAGTACGCAGAGGCAAGGATTGAGGGGTGGGGTTGGGGTGGAGTGGGGCTTTGGTGAGCAGTCAAGAGTAGACCCCTGAAGGAGCCATGACTAACAGGCACAAATCCCTTAAGGAAAAAGTCACAAGCCAGGCTGTGAAGCGAAAGTGACAGGAGGGAGCCCACCCGTAAATCTGCTTTTCATTTTAATTAGCCTCAAAAACAGGAGGGAGTAAGGGAAGAGGCGAGAGGAAGATCAGCACCAACAAATGAAAGCACTCATGACGTGAAGAGATAGCAAAAAGATAGTCTTTACCTTCCTAGTGAGAGTCTATGAGCTAACACTAACACATAGTATAACAGGTGATAGACCAGGGGACTAATTATATATATGTTTCATCCAATTTGAGTTGGAGTCACTACAAAAAAATAAAATGTTGCTTACAGCATGTCAACTTTAGGAAATTTCAGTATTGTGCATAACTTAAAATAGTATTTCTTGAGAGAGCTGAGCTGTATTATAGGTGTAAGACTTCTTTCACTTTTACATTTATTAAGGAGAAAGATGACCTGCAACTATCTCATAAAAACATTTATATGTTATGATTGTTATAGCCCATATGAAGGAATCAGGCATTATGTAGGCAGGCAATTTACACATGGGATTAAAAAAGGGGTCAAATTAATTGAGAAATGATTCTTGTCTATGAGCACGGCAACATCTTTCTCTTAAAAGTAAAGGTTGTTCATCTGTTGGGAAGGACTGTAATGAACAGAATTTGAAGCAAGTCCAATTAATACTAATGGTTTACTATCTGCTCTGTCTATGATTACCCTAATGTTTCGATCTCCCTGTCAAAGCCATGCCCAGTTCACACCTGACATTTCCAAATTTGTTACAGTAGCCTATGACAGAACCATATAACAATGTGCATCTCATATGTCAGACTGGCACCTTGCAGGTGGTATTTACTGTGCAGGGAGTCTAGCAGTGCAGCACCGCAGCACCGCAGCACAGTGTGGATCCAAGTAGCCAAGGAGGAGGGGCGGTGGCCAATGTGTTAATCTCACCACTGCCTCTCAGGGTTGTTGCTTGGTAACAAAGCAAGCTTGGCTGGGTCTAATTAGCTGTTTGGGTGAGTCACATGGGCAGCGAGCATCAACAAATATGCCTCCCTTCCTTCTTAGACAGACTCTGTGTACAGCCCACCCCCTCAACACAAACACATACCTTTTAAGTTACTAACTGTCAAAGCAACAATATGTTATGATCAAACATTCATCATTGGAATCTAGAGTAACAATGAACACAGATATTGGAATTGACTGATGCTCCTGAGTTATTAACATCTTACTGTTAATGGGTGTGTTGCAGTCAGTAGGACAAGCAGACCTGCTAGGCATCTGACTGAAAGTCTCTCGCTCCTGCTTCCGCCATCACACTGAGTGGCCACATGCCTCGCAAAAAAAGGGTCCCTGGAAACTAATTAGTGAATGTTACTTGATCTAGAAATAGGGCCTGATTGTACAGAAGGCTGTTGGGAGTGTGTGCCATTAATTGTCATGAAACAAATTAATTGTGTTTAATAAGCTTCCAGCAGCAGCTGGAGATTTCTTCACTTCACTTTCCATTCACGTTCACCTTTTAAGTGTTTACAATTAAGTCAGTATAGTACAGCCAATGATACATCACAACAGCTACACATTATAAAATATACCAACAGCTTATATCTAAATATATTTTGGTCTTTGCAGCCAATTAGTGTTATTATTTGAGTAAATGAATGTGTGAGTGCTATTTACTTAAGGTGTTTGTGTTAACGCTACATCAACATTTTTTTCCCTCTAACTTTAACTAATTGGTGACCTTGTTCTTGGCCTTACTGCTTTAAATCTGGCAGCATCAGGGCCCATTGGACACGCAGGAATTCAACACCACTCTGCCCCATACCAGACACTGGTGTTGGTCTATGGTTTTTGATGTTTTTGTATTATTTTTTTAAATCTCAGCTATGTCATTTGAAAGGTTAAAGACAAGAATCTTCAGTTTGTACTTTGTTGGTTGGTGTTCATTTGTAACACCAGGGCATAGACACGCAGACCAGGGGTCCTTGTTATCACAGTACACTGTAGGCTGTGAAATGTAATTGTAATATCTTGAAATGTTTTGTAACACCTTCAGTTCCAACTCTAAGTCAAGGGACTGTCAAGTATGCAAACAACCAGCAACTTATAAAGCACTGCACCTACTCCCTCCCAGGATGATTTGCATTGCTGGGTTAAGTCTATGTAAAGCATATGCACTGGGCTGTGCTTGGCTCAGGAAACAATTGCTTGGCAGTGACAGTGGAGTGACGGCTTCTTAAATACAAGATGTCGTTAACAAACACATCCCTCTGTGGCGCTGCCTTTAATCACCACCACACAAAGGCTGTGGGGAAACACGCAGTGTCCAAGCCCAAACCCGCTGCCGTGTGATATTCAAATGATGGGGTGGTGCAGCCGTGGCACAAAAACAACAACATCAAAGAATGACTTCTAACTGACAGGAGCTGCTTCCTTCTCTCTCTACCCCCCACCCTCTCTCCTTCCTGCCATCTTGGTGGGATGATCTGTAAATCATTCTCTCTCTCTCTCTCTCTCTCTGTTTAAAGTCTCAAGGTGGAGAGGCACATAAATAGGATCCCTCAAGTAACCAGGTAACCATGACACTGGAGCTACTAAGTAGGGAAGAGTGAAATAATTCTACACATAATGGCTGTCATCGAGGGTAATATAAAGGGTAATCTCTTAGTTTTCCTCACCTGCCACTTCAGACTACATTTCTGCATGATGGACTATACAGGGCTGCATGCCCATGCGCCAGAGGTCTGCCATCTCTTTTGTCCTTCACGGATCCATATTTGTATTATCTTATCATGGCTATACTGATGGAATCACAATGATAGTCATTAAATAATGTTGATGCAACTGACGTGTGTGTTGATGCAACTGTCATATGAGTACTGTAGGTTAGCTGTGTGCCTTTTTAAGGGGGGCATAAGAGGTTGTGCATTTTTAGTGTTGAATGTTTACTAGACAACTGGACACTTGACAAGTCAGACTGTTTTTGAGATATACTATCAAATGTACTGTATAGTATGTTATATACAGTATACTGTATTTGCAAAGGTTAGAGCACACAATAGAGGTGGTTAGGCAGAGAAAGTGTTTTGTGCTTGTGTGTGCACACCTAGGAAGAGCTTGGCAAGAGGGTTGGAGTGATTGTGAGGAGAGGGCGGTCATATTGGGATGACAGGTGATCCTTTCATCTTCAGTGGGAGTGTGTGGATGGTGGGTACACACAGAGGACAAACACAGCTTCTGAGCCTCTCAAGATCTAAGTGGAATGATTTCTGTCATTGCTAAGGATCACAGTTTGTAGAATGTGATTTGTTAGTCTTTTTTTCACATGTCTGTCAAATACCATCATGATTAAATGCAATGTTCTATTGTTATTACCAACAGGGAACATAAATATCTCTTCGGTCTCACCTACCTTATTATTTTTCTGCTTCTGTGAAATGCTCCTGTCGTATCATATATTCTTAGCGCTGCACATAATAACATCAATACATTAAATAATTTGTTGAATTTTCACACAAAAGTATATTACAAAACAATCACTGACAGTGACAGAGACATATTAATTCAGGAAGTCACAGTTGGCAAAGCTACAAACACCCAAAATTGTGTGGCTACACCCATCATCCTCATCAGTACTTAGGAAGGCGCAGGTGTGTTTCTAATTCAGACTCACACACACACGGCTTTATGACAAGCTGTAGTGCTCAGCTGCAAACTTCATCTCTGACTCTGACGTGCAATATTGATAGCATTCGGTGCAATACTTGTGTGTCCATGACTTTCCCATAGATGATTCTTTGTATGATGAATGTGTCTTATTAGGGCCGTCTCTCATTCATATCTCTGAGGAGAACGCACAGCTTCATGCTCCAGTTGATCAGTCTGAGGCATCTGTTAGGGGACCCAAACTGTGCCTCTCCTCACACACACCAGAATATTGGGTCATCATGAGGGACATCTCTCGGTGCCACATCACAAAAACCATTCAATTTAATGCTTTAGCAGACTCTGCTGTTAAACCCTGCCCTTCTTCCACCAACTTCTTGCAGTTTGGCAGGCCTGTGCCCTCTCTAACAATGCTATTTGTTGTCAGAAATCAAGGACTTTTTCGATGGAGATACGCCATCAGAGGGAAGAGCTGTTTTTGACCTTGAAAATAATGTCTTTTGCAATGAAGGCCATCCCTTTGAGCGGCTCATTACATGGAAATGAATTACACACTTGAAGCCTCCTTGGGTGCTTAACAGTTCTGTATCAATCAAAATGTGCACCTGATGACCAGAGTCAAAAATTGAATTGCATAAGTACTCTATTCAACACTAGGCCAAAATTTGTTGTCCTGCATTGCTGCCATGTTGTGCATTGCCACCAAGACCTCTGCTGTTTTTGCCTTATGAATGTCCTCCTTTATAAATGCCCCCCCTTTTGTTTAGCAATTCATGTGACTGTAGACATGTCCACAGATTGTTCTAGAATCCACTTGTTTTAGGCCTGGTCATGGAAGCAAACACAATGCCATCTCCACCCCTTGCATTTGTGTCATTTCCATAAGCCTGGAGGCTCTATGGCCAGTCCAGCCTAATACAGCTCATGCTCCTCGGCCCAAGGTTTTCATTCTGGCAGGTTTTTTTTTTTTTTAAAGCGTAAGTGATGGTGGCTACCCTCTTTTATTTCAATTTACAGTATAGCCACGGACTGGAAAATGGAGGTGTGGGGGTAGGGTGCTGGTGGGGTTTCGCCTATCCACCAAACCACTCACAGCAACCCTTTACCCTTCCAGCGCACCACCACCCCCACCACAGCCCCCATCATCCCAGCTCTTTTTCTGCTTGGTTATTGGAGCTGAACGTGATTCAATCATAGCAGCTGATGAAGAAAACACTTTTATTGTGAAAGGAAAGAGAAAAGGAGGGGAAGGAGAGGAGATGGAGGTTGGACCTGGGGGCTGGGGTGGTGGGTCAGGTGGGAGGTGTGGTGTGTGTGTGTGTGTGTGTGTGTGTGTGTGTGTGTGTGTGTGTGTGTGTGTGTGTTTGTGTGTCTGTTGGGGTGGGGTAGGAGTAAACACAGACATTGCTTTTCCTTTGTTTTTGTCTTTTCCTGCTTTGCCCCTTTGTCTTTTCTTTTCACTATCTCCAACTACTCGGTCTTAATATTTCTCAAACTGAATTCAGTGACTGGCAGTGAAAAATATCCAAACATCACTTTATTTCACAAATGAAAAGTATATAGACATGTGGACTTAGATGAAGAAAAAAATAGCAGAGGATGTTTTTTTTCAGTTACTTCTACAACCTGTTCATGAGAAAAGAACACATTGGGTTCTTCAGACAGAGCATACATACAAACCTGTTCATGAGAAAAGAACACATTGGGTTCTTCAGACAGAGCATGCTTACAAACCTGTTAATGAGAAAAGAACACATTGGGTTCTTCAGATAGAGCATACTTACAAACCTGTTCATGAGAAAAGAACACATTGGGTTCTTCAGATAGAGCATACATACAAACCTGTTCATGAGAAAAGAACACATTGGGCTCTTCAGACAGAGCATACATATGCTAGAAGAAAACACATATTTTCCTACTTGTTTCAATATACAAACATTAGCTATATCGCCCACTGTACAAAACAAGCACATACCAGAGGAACAGGCTAAATAAATCCATAGTTTTATTGTGATTGTTTTTGGTAAAAACACTTTATTTGAATGGTTCTACATAATGGTGACAGTCTGTTATAAACATGGCATGATACATATCATGAACATTAATGACACTTAATTGATGTTTATGACTAATATTTGCATCTCAAAGTCTGTGTTTCAAAAACCAAATGATTGATTAAGTGTCACTGATGTTCATAGCAAGCTCATGTCACCCTTACGTAGACCCCTTCAAATAAAGTGTAAATAGCTGTCTACTGTAAGAGATACAGATATAAGCATCCAAAAAAAGTAACATATCCATAATTCCACAAGTTTAAGTCATTTCCTTCACTTTAGGCAAGTCATTAAATGTTGTGCTGTCCACCCGGCTTCTAGTACAGATTAAACTAGCTATGTTTCTGAAGAGAAAGAGGAAATAAAGCACTGCAAACCTGCTGGAGGGAGCTATAAACGGATTGGTCTCCCCTGCAGAGCAGATTTCTGTCTCTACTGCAGTTCTGCTCCGTAAATACTATAAGACTGTTTTGTTGAACTCACTCACAGCTTAACTTTGTCACAGCCTATTAAATCCTGCAGGCGTTGGTTCTGGAAATCATGGAAAGCTCCCACAGTATGATTTAGTCAGACATAAAATGTGACTAAAAAACAGGAGGAGGGGGATATATTTGTTAAGCTGGTAATATTGATTGTTGGTTGTTTTTTAATACTCTGCTGTAAATGTGAAATTAATTTAACAATGAATCTCTATCACAATGACATAGACCAACTGACTTTCACGTCTTTTGCTTTATGTGAGAACTCATGCAATGCAATGGCTCAGCACAACAATCATCACTTCAGTCCCCAAACAAGGCTGTTTGGGTCACCTGACTGTACAACCAAAACACAAGTCTGATTTATGTGCTGTGTGGGTGTACATGAGGATGTTTGTCTTTATGCTTCGTGTCACCATTTCATCAAATAGCACACACAACTCCTGGTGCAGTTAAAGTGAAATGCTGGTGCTGAGGCAATTAAGTTTTTCTTTTCATCATGTACACATGTCAAACTTTTGTGTAAAAGCTAAATAATGTCAGTAGATGGTAGATGATTTTAAGTTTTGACCACCAGGTCACATGGCTTTTAATGAGCGTACCAGTTCCACTTGGATGCATTCAAATCACTTAAAACACCAAAAAGACTCGACATAGCATGTCACTTCGGTCGTAGCATTATCTGAGTCCCTACATATGAACTTAAGCATTGAGAACTTCGGTGTACACAGATCAACAATCGACATTGGTGTACACAGATTGTATTTATGATAGGCTTTGTGTGCACCAATGATGTTCTCAATGCTCGAGTTGTGTAGGGACTGCAATAATGCAAGCCTATAACCAAAGTGTCATGTTATGGCAAGCCTTTTTTATAATTTTAAAAATCGTGATATTTCTGGCCAAGTGGAACTGGTACAGTCACTGAAAATGCAAACAGCGGTCAAACTTTAAAACCCAGCTACAAATATAATTTTGCTCTTGCACATGCTAAAAAAGCATGGTGGCACTGGTGTTACACTTTAAGAACACGTCACATAGAGGAATGATGGAACCATTGTCACATGACCATCAAAATTGTGCTGGCAGCCACAATTGTACAGCATGATTCCTGTAATAATGAGGATGTGGCCTACATAACACAGCCATGATGTGAAGCATATATTAATCAATGGCAACAATATTACTTTTCCAGATGCAGAGCTAAGGGTAAATATTTGTTCCAACACCTACACACACACACACACGCACACACACACACACACACCTTTACATTTGCAAACTCAATGTAATTAATCAATGTATGGGAAGAATATGAATTATTTGAGAAACTGTAGATTCAAGCAGAAGTTGCATTCCTAGGCAGAAGTTTTCCCCCCAATTGCTGTGAGAGTAAAGCTCTTAATCTTGATGTGTCATCTGACTTTTACTTGGAACAATGCACTCTGTGCAGATGTAGTGTGCTGCTCTGCCGAGCGCGAGAGCACCCTTCATTAAGTGGGCACATGCACCTCCTCTCTGAGGTCTACCCAGTTATCCACATGCTTCCTAACCTTGTCTCCACACAGCACTCAGAGGTTCTCATCAGTATCATCAGTCACAAAGCCTCTTGTGGCCTCTGGTACCCCCTGAGATACTGATCTCTCTCTCTCTCCCTCTCTCTTTCCCCCTTTCTTTCTCTATCTCTCTCTCTCTCTTTCTCTCTCTCTCCTTGGGTCTTCTCACTGGGGCCTTGTTACTTTTCTCTCTCCCACTTCTCCATCTCTTTATTTATGAAGCACTCTGAAATACCATCCTTGTGCATCAAAGGCTTTTGTCAGCAGATTTCTCAGCACTTTTTGTTCAGTATTTCCACTTGCCAATGCTATCTAATGGAAACTTTTAGTCTGTGTTGTAATAAGATGAAAAGGAAGAAAGAATTAAGCGAAATGTCTGACACTGTGAGAAGGTACTTGAGCCAGCCAGGATTGTTATAAATTGCATGCTCCATAATGGGGAAGCCAAGGCACATTTTAACCAAAGTTACAATCTATGCTGGCTAATGGAATTGCACACAAACTCTAGATCCTCACTCTCATTTTTACCTGTCAGCTAACCACATGATATTCCTTTAATAAGTCACCTTGCATGGGGGAACTACTAGCTGTGGATAAATATCCAGAGTGATACTTCCCTGGTTCTTACACATAATTATCTGCTATGTAGCTAAGTCTTTCCTGTCCTTTCCTGAGGGGGAGTCAATAGATGTGGATCAAAATACCTCTTCAGGCATTGGACAGACCTACATCCAATCAGACCAATGATTACAGAGAGGACACAGAGTGGGATGGGTCATAATTAGAAAGAAAACACATACCGAGTCCACCTCCATCGTGGGTAAAAAACAGGGTTTGATTGTTTACCTTACTCAGGCAAATAGAAAGAAGTGGAGATATGCCTAGTGGCCATACTGAGCTGAATAGCAGATCAGTATGTGTGAAAACCAGTACTACTGCTGGATTGGTTAAAAATTAGTTGAAATGTAACCAACAACCCAGTGGTGTGTGCAACAGTCATAACAGGGCATCCAGTACATGAATGTGTTAGAACGTGGATATTTTGTGAATTTATATTGGCGTATTCCTTTTCTCCAGTGCTAAAGCAGGTGCTTTGGAAAGCGTTCAGACACAAATGCTGGGAAACTAGTTTCCAGTTTTGCTTAACTCAGCATCCAGATAACTCTAAGGAACTGAAAGAGTCGTGATAAGCATTTGCATGTAACAGTAGCCTGGCTCTCAGACACAACGCATGGCAAAAATGAAAAGCAAAACCATTGTGTCTAATAGTTCTCTTTGATAGATTATGCAAATATGACACATAAGTATGCTCATGGTATGACTGCCTTGTTAACAAGTAAAGGAAAGAATAAAATCACTCCTCCTTCTGAATTCTGCTTGACCATAATTAATGATAGTAGGATCCACATTCAGGCCAAGATTGTGAGGAAAAACTGATTACTTCCCCTGATCAATTCATGTCTCCCTCCAATTAATGCAGGGTGAGCTAATAGTCCTCTGACGGTATCTCCACACACATTCTTCAATCTAGTTTAATTAAAAGAATGGGCCTTTGACCGCTTCTTTGGCACCATAAGTCAGCAGAGAACACGAGGAAGCCGTGAGAGCTAGTGGCCCTCGACATGTTTAACATGGATGAATGGCTACCTAAGCACACACACAGATTATGCGGCATCACAAATCAGACCAAGCAGGGCCGCTGGTGGATGTGGAGTGGGGTGACTGTGTGGCCGACTGGCTCACCAAAAAGACAGAATACAGAGGAGTGAAGAATTGGTATTGTCTGTCTGTGGATTTCCTGTGTAAGACCAATAAGGAGGAATAATTTATGTCTGATTTAGTCAAATGGGATAGGAGTTGGCCCCTAAACTGATGCCATCATGCCATCAGGGTGGAAAGCATGCCACCCTTGAGAATAACGACCTGAAGGAGCAGTGGCATAAAAGCAACATTTCTCCATTTTTCAAGCAGGAGAATTATCTGGCATGCACTGAAGATATTTAAACAACTGGGAAATAAATTAAATGATTTAAACAGAAAATTGTGTGTGAGCGTGTGTATGTGTGCATGCGTGTGTGTGCGTGTCTGTGTGTGTGTGTGTGTATTTGTGTGTATAAATATTCTATGTTAAAGCCTATTTGAGTAAACTTGGCTAATTTTAAGAGACTATGAGATGCCTCAGCATTTCGAAGTGAGGGTGTGGGCAGAATAGTCACAAGCTTAAAACTTTTCTCCGGAAAGACATCAGGCTATCAGGGATTATATTCCACCTGAAATGTGTGACACACACACACACACACACTGAGTGAGAGAGAGAAATCTATAGGGAGGAAAACAGAAAGTATTTGGCAAGGACACCCATGGAGCATGAGTAAGAGATAAGTCTGGAGGATATTATTTCACAGGTCTTGCCTGATATACAGCCTGAGGTTATCACCCATAATTCAGAGTCCAGCTCACGGCATATTCAATGAAATGCTTGAGAATCACACAGATAGAAATGACAGCCTGACAGGTTCAGGTAAATTCTCCTGCTTAGTCATTATGATGACATTTTTCCACTTTCCAGACATGCCCACAGCTCCACAAATGCATTTCAATATACACTGACATGTGTACATTAAGACGCATGCACGCACGCACGCACACACACACACACACACACACACACACACACACACACACACACACACACACACACGCACAGACACACACAAACACACTCACACTCACACACACAGATACACACACACACACACACACACACACACACACACACACACACACACAGACGTGTAGTTAATCATGTCTCAATCTTCATCCCTTATCTGTGAGCATTTCTGGTGTCTGGTAAGGAACATTTTAACCTTGTCAGAGGCGGGATGCAGGAGGCTGCTGCTATCTGATGACATTTCAGCAATGATATTCTTGTATAAGCCTTTACATAAAGACTACTCGATTTGTTAAATGTTAAAGCAATAGTTTGGAGTCAATCCACCCATAGCTCTGTTGTGCATGGCTGCCGGGTGCTGTAGGTATGAATAAGAATGACAATTTTTGATACAACGTAGACTGAATAACGAAATTGGCAGCCAACACTATGAGGACAAGGACACTTATAAATGTCATGTAAATAATGAATCATAATGCTGAAGATAAAAATACAAGCATAACAATTACTAGAGTTTCATTTTACATTGAATAGAGATCAACAGTGCAAAATTGTACAGCATTGTGAGTATTTGGGGAATGCCAAACCTCCTAATCTGGGTCAGATGGCATAGGTTAAAAACAAGAAACAAAATCCTTATAAATAAATATTATCTCTGACCTTTATATTCTTATAATAAAGGAAGAAATTCAAGAAATAAAGGAAAGACAAACCAAACTGACCTCTGAGGACTGGGTGTTAGACTGATAGTCGCCTGAGACCCTGTGGAATCAGCAGACAAAAGCAGCAGGTTACCGATGGGTGAAAATTAGATATTCACATGTAAACAAGGTCATCAGCACACAAGCATTGCTGTCAACATGGGAAGATGCAGCTGCCTTTCATGGCTTTACTACACAATGTTAGTGTAAATGAAGTCTTGCAGTTACAAAGGTAAAACACTGCTTTAAATCAGCTACAGTGACTATATTAGTTACTGTACTCACAGATTTGTTTGGACAAATTGCTAAAATGTCAAACAAAAAAAGACTATAAGAAGCAAGAATGAGTTAATGGAAGCACTGAAAAGCACTGCAAATTTTAACCAATCATCGATCAATTTATTCAATTCTATTTATTCATTCAAATTTCATTTAATGTATTTTAAATATTCTGTCAAGACTTTTTTGCAAACTGACTTATGTCTCTTAAGCTTTCCAGACTCAACTAACTCAAATAAAAGTAGGACACCCACAGCTACACTGCAAATGTCACAAATTAAGTTGAGCTGTCATTCTTACAGAATATGCCACTAAAATCAACACTTGATCATTCAACACTGTTCTCCAACCCTTTTCCACATCCGTTAGGTCTGACCCCTAACCGGAGTGTTTCTTAACTACATTTTTGCAGATGCCCCAGAGACAGTCTGTCCTTCAAACTTATCAAGGGGCAGCCCAGTTGTGAACATCGTAATTAAAAGCCAGCCCTATGTCTGGGGAGAGATAACTGTACTGCGAGCGAGCCGAAGAGCACAGGGTTGGGATAATGAGGGGCTAGGGACTGCTGGGCTGGCTTTAATCAGGAGGACTTTCACAGCTAATTGGAGATGAGCTGAACTGGCTCAACCAGGAGCATCCCGTCAACGTGTCATAGCTTACTCTCCCTAAGGGTACCTGAGGATGACACACAGAGGCCCTCACCCCACCTCTTGGCCAGCACAGTTGCCGCAA
The DNA here is from genome assembly GCA_027481765.1 of Tenualosa thibaudeaui. Lineage (NCBI taxonomy): Eukaryota > Metazoa > Chordata > Actinopteri > Clupeiformes > Clupeidae > Tenualosa > Tenualosa thibaudeaui. The sequence goes on from JAIFZK010000227.1 coordinate 5,554,963, forward strand.
CCTCCCCACTCTTCCCCTAACCTGACACCTGCATACTGTCTTCTGTCTTAATTGTCATATAGTCATTTCAATTTTGTTTTTTGCTCATTTTTTTTGAGGTTCTGCCTCCCCAACTCCAACCACAACCACAAAGGAAAACAAAAAAAAAACAAATCTCATTTACCTTGATGATGAGCAAAAACACAGAGCAGAGGTTAGAGTCGATTACCTCTAATGAGTCAGCCTCAGAGGGATAATAAACTAAACACAGAAAACAAACAACCATGCCAGCAAGCCCTACACAAGACTAGCTGCCGGCCTTGGACTTGTTACTTCCACATTGCTGGCAAGTCTTTATGAGGCTGGTGTAGTCTTTGTATGATCGGAAAAATGTGTCGTCGTTCCATGAATGTCAAAACATTTCAGTCGGCTGATTCGGGAGTGTTAAACACCATTCCCAACACTCCCACATGATGGACCTGCTTCTGTCAGCCTATTGAAATATTTAGTCAGTCTACCAGGTTTGCAGAGAGCGCCAGGGCTCTAACGACTGGCCTGTGGATCACCTTGCCTCAGGACTGACAAATAAACATCACCCTTATTATTCTGACAAATGTCCTTTGTCATTTTTGTCCTGCAGGCCAGCAGAGATGGATAGCATTTGAAAAGAGACGTCTGCATAGCTACACGTCACAGAGGTTATGGTTGGCAGGGACAGACTAGATTAACTTATGTGCAATCCCTAATTTTTTTTAAAATGGAAAATGTGCTCGTGCTGATTTAAAACTTTACATAGGAATACAATACAAATGAAAACATCTAAAACTAACGAAGTGTGAGAGGTTTCCAGACCAGAAGGCCTTCCTATCAATTCTGAACACATATTTTTCAGGAATTACTGCATGCTGGTAAGTTTCTCTCGCAGACAAGTGCACATAAATATTTTAGGATGGAATGAAAGTAAACGAGTGCACATGCTGTGTGCTGAGTTGTGCACACTAAGACCTTTTAATTTGAGAGTCTGTTTTGTCTGTTCCTGCTCAAAGTCTCAAGCTGTTTTAGTAGCCCACAGTGTCACCCTAAAACTCCTCTCTTCTCCCATTTTCACCATCTCTGCTTTCCTCTGCTTCTGAATCAATTAGTTTTTTCCAGTTTGTGAGCTTGATGAGAGCTGAGATGTTTGCTGTGGCACTGTGTATTCAGATGTGTATTCAGCAGAGATATCAGAAGAAAAGTTTATGCGGCACCCTATCCAGATAGCACAGCACCCTGCACCTTCAGACTGGTGGCTAATTTGCTCATGTGTGTTGTTCAGTAAAGCAAATTCCACTTTGTCAGACTGCATGCTAGGAGTTGGATAATTTTCTTCTACAGACATTGACTCAACTGTAGGTAAGCTCTTGATTAAGCCATTATGTTGGAAGGTTGTAGGTTGGAATATTACTCTGTCTGTGACAAGAAGGATTAGTTTGCAAATAATTTTTTTGTGGAGTGTTCTTGACCTATTTGTATGTGCATGTGTGTGTGTGTGTGTGTGCGTGAGAGAGAGAGAGAGAGAGAGAGAGTGGGAGACTGTGTGTGTACACACACTGTCAGTGAATATTTGCTGTGTCTGGCATTTTGACTGATACTGGTTTTTGTTTCTTTAGATGGAGATGCATGTTAATTTTTTTTTCTTTTTTCCTTACAAAAGTAAAGTGCATCTCTAAAAGATCCATATAATGCATTTATAAAAGCGAGTAAAGTTTCAAGAGGATTTTTTTCTTTCCTCTGTAACCTGGTGAGAATTCTTCAAAAATTCAAGTATTATAGCATGCCATGTGGCAGGATTATTTTGCTACTGTCCCTCCAACAATCCTGTTTCCTCTGTTAGAGTAGCATTCAAGACTCTTGTTGTGTTTAACACTGTTCTGCTGTCTTTCCTTGCAGTAGTGTGGTGGAGGAGAAGTCTCTGGCGGTCGGCCTACCTAGCCTCCACCAACAGTAAGCCAATGCTTGCAGCACTAGATCTACCTTCTGAGGATGTTTGTAAAATTCATTATGAGACTAACCGTCTACTCCTGCAAAGTTTGTTGGTTTGCAGGATGTTTTACATAAATTTGATTGCTATTAAAAATGTGCACTTGTAGTTATGCCAACAGTTCTTTAATTAAAGGTTGAACCATAACTGCCCCGGGTCTGATCTGCTTCTCATGGCTTGGATTGTACCCAGAGTGTAGCCACATCCCAAACATTTTGTCTCTCTGACTTATTTTTAATTTTTTAATAACACTAATAATATATTCATAAACACATCTTCTCTTACAGTAAATACAGAAGACAGATTCTTAATGTATAATATTTTATTATGATAAAAAAACTCAGAAAGCTAAGATATAACTGACAGTATGTTTAATCCAGTAGAGGATGTCAAAGAATACAGTTTTTTTTAACACTGTATGCCTACAATTTTTTTTTTCAAAAGCAATAACATGTCTATTTAAAACTGCCTTCGTATTAGCAAAAGTTTTTTTTTAGAATAAGAGTTCAAAAACATCTGAAATAACAAAATGGCTGTCATCTCATGTGGTTACATTTTTGTTGCAATTAAATTAATTTCCCTAATGTAAGCCGCACCATGTAGAACCCTCAGGTCAGTGTTTTAGGCAAACTAATAAACAAAACCATGTATTGACCTCACCCTTGTATTAACCTCACCCATGTATTAACCTCAGTTTACTAAACATTACCTACTGAATCACAATCAGATCAGATCAAGTAGAATGATGAAATGAAATCCTGTAGCTCTCACCCATGTATTAATAGTGAAGAAATAGATGAACCATAGATGATGAAAATTTGCTAAATCAATGGACATACACAGAAATGCATTTATTTTCTTCATTCTACATTCTTATGAAATCTGAGATCTGATTCTGATTCAGTAAGTAATGTATAAACTGTGGTTAATACAGCGGCACTGTTTTGTTTTTGTAGTTTGCATTGAACACTGAATTGAGGTTTATACACAGTGCTGTTTATATTCTGGAAATTACCTCACTAATTTTCCAAGACTGTAGCCATTCAAAATAATGTATGAATTATTATGACCTGTGAATTAATCTGATCTGATCTTATTTTAATTAAGTAAGCTAATAATTAGAGGTAAATGACAGGTCCATGACTGTTGCTCCTGCTCCGTGGTCCTGTATCTCCATAGGACATGCTGATTTTCAGCACTTACTCATGATATCTCTCTTATTAGTGCAGCCAAAACTGTATCCTTTTGAGTGCACACCCTGGATGGGTAGCTCTATTTATTAACATCACAATGGTTTGGCAGAGGTGTAGTAAAGCAGTAATTACATATTCACTACAGCCCACATGATACCTACACAAACCCAACCCTGCAAGAACCCCACCTGAAATATTGGAGCAGTTTCCTGACTGTTAAGCAGCTGGCGGTGTTATATTTTATACATTCTCATTCCACTCAAGGTGCAGTATATGTGTCTGTTCGCCTATACCTGACTTGCGCTGACTAATGTTTTCTCAACGCGTGCTAGATGAAATCAGCTCAGCACCGGGACAAGCAGAGCCACAGTCACCTTGGCTTTGTCTTTCCCTCATCTCAGTCTGCAGGGGCCTCATTAGTATGCCAATTACAGAGGGGGCCGAGAGTGCCTAGCCTCTGGGCCATAACGAGACATTATCGTATAGCTGAGGTACCTCTCAATCCCCTGGCACACAAACCACTGAATAACTCTGATAACCACTGATATCACTGAGATTCTCTTCAGTGGTGAGTGCACATGTTATCTATCTCCATCTCACTGGTGTAATTACCACTCTCTCCAGTGCATGCATAACCAACCCCATGTCCAGTGAAAGTCTTCAGCACTGATACTAGACTGGCCTATTGACAGACACCAGTTTCAGGTAATGGTTTCACTATTTGACCGCATCTAGGCCTGTGTATAAAAGACATGTAGTGAATGTACAGAGGTCATAGGATGGAAAAACATATTTTCATTGCCTTTGTTGAATTAGGAGAGCTTGTGCATGCATGTGAAACATGATTGTGCCTTCCTTCAAATCCTGAATAGCCACTAAACATAGGTGAATTTGAACAAAGCCTTCTTGTGATGCCCCATGGGGGAAATCAACTGTGATACAAATGTGATTGCCAAAGAGGGCAAAATTTTGCCAAAACCAAAGGTTGTAATTAGGCATGTGAAATTGCTTTTGGGCTTATTTTTGATAAATCAAAGTTAATTACATTCGATTTTAACATCAGAGAAACTCAAGAATGAGCTTTATGAAATCCTGTTAATTATCTTTTCATTCAACATAAGTCTTTGAAAATAATCATTGCCGCTTCCTATACTTTGCCTTGTATCCACATATATTGGCAGAGATGTAACATGTTGTTAGTTACAAAAAATGGTGACTGTTATAGGAGCTTTGTAGTTAAAAAGTTATTTGGCTTGCATAGGGCATCAAATCTTCAGCACAGGCTTGTCTGTGTGCCTGTCAAATATGTGCAGTCATTATTTATCGTTTTATCGATTTATAGTTAACATCTTATAATGGTCACCTGACATAAGCATATAAGAACATGTGTATATACAGTAGAACTTACAGACTCATGCAGGCTATACTGAAGTACATGATTAGTGGCAAATATTATTTGACAGCATCTTCTGTGAGATGGCAGCATGATACACTGTGAGATGTTAATGTTACAGGTACTGCATCCATGATCATAGAAGGAAAATCTGTCACTAATATTTGTAATAATTGACTTTCTCCCTGTTCTCAAGTCAGCTTGAAAAAGAAAGGCAGTGAGAGGACTGCAAAAGAAAACAGATATGTTTGTATGAAAGGTATGAAAGGCCATCCATCAAAGTTCTTAACTGTGTAATTACACATTAGATGTCTGGCAGATGCTTGGCAGGGGGCTGCCAGTACTGAAATGCACAAAGGTGCTTGCTTATTCAAGATAAATATATGATTGTGCTGTATGATGTTAAAAATATGTCAAGGCAGTCCATTTGGTTTCCTCTTGTGGTAAAATTTGGTTAGCAAGCAAACTTTCAAGGTTTTGAAGAAGCACAAGCCATTATCTTTCTTTAGCTGGACATTGGAATATACCACATCGAAAGACAGTGATTTCTGTAACCCCAAGGCATGCTGACTGAGGAACATGAGACTCAGAGGTCTGCTACAGCCTTTGCGGTTTCAGATACAGGTAGGCTTCTGGAGGGACACGGACAAAAGAAAACTGATAGAGATGACTCCACTCAAACAACAATTCAAGAACCCACTCATTCTGAGAAACAGACTTAGGGCTTGTTTACATGTAACTAGATATTTTTATAATCCGTTTGGGTCTTTCATTTGCACATAAGCAGAGTTTTAACCCCCTCAAACAGATGTTTTTAAAACACCCTCCAAAGTAGAGATTATTCAAAGCACTAGATTCTGTGGATACATGTAAATGCAATTTTCAAAAAGAATCAGGCAAAAAATATCTATTTACATGTAAACAAGCCCTCGCTCTCTAAAACACCCTCTGGGTGTGTTCACATTAGAGCATCTTGGACTTTAGACCATTGGTTCAGTTTGTTTCAATGTGAACAGAGACCAAGAGCAGACCCTACATGAAATTATATCTGAAATCTAGTGATCTGTTATCTACAAAATCTGTAAAATTTCAGCAGCTGCTATATGTGTATATGCTATATTTGTAGCCACACACACACACACACACATATATATAAAAGAATAGTAAACAGATGCAGATATCTGGTGAAATGTAGAAATACAAATCGAACACACAATAAAATGGTAACACTTGCCTGTGAATTATTCTGTAATGAATAAGTAAGACAATAGAAAGTAGAAATGTATGTGTAATACTGTCATAATTACAAAGTATGTACAGGGCACAGAGGACCTTAAAAACATCATCAGCACATCAGCAGAAAAATAGATCAAATACTACTTACATTTTACAGCTTACTTAGCCGGTAAATTGGAATATGCTACCTTGTGCTTCATGGGTTGCACATAGTAGCCTGGGCTAAGCATTCTGTTGCTTATGTTGTTTGTAGGGTCTTGCATCCCCTGTGCTCTTCTAATTATGACAATATTGCAGGTAAATGTCTATGTTATGTAGTTCTTACCTATTCCTCACACTGTAATTCAGGGGCTGTAATCTAAAGCGTTATCAAAATAATATTTTCCGTATTATTTACTGAGACGTTAATAATGACATTGAGGCTAGAAAACATGCTGTTTCCATGGAGCTGCGTGTATAGACAGCAGTGGCACCATTTAGCACAGACTGCTTTGGGTCAGCATTTAACACATAATGTACCCTACATGGGACAGGGTGTCCACAAGTAGTTCTGTTTTTAAGGCAAAAAAAAAAATGTCACTGATATTTTAATTAACATTTGTAATAGTAGTAATAGTAATGCTAATAAGTGTTAACAGCAAAAACCTATATTGTACTGCATGAGACACATCGTTTTTCAAGTTATTTTTGCTAAATTAATATAGCACCTATTGACACACAAACATTGAATGTAAAATGTTTATTTATTTTTTATTTTTTTGTTAAATGAGAATCATCAGAGAAGAAATCAAAGACAAAGCCTGATGTGGAAGCATGGGCATGAATCCATTTCTATTAATTACATCTGGTATAGGGGAAGACCCTGTTTCCTTGTTATTTCTTCATTTGCAGTATGGGGCCAACCCCACTGAGATGTATGTCCTAAAAAATAAATCAGCAGATGAAATAATAAAGAATTATTTTTAATTTTTAGTGCAAATTTCATGAAGTTTGCATAGTTGCCATTGCAGATCGTTAGATTTGTAATTCTCAGAGCTGAAACAGAGGGGTAAAGCTGTACGCTGTATATGTAACATTGTACATTGTAGAAAGACCTACTAAGGCAGGTATGACACTAAATGGGTTTCCATCCAACCTATTAATGTGCATTAGCTACATTATATATAAGAAATCTTCACTAGGAAACCTGAAATTCGCATACGGACCCCAACACAAACAATTTCGATTTGTTAGACGGGGTTGGATTAACTCTTGATTAACTCTTGATCTCGCATAGGGCATAATCTGATTAAAGTTGATCATAACTGTTTGGTCAAAAAGTCAAAATGTAGAAGAATGTCTTTGATACATCAAACTGAAGAAACCAAGTTTAACACTCAGCTCCTTGTCACTAGTATGTTGGCAGCTCAAACTGTTCCACCATAGCAAACAATACTTCTTTTTTTTTTTGCTACACTGATACTGCTCAGTATATCCTAATGAGCAATTTCCTCTGATGGAGCTATGGGCCTAGCTACAGTCCAGTATTTTCTTTGTGGACGTTTTGTTAGATCATTTGTTTTTTTTCTGACTGACCCTATAATTGGACAAACAGAACCTTCTCCTCAGAAGGGAATGAGGAATGTACTACATGAAATTATACTAGTCCCCATGCTCTTCCATGCCTGTGTGTTGGCCTCAGATTTATCATTGCCGTCATCTAGCGCGTTCTCTACACTGTACCTCTGCTGATCCTTGGTTCACATGCGCATTGCTAATTTTGCTCTGAGCGTTAGTGAAATAAATCAATGCAAACAGATGGGCTTTAATGTTGCCCTAACGACTGCAGGGTGTCTCCTGTGTCTCTGTAGGAATAATGCAAGAAAATCTTTTAGTTGTCTTTCTGTCTGTCTGGGTCAGATGCACCTCATAGACTATTGGCGCTCACAATGCACTATGTGTGACCCCAGTGACCATTACACATTTGTCTTCTGTTTCATGAAGTCTGTCTGTAATCATGAAATCATACTGATTGTCTGACCGTAGACATATTGCAGTAATCAAAATAGAAAACTGTTGTTAAATGTATTGTTAAATGTATATCAAAACTAAAAAGACTAGTAGACTAAAAGATATCATGTATTGCCATCGAAGAATGCTTAATGCTTAAATTTCACTTCATTATAGACCTTGACTGCACCAGCCACCAGCTCCATGAAGTATTCAAGAGTGATTGAGAGGAGTCAAGTGACTGTGGCTCTGCCAATCTCTGCTGCTCTCACATGTTGTCACCCAACTGTGGAGAAGTTTCTTGGAAAAACCCAAAGTAGCAGAGAAGTTTGTCTTGTTCAACCAAGTCTTTATTGCGTTCACCGAGAGAATGGTTACAACAGTGGTAATCCTCAACCATTCTAACCTTTTACCTTATCTGTCTACCTTAAATACTCCTGCTAAGTAGACGATGTAGCTGGCACAGAGCCAATCCTACACTAGATCTCAGTCTCTGTCCTTTTACGATGATGCTCCAAACATGGTTTCAACATAGTTTTCAAAAGGAGTCTACTGTCATGCACATAAATCTCTTGTACTTTCTTTTTATAGCACACACTCTACTGCATGCACTATTCTATTCTTGTATACACTCAAACACACATATATTACTTGCTCTTACAGAAATTCCCACACAACGTAGCAGCTTCTGTGTTAAACCAGCTTACAGGTTCACTCCGCGTTGGATGTTCTTGCCATCAACCCCATCACAGTCTAGTGTTTCACACCACCTCAGTTTTTGGAACTGGAGGTTTGGTATTTGCTTAGTCTTTTGTATTGGTGTTATTCAGACTCTGTGGTCTCTTGCCTTGTTCTCATGCAGTTGAATGACCCATCTGTTCGGGCTGGACTCCACCTGCCCCTGGGCTGCTTCAACTGATCTTTGTGAAACAAGCTTCAGAATGCTCCATGTTTTTTGACCATGGGTTTTGCCCAGGAGTTTGCTTCTAATCTCTTCCAATTAAAAACAAATGTCATTCAAAACTCTGCTCTATCATGTCTGTTTCTGGGTGCTAGCACATCCACTGCTGGTCCAGCCAGCCGTGACGTTACTGCATTCAGGCTCTCTTTCTTTTCTACTTATTCCCCCTTTCAATTTTCTGTTACCTCACCATTTTAGGCCATTCTTGCTCAGGCTTTCTGTCTCTCCCTTCTTCAGTTTCAGGTTTATCAAGGCTGCAAAAACCGCAAATCAAATCAGTTTCGTCTATTTCCCTTCCCTCTGTTTTTTTGGTTGGAGGGTAAGTAGAAGAAGCAACTAATTAACTAATAGTGAACTAATCAATAATAAATGAACTATACATTTGCTCTTCTCATGACGTTCCAAAACTAAGAACTATACTGCTTGTTGCTCTTAGTGTATAAATGTATTGGTTCTTTCATAATGCAATTAGGTCCATTTATTTCAGAACAATTGAAGAGTTTGGTTCCAAAACACCAAAATCCACCATTGTAATGATTTTTAAGAAATATATTTTTTAAATTATTATATTTATTTTTTTTTTTCAGGGATATCAGTTACTTTTAGTTTATTCATTTTAACATAATAAAATCACCACAATTGGAATTTCATTAATATTAAGTGATATACAGAATTAAATTAGATTAACATTTAAATGGATTTAATTCAATTGATAATTCAATTGTTTCATGGCTTTGCCATTTTAATATTTGTGGCTTCACCCTCTGTATGACCCTGGTAGTCTCATATCTTAATTCCTCTGAAAAAACAGAAAAAAACACGCATGACACTGGTAATTTTGAATAACTGTTTTCACCCCAAAACATCTAATAAGCTGGTTGGAATGGCCTGAATGATTACAATGTAATTTATATTTCTTACCCAAAGGTAGCTGCAGAGACCTCTCAATACTTTTAAGAAGTGACACTGACAGTGCTTATTTTGACGAGATGAGTTTAAAATCCACAGCCTTTCTCTACCACAGCTTACAAAGAAGCACTGCAGTCGACACTCGAGTGTCACAGGAGACTTCAAGCAACGGTTCACAATGAGAGGCAAACACTGCCACAATTGCTGTTGTTGACATGGGACAAAGATAAAAAAGAAACAGAAGTTCTGTGCTTTTGCTTTCCAGGATCAGAAAGCTGGTCTGAAATAGTCTTGCTGGGCAGAGTGGGATTAGTGCATTGACATTGTTTAGCACTTTATCACACTGGCACATTCTCTGACTGCAGTGGAAGGCTCTGCCAAACACTTAAAACAACAGCTTAGGTTTGTACCATGGATAGCAGAGCAGGGACACTTGAAGTAGGATCTCTTATTTTGCACTCCACATCATGCTCAGTATTTCGTGAATACTGAGCTCTCATTCTTCCCTAAACTTCAGGGATATCGTCCTTGCAAACTACAAGATTCCTGAGTAATGAAAAGCCTTTCTTAATCCTTTCAGGAGGATCCACATATATATTTTGTAACAGTAAGACACACACACACACACACACACACATATATATATATATATATATATATATATATATATATATATATATATATATATATATATATATATATATATATATATATATCATATATATATATATATCATGATATATATATATAAAACACAAATCCAGTCATTATGTGTGCAAATCAATAATCAAATTATACCTAAAGGATTTTCTGAAAGACAGAAAATGCATCATGTATCTTTGATACACTGTATGAAGTGTCTGGAGCAAAGGGAGTGTACTGTGTGCTATACTGCCTATCATAACACGATATGTGTTTGTACACATCAGCAGAAAGACCTGCAACATGTCACTGGACCTGTCCTATCTGTTTAGTGTCACTGAGAATGACATGGCTCCCACAGGGAATGTAGTGGGAAGGCTGTCATTTACTCACAGCAGACATAGAGGACGGCTGGTATTCGATCTGAGGATTGCCTTTTTTCTGTTAACGCTATTTTCCTTTGCCTTTAACCAGAGCCATTTTCTTTCTCTTTTGTGTTTTTTTCTCCTTTCACAGCAGTATGGTGAATGATTATCCTCAGGCATTTTTCCCCTTGGGTCACAAAGCCAGTCCTGTATAGACTGATCATTCATCACTGATGTGTTTGAAAAAGAGAACACTGAAGCGCTGAATCCAAGCAACAAACTAATGTAATGATGAATTCGAGAATGAATGAGAAGTTCTGAAGCAGATGTTGCCTGTTTTGTTGGTGATAAAATAGCAGTCCTTGAAATGAACAGAAGTTCTGCCAAGAAAAACAAAAACAAAAAATCTCAGGAATAAAAAACAGGGATTTTAATCCACAATTGATTTTTACAAAATATTTGAAACAAAGTGCATGAACTAGATAGAGCTAACAGTCTTTGGAGTTGGCCCCATCATCCAAAGACCAGGCCTTGAAGCGTGTGGACTCGTGCAGTTCCTTTCTCATATTAACTGGCAGGGGTGAAGCAAAGCAGGAAGGAGGGGACATCTGGTGATGCACTACAAGAGCCTTCCTGGCAGAACCTCCGCTAAAGTTTCCATTTATTTATTAGCTTCATACAAAAACACATTTTGACTATTCAAGTAAGAAACCCTCATTGAAAGTGCTTAAAATCAGCACAAAATCTTCCACAGAGAATTCAATTCACCAAAGGGAGGTTGATATTGACTTACAACGTGACATAGATTGATATAAACTAAGTTCTTCACAGATCCACATTAGCTTTTATTACAGTAACACTGCCCTGACAGTTATATGTGTGTGGAATCCACAGGTACCTCTGTGATTTGGGTTGAAGAGTGTCCATTGCTCATTCTCGTGATAGAAATGTGGTATAACCTATTTCCATGAATGCGCAAAGGATGCAAATGACTTGGAGAGTCCAAACACGGCTAGTGCCTCTCAATGAGATTGACTGAATTAATGAAAAAGGTTGTTGCAACAGTATGCGACCACTGCAGTCAATAACCCTCTGCTGGGACTTTTTCCAAAGCTGAACTTCCACCAAGGGAGGTCCTCCCAAGTGTACTGCTCACCCCCTGCCTGAGGCACCATGTTCTATGCCAAAATCTATGTGGAATAAAAAGCAGCTCAGTTGAACCAGCCACTATGAGCCCAAGACTCTTCCCCAACAGCCAGACTGAGCCTTGGGGATGTATTGAGATTCAGCCAGCCGCAACAAAGTCATCAGTTCATCATCAGACAGTTGTTTATTTCCACACATTCACGTGTCAAGAATGACTTCCTTCTCCAGCGGAAAACCCATTACAGATTGGGTGCACCTTTAGTCCGATACAGCTGAATGCCTGAAGAAAAAAAGCACAGTAAGCTAAAGGAGGATTAATTATTCATCTTTCTCCCGTGACAAATCAGGGTATTTAGGATCATTTTATTCATGTTCATTGGTATTGTGAATATGTATGTATTGAGCCTCAGGAAAAATACATTATGAGATTTTGCCTGTAATTAATCCAACTGGGTGAGAAAGTGCTGAATTTAACATTAAAGACACAAAATATTTATTCATCGCAACATTAAACTTTAAACATTAATAACTTTTTTTCAATGGAAAGAAGAAGTGTAAAAGCATTGTGAATGTTTGACCCATGTGTAAAAAATGAAAAGGCAACAAAGAATTGCACAAAATGCTTTGTGTGTGTGTGTGTGTGTGTGTGTGGGGGGGGGGGGGGTGTTCTTGGAGTGGAAGTAATAGAATTGTGGTTTGGGGGGCACTATCCACTATACTTAATATTTAATCCCATTGGTCTAGGCGTGTTGGTTCATTCAGGGTTATGCACAAAAACAATATAGGTCATAGTCACCATCCTGGAAAGCATATACTGTACTAGGTAGATCACTTTTCCATCATAGTGAGCACTGTAAAGAGGTGCAGCACACAAAGAGAAGGAAGTCAGAAAAATTGTGAATAAATATTATGCACAAAAACCTCTTTGAAGATGTAGTAGGTCTGGTACCTGCTGTCACATCTGAATCTGTAGAAGTGGCTATGGATATGACTGAATTTTTTCTTCATCCTGACACTGCACTGCTTTAGTGTAGAGAGCAACAATACAGCTATGAACAGCCAGTTTGAGGGTTAGACAGCAAGACCCATATGAGCATGAAGTTACTGTTTAGAGTCTAAACAGAAGAGGAGAGGTGCAGAGCAGAGGAAAAATGAACAGATAACTCTACCATGACATGTAGCCTAGATGTAGGCTCGTGCTTTGCTCACAATAATAGGACAGGATAATTGGCAGAATTTGGCAGACTTCTATAGACCCTTTGGAGTATTCTTTCCAGTAGGGATTTTCACTATATGCCCTCTTTATGTCCCATGGTTGTTTGAAGTATGCTAACTAAAAGACTGCTGAAATTTGTGCTGTCATAGAGCGTACTGTGGATGACAGATCTACCATACCAAATATAAAACACCAAAACCAACCACAACAAATTGCATGATGATACATGTATAGATCTAGAAATTTCTAGAAGTTTCTGATCTAGCAATCATCTCATTATAAATGCAAGGAACATTGTCTCAGTGTCTGTTCCATACATAACCATCAAACCATTTGTCTGAATGACCTCAAATTTAAGTCTTACTAATAGCTCAAGTGAGTCCAGTGGCGGGGTGGTGTTATTTGGACAACAATGTGAAAGATATTGTGAACAGAAGCACAGTTGCCTTGTGCTGCTCCTCCTCTTACACACATTTGCCTGATGCTGTGCTGAATCTGGGTGCGGGAAAAAGTCAACTCCTGCCATCATCAAATACACCTTTTATCATTCAAAGTCATTACCATGTCTCACTTCAGTGATGTGCACATTGGTCAAAGTTCACAGATCTTTTGACAACATGCTGACACATGCAAATCCACTTGGGTAAGCGGCCTCTTAAAATCTAGCCCACATGAAACAAAATGCTGTTCCCTGGATGGTGTCTGTGTTTGGGGGTCAATTTTTACTGTCTGGGGATCAATTTCGACAGAATGACCTTACAAAAATATGTTCTGAGCTTTACAACACAACCATGGCCTCTGTAGCCTATGCAGTTGGTGTGCATTAAATACTGTCTCAACAACAAGGAAACACATGGGTATACTGTGTGACACTCAATGACACGTTTCTTTACCTGCAACTGAAACATGCTATTTCAAATCTTTCTACTTTGGACTTTAGTCTTTGTAGCCTACCTTCAATAAAAAAGTTGCTTTCTTACTGCCCAAGCCTGAATCTAAATCATCACAGATGTAATATGGACCTACCTGCACACATTTAACTGGGCTACCAATTTCCCAGAAAACATTGTTTGTAGAGATCACCACTGACCGAGGTTATTTTGTACACATAGTGTTAAACTTTTGCCTTGGGTACTAAAATGGAACTTGAATGCTCTGAACTCAGACATGATATTTACTGATTTTCCAGTGATGGAATAAAAGCCTAATGCTGAAAAGAATTAACCCATCTCTCTTTCTCTCTCTCTCTCTCTCTTTCGCGGTGCGTGTGTGCCTGTGTATTTACACCAGAAACGATCTCCGGCTGCTGTGAGCTCTTGTTTTTAGTCTATGGAGACCACATTTATACAGCCTGTGGCACACATAAAAAATAGAACTCTTCTCTATTTCCTAAATGACAGTGAACACTCAGTGCTCAGTGCTGTGAGGTGTGAGTCGTGTGTAACACGCGGGTGGTGTGCATGGTCTGATCTGATTCTTCTAAAAGAAAATGGATGAAAAACCACATACTGATTGAGGTGTGAATGAAGCATGTAAGCAGCCTGCTATCTCTACATTCCCACCAGGAGATCAGAGATGGTTGTTGAAAGTACCGATAAACAGTGAATGTTGGTGCTTAATGAAGCTGTCTTTCACCGAGGTCCATCTGGCCTCAGTTATTAAGTTAAATACTGGAGCTATCCAATCTAATTAACCATGTATTGAATGTTCAGAGTGATGTATGGCTAAAGGATTTATGGCTTGTAGTTAACAGTATGAAATGGGAGCTGACAGCTCAAGCTGTAAAGCAAACACAAAGATCAATCTTCTCAAAATAATATGGCCATGTGTCTGAGGCATCACTAAGCCCTGAGCTGAGATATTGGGCAGGATTGTCTCGTCTTGTCCCTCACCTGTCTATCAGACACACAGAGTTCTTACTTAGAGGGAGGTGGAGGTGGTGGGGAGGCTAGGTTTCTTCCTCAGATGTGTCTGTGTGAGTGTTAGTGTTAGTGACAAGAAACACATATCTATGGATGTGCGCATCGACTGTAGAGAACACTTCACAAAACAAAGAAACTAAAGTCATGGCAATTTAGTTTTTGACTGTAGCCTTCATCAGGGTCATACCCTAATTTGTCAAATGACCCTGATGAAGGCTACTGTGGAGACATTGGTCAAATAAATAATGTGTGTTATGACTTTTACTTCTTTGTTTTGCTGTATAGAAATGTGCTTATATGTTCTTGTCTGGAAGTGCATGGTTGTGTTCTTGTGTATGTGTGTGAATATATGTGCTAGTATAAGTGTGTGTTTGTGTGTGTGTGTGTGTTCATATATATATATGTGTGCATTTAGAGGATGTGTATGTGTTTGTGTGTGTGTGGGGGGGAGGGGTGGTGGTGCGTGTGTGTGCATGTGTATCTTGCACCTGTGTGTGTGTGTGTGTGTTTGTGTGTGTGTGCGCGTCTCTCTTTCTCTCTGTGTGTGTGTGTGTGTGTTCACTGAGGCTGTGCAGTGCTCCAGGCTACATCAGTCTGCCTGTTGATGTAATCCTTCCCTCAGAGTGATTGACAGTTGGACTGGTCCCCAGGGAGAGAGCAGAGTCAACACCCAGAAGAGGTGAATTTAGACACCCAAATCAGCTTTCAGTGACACTTCATCGTCCAGGAAGTCCAGGTGTCACAGGAAGGCAAGGTCCTCTTGGTGATCTGAGTCGAAGTGTAAGTCCACTGCATTCTACTAACGAGATGTTGTAAGATATTCATGGCAAGGTGAAACTCCCTGCAGTGGACTTTTAGACTGTAATTACACCCATTCAATCTGCATGACCTTGGAACAGTGTAATGCTCTTACCCCTTACGTGCATTTCATTTTCAAACACTTATTAGACTTGAAAGAGGTCTCCATGCAACTAATTACATGCACATTAATCACTCTTTATGCATGCAATATAGCATTGTTAGCTGCACTTGTAATGCAATTCACACTCAGCTAATAGCACTGTTCTTTGAGGGAAATTGAATTAAGATTACCTCAAAAAAAAGTAGTTGGAGAAGATATGCAATGCTATTTTTAAAAGGTATTTGGTGTTGTCGTATGAATGCATAGCAAATGTTCCGTTCACATTCTGGCACAAGATTATTATTGGATGCATTTGCGACATTTGTGGAATTATTGTTACAGAGTAGCAGTGCTGTGCTATCAATACAGAATGTCATAACAAAATAATTTGTTTTATATTCTTCTTTTGGTACCCGATAGGAATGGCCTAGTGCAGCTCACAAACAGGAGGGCATCTGTATGTGTCAACGTTGCCCTGAGCTTGCTTTTGGGATAGATCTGCTGTTGAATTTTGTTTTGCATACACAAGATGTGAAGCCCAGAGCACAATGCATACAAGAGTGGACAGAGGGAATGTTGTGGCAATGTGTTGAGTGAAGAAGGCAGAATAGCTTTAGAGATCTGGGATTGAGTCTGCGGTGAGGGAGGTAGTGTGGAAATAAAAGAGTGATCACTTCCTTCCTGCCCTCAGCTTGCCCCTGATGCCATACATAGCCTCAGTCACACATACTCACAAAAAAACTCTCTCTCTCTCTCAAGAACACACCGTGAGAGAGAGGGAGGGAGAGAGAGAGAAAGAGAGACGTCTTATGCCATTGACTTTCTGCCAGAGCATTTTGCTGCCACTGCAGGACTTGACATTTAATGATCTTTAGACCGAGTGATGTCACATTTATCAGTCTTCATCAGGGGGGAAAGATCCAAATCCCACAATGTGGTCAACACTGTTCATAAAACACACACACACACACACACACACACGTCTGCGCTTGAAAATACATACACTTGCACACAGAAACACATTGTGATATAAATCCAAGAACAGGAATGAATCCCACCCCACTTCATCCCAGCACACACACACAAACACAGAGAAATAATGACAAACTGAGAATGAGGGATCATAACTAGGTCCATGGTGTTCCATAGCTCAAAATAATAGGGCAATTTCTAGCCTTGAAATTCATTAGTTCTCTGATTTATTTTAGCGACTAAATGAAATTCTCATACAGTGAAGCACATACTTTAAAAAGTTTGGCTCAGTTTTCCTTCTCTTCAATTATCAGTGAGATATCATTGCACAGCTTTGCATACAGAAGAACTCTGAGGTGACAATAATTGCTTATCCATTCCATGATATGCTTTTCTATTCCAAGGCAGCTGAGCCATGTGAAAATACCCTCATGCCTGGGCTGTTCCATATGGAACAACAGCTCTGGTTCTTATATTTACTGCAAAAGGGACTTTTAATGATGACCTGGTTTTAAGGGCTTAAATTCACATCCACAGATTTGTTTTTAGTTTGCTAGTGCTTATGTTAAGAGCCAGAGAGACTCTAAACTGAACTGAACTAAAATGCATACATCTGGAACATAGTATCACCAGAAACTGTTGATATGCCTAAAAGAAGCCTAGATTAAAAAATTGCCTTTAAGGTGAGTGACCTTAGATAGGAGAGGGAGCCTGCATCATTGATTGTTTTCATTTCATGACCACACTCTTTCATGACAAATAATTATGTGCCTTAAGATTGTGCCCCAGACCCTTTCTAACCAGTCCTCACATTTCAGTGAGGCAATCCTCATCACTCGGAGATTCATGTCAAAAATATAAAGCAGTAAAATTCGGCCTCCGACGTGGCTTTGGGTCTGCGTAAGCCGATGGATCGGACTGACAGGACCGACTCTCCTGAGTCTTATTAGCCCTCCTGAGGACGTGCAGGACGGAGGATGGCGGCTGCCCACACTGCAGATTTATAGGGGAATAATGCACCTTGGCCCAGGCTCTCAGCGCCCCCGACACCATATCCTATTAACCTTGGTAATGTTTATCAATTTAAGTGTGGCCGCTACCCCTAGAATGGCAGAAATAATGTTATTGAAACACTGACCCTCCGCTGCGACCCGGGCTGGGGATGTGATTGCTCTGTGGGAGGCCAAGACGAGGTCAGGGGACCAGAGGACACCAGAGACATCAACTTCCCCTCGGTGCAGCGGCGGTGAAACACTGGCACCTTTCGCCTCCATCCTTTATTTCATATGCATCAGAGGTGCAGCGCTGGACATGACAGATACTGTACATGGCAGTGGCAGGTTATGTATGATAGGAAGCACCGTGAATAACCACAGCAGCAATGTAATTCCATCAGGGAAATTGAAGAGACCATTGTGGGCCTGAGCACCTTCACTCTGACACAGCCGCCTACTTGTACTGGAACCATGTAATGGAAGGGAGCGGGAAGGGAAAAGAGGTTAAGTACATAATTGCCCCAGTGCTTAACTATCCTTTGCTTCATTGATTAATTTTAATATTAGTCGCCCAGCTATTCTTGAGGTCAGTGTCATGGACAAGGGAGTTTTGGTTAAAGACCTGAGTTCCAATGCTCACTGAAAAGAACAAAATATTGAGACATTCATTGAGTCAAATTTTGACAAAAGGCCTATCAAAGAAGCATAACACACTTGAGAATAGAAATGATCTTATTGGATTCACTACAGTCTGTAGAGTAACAAACAAGGCTACCTAAAATGCAGCCAAATAGAGTGCTGGACAGAGGCTAACCAGAGCACTACAGCGGCATTATTCAGCAACAGCAGAGGGGCCACAGAGTGTGTGAGCAGTTGTATGTAGAGCAGGGACTTCCTGAGGACAATTGGGTTGGCATGTCTAGGTAGATTTGGGTCTGTGCTGCTGCAAAGCAGCTGGTGTCAGAGCAAGCCTTCAAGAAAGACTCACCAGATCAGCTCATCATTCTTGTCTTTTTGGACCACATTTTGTTTGCCTTGTGCAGTTTGCTTTGATATTGTGATGGGAACGAAGATGTATGGAGATGTACACTGCATTTTCCCCATGGTTTCCTCCAGTATGTTCAATGAACCCTTAAAGATCACTTAAAGGTAATTAAAATCTGTCAACATGAACAGCAGAGTATCTGATGGATTCGTAAACATACTTTATTTGTTAAATGTTATTAGCACTATTGCACGTGTCAGTGAAAGTGTCAGCAAAAACCTTTTCCATGTCAGCTTCAAGGCAGCTGTCAAGACTCCAACACTGTTTGCCATATGCCATGCCATCGGGATGCCTGACAGGGTGAAACGTCTCCCTTTATACTACCAAGACTCACTCTCAAGCACAGCCACACTCATAGAAATAGCAGATATCTAATAATAGCTATCCTACTGGATATGAATTGTATATTTTAAAATCTGTCTTGGCAGGAACCATGCTGTACTGATGAGGAGTTAAAGGCACCAAAACATGTGTTCCATTGTCTTTGAATAACTCATGCAGCTCAGGATATGTTTTTTAAAGAGGAGATATCATGGAGATACAATGTGACTTGTCTGTCACGAAAAGTTTTCTTTTAGTGATGTTTATGTCAAAATCTACACCCTGACCACAATGGCGAAAAGCCAGATCCACTGATTTTGCAGTCAAGTCTAATTTATTATGCTACCCGGAGAAAAGACGCAGACCCAGACACAATACAACACAGACCAATACACAATACAACACAGACCAATACACAATCCAACACAGACCAATACACAATACAACACAGACCCAGACACAATACAACACAGACCAATACACAATACAACACAGTGCAAGTTCACTGCACAGAGAGGATGCAGGAGAGCAGAGGGCACAATCTGACACAATGTATGTGTGTCAGATCACAATCAAGCATCAATCAAACATTTACTGATGCCTTTGGGTACTTATTTGGAGATTTGGAGAAATCCTCACTTGTAAACACCTGAAATGTGCATCAATGCCCTAATGCAAATATCGGTTTGATTTGGTTGAGGGGAGTTGGATTAACTCTTGATGTACATAGTGTGGATAGAAACAGTTTAATTTGCATATATTCTCATTTAACGTGTTTATTTGGACATTGTTGGGTTATGATTTGATTCCACAGGTGGTTGTAACACATGCCTTGATTAGGCTAATGTCCATTTTTATTCACATTACACAGTTGATAGAAATACAGATGTACATATCATTGAGCTTAATTTTCATTAATGTAAACATGAAATGAGAAGAAGTTGAATGGAAACCTGGCCGTTGATAGCTCAATTGCACGATAACAAAAAAAAAACAAAAAAAATTTTGCATTTGCGCGGTGCCCATTTAGCGGCAAATGCTAACCTCATTTAAAAACCTCCCTGGATTTTCTCTGGCACCGCTCACTACCTTAAAGCAGGTCAGCTTACCACAGCCACAGCTGCATGGGAGCATTATGGATCACTATGGCTATTGTCACAGCACCTCCAGGTGACAAAGCTCTGCCTGCACAATTTCAACCAGTGATGGGCCATCAGGCTGCACTCATTTCACTGTGGCCTGAAGTGAAGAGAGTGGCCTGAAGAAAAAACAGAATGTAAACAAAGCCACTAAAAACAAGCAGTAGTGCTTGTGGGAGGTAGTCTGAATAAAAAATGCTATCTTCCCAAGGTCACTTAGAATGCTGAGGCTCTACAAAGACTTTTGTAGCCCCTGGTAACATTTTTAAACCTTGTTCTTCCACAACGTAACTTACAGGCCTACTAAATGAAGAACTTGTGATTAGTGTTTGTGCAGCTCAGCTCATGCACCACCCAATGAGCTTTCTTTGCGAGGCCATAATAAAGTGACATCAAGAATTATACATTTGGCCCAATTATTTCAAATCCTTTTTTGTCCAGGTTTGTAGCTTCCATAGGAAATTGAAAATCATCTACTAATATTTTGAATTGTGAGACACAGCGGGCCTCAGCATGGGTGTCACACAGAAGCAGAAGTATGTTGATCAGACCAAGAGAGAGAGAGAGAGATGAGGGAGAGAGAGAGAGCGGGAGATATGTGCTGAGGCGATGGAGTGCACACAGCAGGAGGAGAAAACCTGATCCCAGCAAGGGGCACAGGAGCCGAAGCAGAGGGAGCGTGTGCATGGCGCTCCCCTCTCCACCACTGCCTCTCAGCAGGCGCTCTTCGCATGGGCGGAGGCCAAACGCAAAGCTTGGGACTGCGGCGAAGACTTTATGGCAACTCCCAGTAGGTCGCTCCCATTTTATGCTCAGCAAGGGCAAAGATGGAAATGTGGCACGACAAGTGCCACCACGCTCACCTCTCTCTTCTCCTTTGGTTTTATGTACTCACATATCTCTTGTCATTGGAGCTATCCACAAACTTACTAAGTAATTCAACCTGCTGTGTCCGAATTATGTCAAAGCTTTGTGAAGCTCCTGTACTGAGTGACTTAAGTCGTATGACCCAGTGTTTGTGGCCATAAATTTCTGTCAAGAGTTGACATTGTTACAAATGTTTTTATCTGCATTGAAAATCATTTGTAACGTATTCGGTTGTGATTATGGCATGTTAGAGCACACATAAGCGACACAAATTCTCAGTGAAGAATTGAAAGGAAGAAAGAACAACAACAACATGAAAGGCCAACAGATTCTGTCATCACACTGTTCCTCTCCAGACAAATGCAAATCAACCCAGCAGCACCTAGCTGTGACAGTCCTTTCATGGATTGTGGCCTCGACATGGTCCCTGGCTCCCTTTTATAAAAAGGAACAGAAAAAAATGAAGAGAGGCGACGTGCGAGATAGAATCGAGGAGGTGAAGACGAACCGAGAGCAGCAGCAGCTGCTTCTCCCCGTGTTCCACTCTGTGGTGCCTCCCCCACCTCCTCCTCTTCCTCCTCCACCTACACCACCTCCTCTGCCACTTCTGCCGCTGCTACTGCTGCCGTTTTGTCTGATTGATCAAGCATGTTGCTCCACTTCACATGGCCGGCCGGGGGGAATGCTCCACTGCAGGGATCACACACACACACCTGCTGACCTTCATTACCTCTGGATCCATCATCTATCATGCACCACTTGGGGGGGGGGGGTCCCGTCCCACTATGGCTCTGATGACACACAAGTTTGGCCCGCTTGTAATCACCAAGATTACAAAATAATAAATAACAAAACAGAAAAAACTGAACACTTTTGGGGATCTCAAACAGCTTGTACTAGAGGAGACACACTGTTCACCGGTGAGTAATTATACGATCAAACCGGAATGGTAGCAGAGCGTGAATCACTGAAAACACTACTACCCATTCCACTGACTCTCTCTGTTTCTCTTGCTCTGATGTCAAATGCACTTATGTGGTTAACGCTACACCGCCACTCTGCCTGCTGCCACCAGGAGGTTCCTGTTTTCCTAACCATTCTGTATTAGTGAGACCGCTGCTGCCCCAGGGGGGTGGGGGTTGGGGTGGGGTAGGGGGATCACCTTGTCAGGATGTGCATGGGTTTTGCATAGAGGTGAATAATAAACCACTGTTGTGTTTGAAAGACTTACCGTGTAAGTGGGGAGGTGGCCGAGTGGGCCGTGAGGGTGTTAGGAAGGGTTAGGCATGGGTGAGGGTATGACAGGGACGTCCAGGCCTCTCGGCTTTTGCTCCCTGGATGCCTCTCGTCCCCGTTAATCTCACACAAATCATTGTCCTCAGCTTGGAGGATTTTGTTTGCTTACCTTTAGTGTGTAATAATAGCCAGAGACTCCTGTGAATATTATTTACCCCAGTGCTCATTATTCATCCCGCTTTTACCAGGGGGAGCAGATTTACATTGCAAGATGAATACTAATGTAGATTTATTTAATTTTTTAAAGAGCTCTGAGTTTTGCACAAACAGTTTAAGGCTTTAAGGCTTGGAACAAGAAAACTACACATCCTTCCCCCAACAGTCACCTCATAAGAAACAGTTTTTTTTTTAAATAAAATGATGATTACTGGGCCTTGTATGAGTTATTTGTTATAACAATATGGTGAAATGTTATTCCATGAAAATGGGGATATTCAACACTATGACCAAACCTGAACTGGTTGCTATGGTGTCGATGTAATTTCACAGTACTTGAAGTGTATGTACGTGTAGAGCACTTGAATTGATTTGAGTTGATAGAGCTGCAATGTGAAAAAAATATATGGAACCAATATGTTTTTTTTCCTGGATATATGTTTCTTTTGAAAGGTGAATAATTTACCAGTGTAAAGAAATCTATAAAACAAGTCTTGAATTCATGCCATGCTGAAATTCTCCAACTTTAAATTCTGGAATCATATTTAAAAATCTGACCTGTGTTATATTTTGTCTGCTGTCACATTAATTCATCACTCAGTTCAGGAGAGATTTGTTTGTCTTTTAAAGGCATACCAGGCAAGCTTGTGGACCCTGCAGTCGCAAAGACCAATGATGGACATTTCTGAGGACTTTGACAAGGTACTAACATGATTTCGGTTTCATTCAGTTTTAGTTTCATTTAACACCGAGGCTGTAGGTGTAACTGGACCAGGAAAGTGGTAGGTGTAAAGAGAGCTTTCATTCACCCCGTAATGAGCCATTTAACCATTAAAGTGACTATGAAGCTGGTAAATTAACCTAACAATGTTGCCAGACGAGTAAGGGTCACACATTTGCTCAAGAAAAGTACAATCAATCATTCAATTATTCAAGTGTCTCTTTTTTACCTTTCTTGACGAATTCCTGAAAGCAGAGTTTAAGCAAGTTTGTGATTTCCTATATCAGCACAGTCAGGTTTCAATAGAAGAGGGCATAGAAACAGCCTTTTTTGTGAATGATGTTCTTTTCTCTAACCTATCTTGACTGAATTTCTGGGAATGCCGTTCAATAGATTGAATCCTAACTCATACAGTAGGCAGGGTTATTGCATAATAAATGTATTGGAAGTATGATCTTGACATTTATTAGGTGAATTGCTCTGACATACTGCATATTAATAACATTACCATAAAATCTCAGGTTCGTAGATATTGATGTATAAACTGTCTAGAATTACCATATTTGAAAGCTGTTACATATATGTTGAAAACTGGTAGACAGGGATTAGTCTTTCAATTGTAATGAACCCTGAAAAGATCACAGGAGCTCAACATTCCATAGGTAGCCAACAGCATGTACCTGCTCATAGGAAACTGCACATGTGTCATGAAGTGTGTTTCTTTAGGTAGAGTGCTTAGCATTTCCATGTGAGTTATTGTCTTTTCTAAAAATATATTTAGATATAGTTTCTATATACTTATAAATAATATTAATGTATCTAAACTATATATTTTATTACAGGAGAGGCATGAATAAATCAGGTCGCTTGCATTTGCCTGGAGCACCCTAGTCCTGGGTGAAACTTGGTTCTTTGTTCCTAGAAGTTTGCTGAACAGGCAAGACCTCTTACCTCTCACTCGGAACCCCAAACTGCACCACTGCATATATTTATTTGATTTATTTTTGTTTATTTGCATATATTATTGTGGATTTATCCTCAGCTGAAAGGGCTAGCACTGCATCTTACCGATGTGAATGGAAGTCTGCATCACCGTGTTTATCGGATTGACATTTAGAAGGATAAGGAGCTCTGAGCTATGCAAATACTGTGTTTATTAATCAAGGCATACTGCCTGCATGCTCTATCTCAGACCCCACAGCCAGCCAGTCAAAAATAACCGCTTGTCTTTTCCTCTCACTCTCTCTCCAAACTAAATACTACATGCTCAGCAAATGTAGATTTAAAGCAAATTATGGTAAGGGAAAAGAAAACATGCTGTTTTGCTGGTCGTGCACTGTAGGTTCACTCTCTGCCTCTCAATATTAGATGTGTGTGATCAGCAACAAATACAAGCCATGCCATGAAGATGGACTTCCTGTGAAATTATTTCCATGACCTATAATGTAATTTTACCTAGCATGTTTTTTTCAGGTTCTTCCAATTCCTGGTCCACTTTGTAGGCAGTTAATTAACATGTACAAACTTACTGGAAAGTTCTCCCAACATCATCCTTTAACACAGTTGGAAAGTAATTGTCTATTTTCATAAATGGTATTTGAATACTCCTAATTGCATTAATTTTACACTTTTTTAGTCATTGTATTGTGTCTATCTTGTATTTTGCCCTAAGCCACAAACGCTGTTAGCGTAAACATTTTAGTTTTTATGATTGTCATTACTAACTAAACAGATCCGTTAGAAGTATAAATCTACAGCACTTACAATAAGATTGTAAAGGAGTAAAGGCTCATTTCCTTTATTCATTGTGAGATGTTCCTGTTTTTGTAGCAAAAACTCTTTGTAGTACCTTGGTGGTACCTTGTCTTTGTATACAGTATGCGTAACAGGCCTAAATAGTTTAATGCAAAGAGTTTTTGAAAATGTACTGTGCATATTGTATCTATATTGTAGATTCTTGTTAAGGTCTGTTGTGCATGATTTCTCTCTCTCTCTCTCTCTCTCTCTCTCTCTCTCTCTCAAACACACACAAAAGTTTTTTTTTCTATAACCATTACTATATATTTTTGGCATTTACTAATGGAATTCTTAAATGTTACTTTTGTCTTTAGGTTTGTGACATTCTGACTTTTACCTCATTGGCAACTGGCTTGTAAGGCAGCTCTGCAGGTGTGTGGGCAGCTGAAGCACAGTCATTACCCGCCACATAAAGACTACTCATTGGGCAACAGATGGCAATGTGCTTCATGCTTTAAGTGTGTTCTTAACAAAGATTTATGCATCTTTGACTTTTAGCTGACTTATTTGTAGTTTCATACTTGCAACAAACAGTTACATAGTTGCTAGGCCTTCATAGTTACATTTGATTTTGCTACTTTTCTGAGTAAACATTGCAAAAAAAAAAAATAAAGAAATTATACTACATGCCTTACTTGACACATGGTAATCAAGAAAGGCACTATTGTTTTTTACAGTACTCAAAATAACCTATCAGCTTCAAAATAACCTATCAGTTTATTACCATACTAATAAGGTTTTACAGAGACCGGGATCTGTTTGTTTTTTTTTTTATTCTCTAGCTCTCCCACTGTCTGAAGATGTGAAATACGCGCCGATCCTTTTATGTCATGCATTACAATAGATGTTGTGTGCTAGCGCCAGTCTGCCATGGTATTGGTTCTCGCTGCCTTGGTGCTCAGCAGGGGAGGAGGTAAAAGAGAACACAGTGGGTAATAAATGCAGCCTAATGAAAAAGGGACGAACAGTATGCACTTCATATCTGCAGCCTTCCACATTGCTTAACCTCCTCCTGGAGAACAGTCAATAGCGTTACTGAGAATGAAGATGCTATACGGGAATAGAAAAACGTCTATTGTCATATTTGATTTGTGTATTTATTTGTTTCTTTGTTTGTTTGTTGGAAGTTGCAGTTGCAGAAACAACATATGTTTTATTTGGCTGACGTGGCATCAAGGTTATGCACTGCAGCTGTAAGACAGGAGTGATAAAATAAACTTCTTTTCCGAAGGAGCTGAGAGAGAAGAGAGACAATATGTGTGATGCAACAGTGAGGGGTATGAGCACATGAAGTGGCCATGGTTATGAAGAGAAATAAACACCCAGTACACACAAAGGCTGTGTAAGCTGAGTCTACTTAGAACACAGAATCACAGTCACACACACACACCTACAACCATACCCACACACAAATACTTTTCTAACAAATACTCAATGTCTCACAAGCCCTTCAGTGACACACACACACACACACACACACAGTAATGCTGCTTCTGGACTTGATTTGAGAGATGGAACACCTGCCAAAGGCTTCATCGGGTCAAGTGCTGGGCACGTCAACCTTGTTGCAAAAAAAAAACCCCTGTACACTCAGAGCACTTTCATGTGTTGAAACCCAGGGGTGGAAAATAGATGTGGGGTTAATTTATCTCCCCGACATGTCTCATACACAATCACTGTAAAATCCAACTGTGGTCCGCTTGCACGCATACACACACAGATAGAGTGTGTGTGTGCAGGTCGCATATGCTGACCTTTACTCAGTAGACGTGGGGGGAAATTGGATTTCCAATGGAGCTGTCACTCAGCTTCTCCAGATGTCACTTAACTGTAATTATGAGAAATAGGAATGCTCCCTTTTAGAAATATTGTAAACATAGACAATACTGAGCAATGGGAGTACAGAAGTATCTCTATCATAACTTGGGAAGCCAAGAGTCTGGCATGCTTGTACTATGTGTAACATCTGCCAAATGCATTCTTTATATATAGAAAATGCCATTTACTTCTTGACTTGACACCTCTACTGATACAAGTTTCAACCTCAGGGTCTTTTCAGCCTAAAATATACTCTGCAGAGAATTATGAATTTCCATTATATTGCATATTATTGCGGCTGGTGCTGGTAAAATGCAGAATGGTCTACCTAGAGGCATTTCCAGAGCTGTATTTGAGCCATTTCTTTGTTGCAGTCAGCAGCACTGTTCACAGAATAATAGATTTATGCATAGATCCTCTGAGTTGGGGCAGGGGGTTGGTGAAATGCATTGGCCCTTCAACCCTTTAGCGAAAGTTTAATTTCTCAATACAACACATTAACATGCTCCTATTTAAAATCTTATGAGTGACTTTTTGAACTGTAGGGAAGCTTGAAAGATATTTAGTAACCCTTTAATGTGTCTCTTTTTGGCTCAGAGTGCCAGTAAGTGAGGTGATTTATTTAATGCAAGGCTGCCCCTAGGGCCTATTCTTGTTGCTGTCTCATTATAAATATCAATCTTTGATATTTGCTTTTGTGAATCCACAGAATGGTGTGGCTTGTCAATACTGAACTGCTCAACTCATTATGCTTTTTTGTTCCCCGGCACAAATGTATGAAGTGGAGGCAGTGTAAATATGGATTACATTATTCAAGCATCGGAAACTTAGAGCTGTGTACCTGTGTGTCAATTGCCTCTGACAGCACAATGACTGTACCGTGCTTCCTGAAAATATTAAAATGAATGAATGATTTAACATGCGCCTCGACTGTCTCTGTTTAGCCAGGGGGTACGATTACATTGAATGCAAGAAAAGCGGGGTGGTGGGGGGTAGAGTAAACACATTGACAATCTGTTGTTGACTATTCAGGGAGAATATCCACAATGCATGAGTTTCTAGCCTGAGTGAATTTCTGATGGAGGTGGGCTGAAATAAGCATTCGAGCTGACCTGTAGAACACATTCCGTTTTCATGTTTTTCTGCTGCCCTGTTATTGGATTGCTCTGTCACTGCACTGGTGGGTTCAGTTCACAAAAGATGGCTCGCACGCACATGCCTATTCATCTGTTTGCTTAAGTTTTATGTTTTATGTACTGTATGTAAACATTATTTATAAATTCATCATAATTTCCCTGTCTGAAGCTAAGATAAATGCTTATAAGTGAAATTTTAGAAACATTTTACAGAAACAGAGGCAGATGAATCCCTGTTGCTGCAATACCTAAGATATAGATGCTGACTAGTACAATAGCTAGGGTTTAGGAATGTCTAACCTAGACATCCCTAGCCACAACTTGCATCATTAAATGACAGAGAACTTCCTTCTTTCCTTCCTTTCATGTTTGGGGCCACCCAGATGGCCACCCATCTCTCCACCCTCTCTTCATCCTGACACCTGAGGAGGAACCACTGCATTATAATGTAGACACTGCACAGTTTATCCTCCTTTGGCATACTGACTAGAGGGAAGCCTGTCCCACAGCAGGGCTGGAAGCTCATCTGCAGACTTTTCTCCCAAGGAGAAGTAGGCCAGTGAAACACATACTGCATGGGCAGAATAAGGTCTGCATGCATTCCAGCTGGATAGTTGATGTGCTAATACCTCTTAGCTTTTTTTTGCCAAACTGGTCAAATATGCCAAATATGTATTCAAAACAAATGAAAGAGTACATTTTAAAGTGGGCACAGCGCAGCCTTTACTCTAGAGCATGAGTGTCCCGTGAGTGATGCTTAAGCAAAAGAAAAGGGACAGTGGTCTCCTGATTAAGAACGTAGAGGCGCACTCCCGTGTGCTTGTCCTACCGGTGTTGTCTACTCCCAGGGGCTCTCGGATCCCTGCATAATTGATTCTCTGGTTAATGCTGACGCTCAGACACACGTGGGAGCTCTCTAGGATGTCCTTGTCCGGGGCTGGCAACAATTTGGGATTCCTCCCTTTTGTGCTTCCCTGTTTCCCCTTGCACCCTTGCTGTGGGGAAATCGACTTGGGATCGACATGTCAACCCTACCCCCACCCCACTTGGCACAAGGAGAGGAGAGAAAAATCAACAGCATTAAAGCCTGTGGGAGGCTCTGTGAGAGCATGATTGATGCATTCCGTGTACACCATAGTCATTAATTTATTTCCCGTTGCTTCATAGATCTGTAATTATCTGACATTGAATGGTTGAGGAATCCAGGTCCTTGCAGGGGTGACCCAAGAGCTGCGTGCTCTGTCAGGGAGAGTAGAGATGTGGACAGTAATAATGAAGCTGGATGTAGGCCTTCAGACCTCCATATGTGTCCCTGCAAGCAATCTGTTATGCACAAACCGACATGCACAAACTTTAGATTTGAGGAAAGGTAACCAGAAGAATGGAAAGGTCTCAAGCTAACATACAGTGAAAGGACAGCATTGTGGTGAAGGGAGATTCCTGAGGTCGCTAACTGTATCTATTCTGTCTTGGACCTCAAGTGCCACTTCTTCGGATGTTCCCAGAGGGAGTTTAGCTTTAATTACGGCTCACACTGGACTAGACTGCACAGTGCTGGCGCTGGTGCTACCAGGCTGAAAAGGCTGGGCGCGATGGCAACGTGTGTGCGTCTGTCTCAGGATCCGAACGCGGTGTGATAGCAGAGGGGTGCTGTGAAATTCAAAGGCCCCCCTCCCCACACACACATCTCTCTCTGCTGTAACCTCTGCTCATTAAAAAATAATTAGCCTCATTAGCATTTTCTGCCCCGTTATTTTCAAGGCAGCTACCACAGGGAAGAGAGGTGAGAGCAGTCTTGTTTTCTCACTCAAGCTGGGAGAACATGAGTTCCATAGAGATTAATAACTTTTGAGAAAGAAATGTGTGCAACTTTGGAAATACTACTGAGAGCAAATTCAGATGTGCAGGACGTAATATAGATGGTTTGACCTTCTTTCCATCATAAATCTGTTTAATTTCATTTGTGTCCTTCATATAGCAAAAAAAAAACACATTCTCATTTCCATCACAGCATGTCAGAGCTGAATCTGAGCAGTGATGAAATATTAAGTTGTAAACGACAGTTTTGAAAGACTGTGTACAGAGCAAAGGAAATGCCATTACGGAGTAGAAGCTTCAAAGACCTCCAAACCTACTGACAGGGTGGCTGCTCCTTTAAGCGCTGATGCTCTGTCAAAATCCAAATAACATATTAAACATGTTGCGAGTGTGCCTTTGTTAAGGTCTCATCTTGCTTTCAAGAAGCTGTCACATTTGCATTCCCTGTGTGGCATAGCTGTAATCTAGCAGCACAGGTATGCCAGGAGCAGTCTCTATAATGCTCAGCCTTTGTTGAGTGCAGCTGCCTCAAGATAAGGGGAGGGGGGGAATTATGCCATGCTTTGGCACAGTGCTTACAGAACAGCAGAGATTAACGCCTAAGATTTTATGTCTGATTACATTCTCCCCATTACAAAATGAATACTGCAATTTATTTGCAAAAATTATGCACTGGAGAATTTGAAAAATAGCTGACTTGGTGTAACACAGCTGATGTGTAATTCACTTGTAGCAAATGTTACATCGCCATTCAAGGAAGAACTAAGTAAAGTTGATTCAACAGGAGGTTTCCAGCGACATATTTAAAATAATTAAAAAAAATGAAAAGAAAGACATTTGCATAAGACGAATGATATGGTTTGGTCGTAAGGGTAGGTTTATGCATGAATGGATGGGCTTCAGGAAAACCAGAGGCTGACTGATCACACGCTGAGGAGTCATAATACCCTGTGCCTGGGCTACCTCTAATGACCTCTCAATCAGCTCCTTCTTTTTTCCCACATGTCCTATTTGTCTACCCCCCTCACTATCAACCTGCTTTTTTGCCTGTTTGGTTGCTTAATAATAGAACAATATTAACCACTCAATGAGCCTCCTCATCAGCCTGACTGTTGATGTTGATTATTAACCTTCCACCAAACCATCAATTAATCCACTTAGAGGTCGTGCTGAGTCGGGGCAGAGTGATGCAGTGTAAAGCAGAGCACAGCCGGGCGCAGCCGGACTGGAGCACTCGGGCTGAATCCAAACAGCCTGATATGAACAGCATTTGGGCCCATTAGTATTCAGCTCAGGGCGTGTGTGTCTATGTGTGTGAGAGAGTGTGTGTGTGGAGACTTAATTTGTTACATATGTCATGTACCCTGTGCAATCCTGGCACGAATTATAACTGGTTCCTGTGGGACTACCCCCCCCTCCCCCACCCTCCACCCCCAACACACACCCGACCCCCTCAATCCAACTAGCCCCAAACCAGGCCTAGCCCCTCTCCCCCCAACCCTACCCCACCCACCACAAGGGAAAGGAGTATAGAGTGGGGAAAGAATTAAGAAATTAAAATGATGTACGGCTTAGCAGCTTAGGCTTTGCCCAAGTATGGCAGGCTAGGAGATTCATGTTCTTGACATCAGCATTGTTTATAGGGTCTGGATTAGGATTGTGTTTTCACACAGAAAAGATTAGCATTTGGGCTATCCATCTTGTTTGATTGATCAATCATTTCAGCTAAATGAATTTCTATAAAAAGGACACATAATTACTATAATCTCTTAATTGGGATTCCTGTGATTACCAGAAAAAAGACAGAAAAAGAGAGAAACATAGTTTGCAAGCTTGTGGTTTTAGGATTAATGTATGATCAAATACTAAACAAGGAGTCTGTTCACATGGTTGTTAATTTGATTCTCAGTTTAAAACACACACACACACTTTTTCATTTGCCAATGTTGACAGAGTCAGTATTTCACCACATCAAAGAGCAAGTCCACCTGTTGTGTGGTAGTAATGTTAACACTAGTGTAAATTGGGAATGGGACAGGACTGAGATGCAGATGTCATGATGTGGAGGTTAATGCCCTGGAGGCAGTGACTGGAGAACAGCAAGGAACCGAGGCAGCAGGTGCATCCTCAAAGCTGGGAGTTTGGCCTTCAGAGGAAACCTGTGTCTATACCACCACCACCAACCCCTTGCCCCAACACATGCACATGCACACACACACACACACTTTGTTTGGTGTAGTCTGAGAGGTAGGCACAATGACACTCTGTCTCTCTCATCATTGTCTTATCTGTCCACTCCGGTCACAGCCGCCTGCCAGTCTTGGCCCCACTCTTTCGGTGAGATGGACATCTTAGGCAGCTCTGATGAATGCCCACCTCACAGCAGGCGATACAAACACACCCTCCCTCTCTCCATGCTTACCCACTCAGATTGCTGTCTGCTGCTCTCTCTCCACCTCTCTCTTTCACTCACTCTCTATTTCTCTCTCTCTCTCTCACACACTCACACACACACGCGCGCACACACACACACACACAGACACACAAACACACACACACACACACACACACACACACAACACACACACTCTCTCTTATTTACAGATGAGCAAAAGACAGGACTGGGAATACCTGGATTGCTATTGGTGAACATTTATCTTTAGGGACAATTTCCACTTTGATGTGACATTGGCACATCAATGGCTTTAGAGACCTAGTCCTTCTCAGAATGGATAAACAGTCCTCTATTTCACCTGCTAGTCATGCTCTCAGTCTCCCTAAAAGCAAACACAATTTTTCTTGCTTATACATTTAATGGCAAGTTTTGTTTGAGATGATTATGTGTTATCATGGCTTTCCAGAATGCTGCAGGAGGTTCCATTCACTTTGATTGGACCTTCCCGATGTTCGGAGGTCAATTATTTCTATTTATCACACGGTTCTTTATAATGTTGTTGAATGTTGTTGACTTCACAATATTTTACAGTCTGATATTTCTTGTTAACAGACGTTGCCAAGTATAACAGATCGTTGTTAAGGAAAGTGAAACAGATGTTAAACTCCCATCACTCTGTGGGGAATTAATCCACGATAATGACTGCCTTGCAGAACGTTCTGCTGTCCCTTACATTGTTAGCTCTGGAGGGTTGTGCAGGGGGGTCTGCAGCACGTTGCCTTTCCATAGGCATTAATGTAAACTACAAGGAAAATGAATAGTAGTTGTTATTTTTAACACATGCATGCATGCTTGTGAACTGTAATGTAACAGTCATGCACTGCAGAGATGTAATTCAACTTGTAACTCAACTTAATTAATCATAACATATAGTTAAGGCAGAGCAAACCAGTTCAATCACAATTGCCAACTTTCATTTAATCAATGCAGTCTGGTTACCATAACATCTTTTGTGAAATATTGTTAAATTTCATTGTGTATCTCCTTCCTGGCAGAATATGACTTGGCTGACACTCAAGGTGTTGTGAAAGACAGTGATGTGAATCACTTATTAGATACGATATCCTTGACCTTTCTGTGTGGGAAGACATTTCTACCACATGATGATTTAAAGGCCAAAGATGAGAGAAGGGGCCATCACAGTGTGGAATTTGTACCCACACATAATGTCATTATGTGGGGGTCCCCATCCCCTGCTACTTCGGATCTATGTCAGGCAAGACAGTGAACCATCTCATACTGATTCAGAGCAGTCGCAACCTTGCGCTTGTGCTGTCTGTGGCTTGTTATGAACAGATATCGAGAAATACACCTCTCCTCTTACTTAGATGTTAGGAAAGTATAGAGGTGGGAAAATGTGCTGGAGAGATGGGTGTTGTTACACTGAGTTGTTACACTTTGTTTTGATGCTGACCTACATGATCTATCTGTGAATTCAATCTCGCACATAGCTGCTTTAATGCCACCCAAGTAGGGAAACAGAGGCATAGTGATTAAAATAAAATGGCAGGTGATAATGAGAAAACAGAGCTTCTGATGCAACCTCCTAGCCCACCTGGGTACAGAGGTCATTCTCATACCTGTAGCTGATCAAGACCACATAAAAGGCATCACCTTTCTCTAGACCAATTTTCAGTGGACTGACAGCTTATTTACAATGAACAGCCAAGGTGTTGGAAAGTTGGAGATCATTTAGAAGATAACTGCAAAGTTTCAATTTAGATAATTCATTCAATAAAGTTAATGTTTTTGAAGACATCTTAGTTAGTATAGGCTATCCACACTCCAAACAATACCTTTTCAAAATGAAGAAATTTTTTTTTTTACTTATTTCGAGCAATATTATCTGTCTGTGCAGAAAGAAAATTGCACTTATAAGACATCTTGAAATAAGAAAAAAGTAAGGAAACTTATTTAAGAAAATATTATTTACTTTTTGTAAATAATATTTATTATTTGTGGCAAAATATTTAATCAAATAATAAGATTAATTTACTTATTTTTGAAATCTAGAATTTAGAAACAAGTTTCACAAAACACAAGCTTCAAAAACAAGCTTCAGGTCTGCCAGTAATGCAGTCCAGTACCACCAATGGGCCAAAGCTGGAGTTGCATGCATGAATGTGACTTTTGAACCAAATGTACAATTTTCAAAAATAATTTTCCAATATATTGAATTTCATTGAAAGTGAAACAAATTTTCCACAGGCCACCGAACAAGTCTGTTCTTCATTAAATCTGGCAGAAATGGTCTTTCCAATCAAACGTCATGAGGGTTACTTATTGCCATTTTGATTTTCCTGAGCTTTCAACCGAAGCAGCTAATCAAAATTAGCAGCAAGGTCATAAAACAGGATATGAGCTTCTATCTCAGCAACAAATTGATGTAAAAATGTCCTACTTTGGCTCCAAACCTGTTTGTGAGGACCTAGAATTTTTTTCAATAACTGAAGCTTTTGCACTGACAATGCAAGTGCACCCTCTAGTCATAGGGTACTAGATTTGTGATGTCAATGTCTTAGCAATAATGGCAATATTGGATCTTCTCAAAAAGACACATTTTGTCCATTCTTCATGAAAGCTGGCACATGTAATATCCAGACCAAGCCTCACAGAAGCTACCTGTTGCCATTTTGATGCATGGAACTTTCATTGCAATACAGCAACTCGAAGTTTGAGACAGCCACAAAATATCATGTTAGGTCATGTCGTGGAAAATCTGTACCTGATTGCCATTTGTCATTGGCATTGACCAAAAAAACATGACGTGTCTATGGCAATACTGTCCAATTACGACGCTTGACACCCATGTTTCTACTTGCACATGCATGTTCAAATAAATTTCAGGTGCCACTGGCTTTTTGTCATTGCCATTTTGTTTGAAATAACCAATAGCGATTATCTTAATGAGTATATAGATATATACTTGACTTGACTTGAAAAAATTACTTGAAACAAGTAACATTACCTTCAATTTTCAAGTGTTCAAAATGCTTTTCCCTCAAGAAAAGAGTACAATGACCTCAAATTGTATTATTTAAGTAAGACAATTCACGACAAAATATACTGAAACAAATATACTGAAACTAGCCAAATAATTATGCCTCTTTAAGTAAATGAATCTTAAAATTGGCAACAAGATAAATATGCTGAATTTGGAAGAATTACACTAGTAAAGATTTTCATTTTCTGCAGTGTTTTAAGTATTATAAAATATGAATAAAGTCTTAAGGCATTATAATGATTAGTATAAGTCTATGAGTAAGTCTAAATAATATGTAGCATAAGTCACTACAGCTTGTGATATTAGGGTGTTACAATGACATTAGTATTCATATGTGTTTATTCATTCTCATGACTGTACACATAAAGAAATATGACGAGTCATGATATCAGGGATTTTACAAAGACATTAAACAAGATTAATCTATTTTAGAATTGTCCTTTTATATGCCCAATTGCTCATGCCACATAATGAAGGGTAACAAATTCTCAGTGTATATTCAAAGCAATGTGAGATGTTATGCAGTAATGACATTAGTGACTTTATGAATGCATTATAACCCTTTATCACCGTGCTTATAATGTTTTATGAATACTGGGTTAGAGAAAGTTCCTCTTGGTACTAGCAATTATGACATTATTGAGGTAAAGAAAGCTTGAAAGTGTATCATAACTTCAAACCATAAGGACTTAAACACTAACATTGGCAGTCAAGACTGTCCATGAGTAGTCAAGAAGACTATCCATAAAAAGTGAAATAACCTCAAGTCAATCAGTTGTGAGGCTTTATGAATACTACCTTGAATAAAAAGCTCTATGGACTCTGGGTTCTCAGAAAGTGGTTTTGTTAGCTTTCATGACAATGGACATTTGTGACATCAGACAATGGATATTTGTGACATTTGTGTACAATTCTAGCCATACCCTTCATCCTTTACATTATTTTTTATTTAAAGACACACAGAACATGAACACAGGATGTGTCCCTGGCTTTGACATAATATGATTTAATAAAGAGCCATGATATTTCCCACAGCTCATGGGGGGTGTCAAAAAGGTGACAGGATTTTATGAACCTTTATGATCTCATGTGGGGATTACATGCTGTGGGTATTGTTTTGTGTGACCTTGGGCACCTCATATCACATTCTCAATTCATTTCATTCTCACATTAAGCATCAGTGTGTGTGTGTGTGTGTGCGAGTGTGTGTGTACGTGCGTGCAAGTCTGTATGTGTGTGTGGTTATGCGAAGTCATCCTACTGCCTATAACTTTTGTGAGCTCACACTATGATCCAGTTTTACAAGACCCTGAGACAGACTGCTCTGTGATGGGTAATTTTACAGTATGAATAGATTACTGTGCTCTGCCTGTGCTGGTCTTCAATGTATTTTTTTATTTATTTCAATATTTTCGCTTTGATGTCCAACTTAAACTTGACACCATTCAGCATTTCACAGACATCATCATCACATATGGAAGAGGAAAAAAAATACAACAGAGTTTCCTGAAAATGTGTGTTAACATAGATAATAAAGCCAGCCCCTGCTTTGCCAGGGGTCCATTGACTTGGACAGGAGGTTGTAATTCTTTTGGCAGCAGGAAGGGTGGCTGGGTTGCTGGGGAGTGGTGGACAGCACACCGAGGCAGAGAATCTCTGATCTGGAAGGTCACAGTAAAAACCCTCATTAATGGGTGCTTTATTAGCCAGTGGGACACTGGCACTCCCTCCAGTGCTCAGGCAGAATGTAATTTGCATGATGGCATCACCTGGGGGGGGTGCGGGGGGATTTTTTTTCTCCTCTTAGAAGTATGCCTCCAACCCTTGCCTACCCTTGAATTGTGGCCTGCCTGGAGATGTCTACCTTGTTGTTGTTTCTTCTTGACCCTCCTGACCTCATTCATGGCTTGTCATTTTAAGGTGTCACAACATGCTCTGGCTATGGGTTAGTTGTTTACACTTCATAATAATGGTATAATTTTATGGTACTAATTTTAACATTACTTAAGCATTAACTAACACTTGGTTAACCCTTAGTTAAGCATTATTTCAATCTTCTTTATTAGATTACTTCCTGAGTCTTTGTCACACAGATAGCAGACACAGACCATGTGAAACTGTGTAATCTGGTCTTGAAATCACAAAAACATTCTGCATTGTTTCCAACCCAAAATAAATAATATATCATAAATATATATCTGTCATATAGGTGGGGCACATGCAAGTAATGTAATTTCTGCATCCAAAACAGCAATAGAAAGGAATATGTGGAATACGCTTCCAATAATGAGATATCTGCAAAAATTGAAAAAATTATAATGCCAAATTAAAGAACGTAAATACTAAAACTGATGTAAGCCATAAGCACGTAGTACCACATCAACCACTGCCAGATTTGGATAGCCTAGATGTTCCTGAAAAGGACAAGATATAGCATGTGTAGATAGCTTTTAGAATAACTGAGGTAAGAGCTTAATAGTAAAGGTAGTGAAATTACCCCGAAAATAGCCATAGGGTTTACTAACATAATTCAAATAATTACATTTTATGCATTCATGATAGATTCATCATGAACTCATAATTATGTCAATGTGGACTAAAATGAATACTTAACCGATTTAATTGTTGATTTAATGCCATTCAAAGACCCCATATGTTAATTTTTTTGCCAGCAGGTAGCTATGCACTCCTTGCCTGATGCTGCAATGCAGAGTTCTGTGTGGATGACTTATGTCAATGCATACTGGTTTTGTGTACCCCAAAGTGAAGTCACAGTCTAACATTTCTAACATGTCTCACAGCTCATTATTTAATGACAATTTAAGGAAAAAAAGCTTTTTTGTATGACCAGTCTTTATATCAGTCTTCATAAATAGCAGTATATCTGTTGGCTGTTATCCAGCAGTACATCTGTTTTTTGTATCCAACTTTGTTAGCTTGTGTAGTGCCCTTGGTTCAATATTATTTACTGGTGGAGGGAAAATACTAATGTGATGTTTGTGATATTGTTTTGAATGCTGTTTTGCTCATAGTCAATTCGTTTGTACACCAGCCACTCCACTATTGTCAGACACAGGCGGACGGAGGCAGAGATGGATTCAGACGAGGAGGTTTTAATGAACAAAATCAGAGAATAAACAAAAGTCACATCCGCTTTTAAAGCGGAGGGAGGAACAGAAGATTACTAGATTAACAAACAAACAAGGAGAACGAAAGTCACGTCCGTTACTCTAACGGAGGGAACGGAAAATACAAAGCACTAAAGTTAACAAAAGACTTAAAACACACAGGAGATAAGAAGGCGAACACAAAGTACTGGCTAGACTATTCAGAGTGAACAATGAACACAATACCGACAGGGGAGTCTAAGGCTCACGGGGCGAAACACACTGGAATACGCAGGAGACGGAGGAAACACAACTGACACGTAGGAAGTCTGAGGGAACATAGACAAGACCAGACAACAGGTGATGTAGAGGGGAGGCTTAAATAAGGTGGAGACCAGGTGATACCAATTAAAACTCAGGTGAAGGAGATCGAGCACGAGGGAGTGAATGCAAACGGGGAGACGAGCTGTGAGTCTGTGGCGTTGGTTGAGGGGGCGTGGCCGTGACCAGGTCCAATGCAGACCTGACATTACCCCCCCCCTTCATTGGCCGCTCCTGTAGTAAGACGGCCCGGGCGCCGGACGCGTCGTCCGGAGCGACCCCGGCCTCGGGGAGCGGGACGGTCCAGGTGCTCTGCGTGGAAGGTTGTGAGCAGGTTGGGATCTAGGATGTCTTCCCTCGGGACCCATGAGCGCTCCTCCAGACCGTACCCCTCCCAGTCCACTAAGTACTCCAGACGACCCCTCCGGCGCCTGGAGTCGAGGATGGAGTCGACCGCATAGGCCGGGCCGTCGTCCAACAGGAGCGGCAAAGGTGGCTCAGGCCGTACATCGGACGCTGGGGAGAGAGGAGAAACATCGTGAGGTGCGTGATAGGGTTTAAGCAGGGAAACATGGAAAGTGGGGTGAATACGGTAGTGGGAAGGCAAACGTAACTTAAAAGTGACCGGGTTGACCTGCTGCGTGATTTCGAAGGGGCCGATGAACCGGGGGCTGAGCTTCCTCGAGGGCAGTCGGAGGCGGATGTCCCGGGTGGAGAGCCAGACCTTCTGGGCCACCACGTAGGGAGGTGTGGGTCTTCTCCGGGCATCTGCGTGGTGTTGGAAACGCCGGACTGCCCTTCTGGAGCTGATGGTGTGCACTGGCCCAGACCCTGCTAATCTCCCGGTGCCAGTCGTCGACGCTGACCACGCCGGTGGGCTCAGTATGCCAGGGGAAGAGGGGTGGCTGGTAGCCGAGTGTGCACTGGAATGGGGTGAGTCCGGTGGAGCGCTGGCGTAAGGAGTTCTGTGCGTATTCGGCCCAGGGTAGGAATTGACTCCAGCGGTCTTGATGTTGCGAGCAGAAGGTGCGTAGGAATCGACCAATCTCCTGGACCTTCCGCTCTGTTTGGCCGTTGGACTGGGGGCTGACGGCCACACCTAGGCGACCTAAGAAGGCCCGCCAGAACCGTGAGATAAACTGAGGACCTTGATCGGAAACGACATCTTCGGGGATACTGAAGTGTCGAAAGACATGCGTGAAGAATTTACACGATTTGGAAAATCGGTCAACCACAACTAAAATACAGGTAAAATCATTGGATTTGGGTAGGTCGGTAATAAAGTCCACGCCGAGGTGTGACCACGGCCTCTGGGGTATCGGAAGGGGCTGGAGCTTCCCTTCTGGGAGATGACGGGGAGTCTTCGCCATGGCACACTGGGTACACCCAGTCACATACCTCTGGACATCGCGATCCATTCGAGGCCACCAATATCGGTCGCGGAGGAGAGAGAGGGTCTGGGCAGCCCCCGGATGGCCAGTGCCTAGGGAGGTATGGAGGCTCTCGAGCGCCTCCTGGCGGAGCCCGGTGGGAACATATAGACGGTTGGCCGGGGCCTCGGGGGGTGCCGGGTCCTGGGCCACTGCTTGGGCGATGCGGCTGTCCAGTGCCCACTGGATGGGGCTCACGATGAGATGGGCAGGTAGGATGGGCTCGGTGGACTTCGGCGAGTCCGCATCCCCGTGGACTCTGGACAGCGCGTCGGCCACCACATTCTTGAACCCCGGCCTGTAAGACAGAACAAAGTTAAAACGAGTGAAAAATAGTGCCCATCGGGCTTGACGGGGATTCAGGCGTTTGGCCTCGCAGAGGTAGGCCAAGTTCTTGTGGTCCGTGAGGACTCGGAATGGGTGCTGCGCTCCCTCCAGCCAGTGACGCCACTCCTCCAGGGCGAGCTTGACGGCGAGTAGTTCCCGGTTTCCGATGTCATAGTTTTGTTCAGCCGTGGTAAACTTGCGGGAGAAGAAGGCGCACGGGTGAAGTCTGGCAGGGGACCCACTTTCCTGGGACAGGACCGCCCCGGCCCCGGTTGTGGAGGCATCTGCCTCCATGACAAAGGGTTTGGTAGGGTCCGGGAGCGTGAGGAGAGGAGCAGAGGCGAAGGAGGCTTTGAGGTCCTGGAGTGCCCGTGCGGCTTCGGGGGGCCACTGGAGTGTCTTAGGCTTGGAGCGGAGCAGGTTCGTGAGCGGGGCGACCAGCAGGCTGTAGTTTCGGATGAACCGGCGGTAGAAATTGGCGAAGCCCAACAGCCGCTGTAGCTCCTTCACCGTCGTGGGAGGTGGCCAGTTGAGCACGGCGTCTACCTTCTCCTGGTCCATCTTCACACCCCGTGAGGAGATGTGGTACCCCAGGAACTGAACTTGGCGCTCGTGGAATGAGCACTTCTCGGCTTTGAGGTAGAGGTGATGCTCACAAAGCTTGCGGAGTACCTGCGCCACATGATGGCGGTGCTCGGCTTCGTTCCGGGAATAGATCAGAATGTCGTCAATGTAAACTAGAACAAATCGGTGAAGATATTCCCGGAACACTTTGTTCATGTAAGCCTGAAACACGGAGGGGGCGTTGGCTAGACCGTAGGGCATGACGCGATACTCATAGTGTCCGATAGGCGTGATGAAGGCAATCTTCCACTCGTCCCCCTCTCGTTTTCTGATGAGATTGTAGGCACTCCGCAGGTCCAGCTTTGGGAACATCACCGCTCCACGAAGCTGCTCCAGGGCGGCCGGGACTAGGGGAAGAGGATGGCGGAACTTGACCGTCATCTTGTTGAGGGCTCGGTAGTCAATACAGGGCCGGAGCCCCCCATCCTTCTTGGCCACGAAGAAGAAGCTGGAGGCAGCGGGTGAGACTGACGGGCGGATGTAAGGCAGGGCCTCCTGGATGTACCCCTCCATGGCCTTTTGTTCGGGTAGGGATAGTGGATAAACCTTTCCTCTAGGCACTGGCTCTCCCGGCAGCAGGTCTATGGCACAATCCCAGGGTCGGTGTGGGGGGAGCTGTGCGGCACGTGCAGGACAGAACACCTCCGCGAAGTGACGGTAGTTGTGGGGAATGGCTGTGCTACGGGCTGAGAGCGGGCTTTCTACAGACGTGGAACCCACCACCAGGGGGGAGTGACAGTGACCTAGGAGCAGGGAGACAAGACAAACACACATTAAAGCACATGTCGCCCCATTTCAAAACCTCCCCCGTGGCCCAGTCCACCACTGGAGCATGTTGGACCAACCACGGACGGCCCAAGATTAGATCCGCGGTGGCCTCCTCGAGAACCAAAAGCTCGATACACTCCTTATGGAAGGCTCCCACCTGGAGCGTCAGAGGGCCCACGGCGTGTCGGATGGTCCGGCGGGTCATGGGTCGACCCACAACAGAGTGGGTCACTGGAGCTTTAAGAGTTGAGGAGGGCCCGGGCTGTAAAAGAGTTGCCGGCAGCTGAGAGGGTTACGGAAAACAACAGGGGCGACAGAACAGATGGTTGCAGACAGACTTCACTCACCTGGACGCGAGGTGGGCGTACAGGGCATGCACGTATGTGGTGGCCAGAAGCCCCACAGTAAATGCATAAACCCTGCTCGACCCGCCTGCGTCGTTCATTGGGGCTGAGCTTGACTGAATCAACCTGCATGGGTGTCTCAGGCGAGGGATCTGGAATTACAGGTCGGGTAGCAGGTGCAGCGACGCTGGGGTAAGTTGGTTGGCAGCCCTCCCTCCGGTGCGCCACCCGGATGGCGAGCTGGATGAAACGTTCCAGGCTCATGGAGTCATCGTAGGCCGCCAGGTGGAGGCGCAAGGCGGGTTCCAGACCGAGACGGAAGGTGGTGATAAGTCAGATTAGCTCAGTGTCCTGATGTAAGATTAGCCACTGTTCTATTTTCCCTTCTGTGAGGTAATTTGTTGACAGGACTGCAGGACATGCAGGACGTGTTTCCTTATATTTTACTTAGCAATGCTATCTATCAGTATAAAAGTCTCTCTATTTCATTTAGCAAGCTATTGCCCGAGAGTTGAAAACAATATGTCATGAAATAAAAATGTTACTTGAATAGAATTTCATTGCTATCATAAGTACACACAGTAAGTGGTCACAACGTACAGTAGGCCTACCTTGAACAGATGAAGTTGTTAATGGTGAATTAAGTTACATCCTAAATAATACTTTGTGACTTCATTTGAACATGTCTTTCTTGAACTTACCAGTAGATAAACATGAACTTGACACAACAGTGTGAATGTTTGTTAAATAATCAGATTAGAAATGAGAATCAGAATGTGTCTTTATTTCAGGGTAGCCTACATAAAGCAGTAAGTAAAGGTGTTTCAATGATGAGTTATGATGAATGCATGGTAATAAGACTCTGAATTTTATTTAGGGTACACAAAAGTAAAACTAATTAAAGATGTATATATTGTGGTCCAAGATGAATACATCATGTGTTGACACACACATAGGACTGCACTGCAACATCAGTCAAGGAGGCTACCCTTGGATCTCCAAGTTACCTGACGAGATTTGTTCAGAGGTGCTTTGACACGGACGACAGATCCAGCCAGCTGTTTGCAACACTCTTCATCGCCAGCTGCTCCGGCGTGATTGTTTAGAGGGAGAGCTCCAGATCGTCTTCCCGAAGACGGGAGGCTGCGTGGAGCCGGAAGAATTGTTCGGCGTTTTCAAACTGACCTTAAGGAGGCAGCCTTAAGGTGATTTCCAAATGCCCCTCTTGTTGAGTGAGTGTGTTGCGACTGGTTGATGTAAGGAGTTCATTTGTTGCTTGTTTGTTAGCAGATTCAACGGCCGCGGTCAAACAGTGCTGGTGCTTCCGGGACCCGTTGGAGTGATGTCAGCATGGCTACGTGTAATGTCTGATCTTATGTGGGACAGTAACGAGAGCTGGGCAACGTGTGAGTCAAAATAAGGGACCAGCTCTTACGAACTGAACTCAATCTCTGCCCTGCCATTTGGGAATTGTGGTGGGGAAAGACTGTATTGTAAGTGGAGGCTGTTATTGGCCGGGGTTTGCATTGGGTTTTTTTTTTTTTTTTTTTTGGTCGGAAGGGACTCCAATCCGAACGGAAGTTTTACTTTTCTACTTTATACATGTATTTTTGTTCTTTTGGGCATTGGTCTGTGCGGGGAGTAGGCAATAGAATTGTCAGCGGCCTGAGTGGAGTTTTTTTCTATTTGAGCATGTGTGCAAACCAGAGCGTGGAGAGTTATTTTATCTGCTGTGCTTGGCTCATTATTTGTGTGGGGATTGCTGTGTATTCTGTGTGTTGTTGTCACTGCATTAGAATTTTAGCTACACTGTGCAATTGCTGTTGGCCTGCTATCTCCCTTTTCCTAGGTCCATAGGGTGGCAAATCTATGAGTTGCTATAATAAAGTATTGTAACATTTGATCCCAGCCTACTGTTTCCGTGCTGTGGTGTGTGCTGGGATCTCTAGCTCTGGGGGTGTGCCTGAGTTGGGTGACACCCATTCTTCTTGGCGTAGTCGGCAGGATCCCAGCACTGCCCACAGCATGGAAGCAGCCACTGGATCAGGGACCAATGCAGGCACATCGGCCATGCAAACGTCTAGACCAGAGGCAAGTACAGTTAATGCATTTCAGGAATGGCGTGCACAGATGGAGGCGTTCCTGAGGGCTCAAGGCCTAAGTGGACAACAGCGGGTGGACTTTGTCATGAGCGCCTTAGAAGGTGAGGCAAAGCAAGAAGTTCAACTTGTTGCACCTACTAGTAAAGGTCCAGTGCCGGCAGGGCACGAGTTCGCCTCCACAAGTTACA
This sequence comes from Tenualosa thibaudeaui, assembly GCA_027481765.1. Taxonomy (NCBI): domain Eukaryota; kingdom Metazoa; phylum Chordata; class Actinopteri; order Clupeiformes; family Clupeidae; genus Tenualosa; species Tenualosa thibaudeaui. Next base: position 5,599,586 of record JAIFZK010000227.1, read on the forward strand.
TCATTAGTGGCGTGCGGTGGATCCAGGTCCAGAGGAAGGTGATGACAAGGTGTTGCGGGCCCAGTTTGCAATGGGACTCAGACCTTGCCCAGTTCAACAGGAGCTACAGCGCCAGCTGCGACGAAGGCCTGATATGTCTTTCACTGACACCTGTAAGGAGGCCAAAGCTCTGGAGAAGGAGATGGGCCCGGGGGATATCCAGGTGTGCCGAACCTACACTCCGGAGCAAGCCCTTTCTACTACAGCCCCTAACTCCACCTGGCAGCAGTGGAAAGGCTCTTTGAAATCAGAAGTTCAGCAGGAGCTTAAAGACCAGTTAGCTGCTCTAGGTAAAGCCCTGACAGATGACCTCCGAAACCTCTACCTCCAGGGACGTAGGACTGACCTTCTCATAAGAGAACACCACAATCCAGCTGTGGGCGTACCTTCCCTGAGACCCCATGCTGCTAGGGGTGCCCTAGGGGATCACAGCCATATCAATGGTGCCCAAGGGAGACCCATCTGTTGAGACTGCGGGGAGTCGGGTCATATCCAGCGGTTCTGCCCTGAGTCCTTGGATTTTTAGGGCGAGCTACCGAGGAGGCCCAGGTAACGACGGCAGTAAGGAAGCCCTCCATGGTAGGAGAATGCCCTCAAGTAGAGGTTAGTGTCCGTGGTAAAAGGATTCCTGTGTCTTAGATGCGGGATCCCAAGTGACTTTTTTTCAGAAGCATTTTTGTACAGATGAACTTCGTGATGCAGGTGAGGTCCCATGGCTGACCTTGCGGGCAGCAAATGGTTTAACCATCCTGTATGTGGGGTATACTGTGCTGGACTTTGAAGTGGGTGGGGTACAGCTTTTGGATAAGGGCATGGTGATTGTGAAAGATTCATGCCTTGGGCCTGACTGTGGGATATTGGGAATGAAAGTTATTGCTGATTGTTGGGCACAGGTCTTCCAAGGGGCCCATCCCAGGGAGGTGGCGTTTAGGTCGACCAGCAGCCCAAGGGCAGGGGCTGCCTGGACTCAAGCTAGGCAGATATTGATGACTACACTAGGGCCTTCCCTTCAGGGAGTCACAAAGCAAGAGCCCCAACCGCCAGTGATACTTCCACCTAAAATGGAGGTGATGCTGTGGTAAAGGTCTGGCTAGTTGTTTGGTTATGGAGGAAGATTTGGATAATGGAGACCATGAGTGGCGAGTGGCAATGACTCTCAGCTGGCTGCGTCACGGGCGGCTTGCAGTTCGCCTGTGCAACCCTTACCCTTTCAGCCTAACCTGTTCAGCTTCCCCAGGGTCGTCCATTGGCGTCAGTGGCCCAGGTGATGGCCAACGATGTGCAGGGACGGAGAGAGCTGGTGCTGACTAGTCCGGAGCCGGCAGTAGTAGAGGTAGCAGTGCAGCCTGTCCGAGCTGCAAAAACTTAAGAACATCCTGTGTTGACGCTACAAGGGGAAGGTCTGACCGTGGACCAACAGAACCGGTTGGCCGCCCTTCTGCGACAGTGGGCACCAGTGTTTGCCACCAATGGAGATGATTTTGGGTGGACCAATGCGGTCTTGCACCAGATTCCCACAGGCAGTGCACCCCCTGTACGAGAGTGATATCGTCCAGTCTCACCTAGTCTTTACCCTGAGTTGCGTGCACTGTTACAGGGCATGTTGGAGAATGACGTTGTAAAGGAGAACGCGAGTCCCTGGGCTGCTCCTGTTGTGCTGGTCCGGAAGAAGGATAGCTCCTGGCGCTAAATGCTGTAACCCATAAGGATGCCTATCCCCTCCGCCGTATTGAGGAGTCCCTTACTACCTTGAAGAAGGCCACGTGGTACACCACCTTGGATTTGGCATGTGGGTATTGGCAGGTCGAGGTGGATCCTCGTGGCCAGGAGAAGACTGCGTTTACCATGCTGTTGGGGCTGTATCAGTTTGAGAGGATGCCCTTTGGCCTGTGCAATGCCTCCGCTACGTTCCAGCGCCTTATGCACCGTTACCTAGGTAACCAGGTGAAGGATTTTCTGTTAGTGTATCTTGACGATGTCATTGTGTTCTCTCCCTGTTTTGATAGTGATTTGGCCCATTTGGAGCAGGTCTTCAAACGCCTTCAGTCCCATGGGCTTAAACTCCAGCCCTAGAAGTGTCACCTTTTCAGGCAGGAGGTACGTTATCTGGGGCATGTAGTCATGCGTGTATGTGGCTACTGACCCAGAGAAGACAGCTGCGGTACAGGACTGGCCGGTGCCCAGTACAGTGAAGCAGGTCCGGTCGTTTCTGGGCTTTGCTGGCTATTACAGGCGGTTTATTCCTGGGTTCTCAAAAACGTGAATTACCGCTATACTATTAAGTACCGCCCTAGGTCTAGGAATGGGAATGTGGATGGCCTATCCTGCTGGTCAGGGGAGACTGGGGTGTGGGCAGTCCAGGCTGCCTCGGAAATGGCACCTCAGGGGGGCACCCGGGATCTACCTGAGGTTGTGGCCCTTCATGCGCCCCTGGCTGGTCAGTGGAGGGACATGCAACGAGTGGACCCTGCCCTTCAACAGCTTTATGTGTGGAAGGAACAACAAGCCTGCCCTGGGGATGTGTACCCTACCCTATCCCGACGGATGCAAAGGCTGCTGGCCGAGTGGGAGCAGATCGAGATCCAGGATGGGCTATTGGTGCGACAGGTGAGGGAGTCCTACTCAGGCATCAAAGCCTGTCAGGTTCTAGTGCCTCATGGGGAAGCCCATGCGGTGTGGCAACAGTATCATCAGGCCTCTGGGTATGCCAGCAGCGAACGGACCTTGGAGCTTCTGCGGCGGAGGTTCTTTTGGCCTGGGATGGCCACGGACAGTAGCACCTGGACACAGGATTGTCTGACGTGTGCCCTGAGTAAGGCTGGGCCGGAGGTGATGGCTCCTCTGCAGTCTATTCAGACCACCTACCCTTTTGAAGTAGCGGGGCTGGATTACCTGTCCCTAGGGAGACCAGCAGATATACCCTTATATCTTGGAGGTTACAGATCTGTTTTCTCGCTATGCGGTAGCTGTGCCCACCCGTGATCAGACCGCCTTGACAGTGAAGGCCTTGTGGGGTTCCTTCATACAGAGTTTTGGCTGCCCAGAGCGGATCTCTGACTGGGGGGGAGTGTTTGAGTCTGAGCTGATGCGGAAGCTGTGTGCCCTGTATGAATGTGTCAAAAGTCGGACCACCCCATACCATCCACAGGGCAATGGGGCTATTAAACACTTTAACCAGACGCTCCTATCTCTGTTGAGCTTGTTGCATGTTGAAGAACAGGTCCAGTGGCCATCTAAGCTGCCTGCATTAGTAGAAGTGTATAATAACACAATTCATAGTGGTACAGGATTAATGTCTCATTTTGGTGTGTCTGGCAGGCATGCTCCCCTCCCGGTGGACCTGTGTGCAGATGCCCGACCCCAACGAGAACGGACCACCCTGGATGGGTGGGTGCATCAGCATCATCGGACCCTGACAATGGCCTGTTACAACAGGAGGGCTCGGGCCACAGAGCTGCTGCCAGGGGAGCATGTGCTCATCCGGAATTTTCGATGCTGTGCCCGGGGCAAGTTGGAGCCAAGGTGGGTCCCTTCACCCTTTGTGGTTTTGTTGCAGGTGCAGCCTGGACAACCTGTTTACCATCTACGACCATAAGGTAAAGAGGGGCCCATACGCACCCTTCATCAGAATAACCTGAGGCCTTGCCCTGTTTGTCTACAAAGTCTGCTCGACCCCACGGTAAATGGAGCACCGGAGTCGACTGGTGCAGGAGCTTCAATGCCCTCGGTGGCCAGTGGTGGAGCTGTCGGTGCCTGATGTTGCAGCACCGCCACCCGCTATGGAGGTGGCTTAAGAGTCCCTTCCAGTACCCCATAAAGGTGAGGTTAGTGAAGGGTCTATGCCTCTGGTCAGACAATCGCAAAGGTCTAATCTTGGGGTTCATCCACAAAGGTATAGGCCGTGAGAGGGGTTTGGGGCGACCACCAATTAAGTGGGGGGGCTGGGCATTGTGTGTATATTTCCATGTTTTACGTGTATGAGTAATGAGTTACATGTTAACCTTAACAGGACTGGAGAGGTGAAGTCAATCAAACCATAGCCCTGTTGTTCGAAGTTGCCGAGTGCTGTCAGTAGGAATAAGAAGGAGAGCTTTTTTAAGAGGAAGGTTTAGTTTTCCTATGCTCTGTTTGGTCATCGTTAGCTGCTGGTTCGAAAATTCAGTCTGTGATGTACCAAAATTTCTCATTCTTATTCCTACCAACAGCACTTGCCAACCTCAAACACTAGGGCTATGGGTTGATTAACTCTTGACTATTGTTTTAGCTGTTCAGATTATCAGGAAGATGTCTAGCAAAAAACTCAATAATATAAATGGGAAAATGCCAGATGAACAATGGTCATGAACACTGCCCATCAACATTGCTCAAAAAGTTGTCATGTGTATCATATGAAATCTGAGGTGTTAATGTGCTATGTTTCTTACAAACCTCCAATTTCTGTTCTGTCTTTAAAAGTGAGCCGTGCTCTAAGGTGCAGCTGAAACAAACTGCAACAGAACCTGCTTTCTCGTGCAGCTTTAAGCTTCTCACACACCTGCACAGAATTCTAGCCACGCTCCTCAGTTGTTCAAAGGTAATTTCTCATTTGAGGCTCTGGCTTTTCTCATTTGGCCAAACTGTGCAGCCATCCTCAATCCCCCACCCTCCACACACATGCACAGGCACACACAGCCTATTCTGGAGACCTACACATACACACATATGCAGAAACACATGCATAGGCGCACACAGCCTATTCTGGAGGCCTACACACACACACGCGCGCGTACGCACGCACGCACGCACGCACAGACTCACTCATCCTGTTCTGGAGGCCTCACCTCCAGAGTGAGACCTTGGAACTGTCACTGTGCAATCCTCCCGCGGTAACGAGCTAAGATGGGAACGATCGTGATCTAATGGAGCGTGATTGAATGAGAAATAATTGAATTAAGCCGGGGCAAATCCTCACAGGGGGAAGAAATGAATCAAGGCAAGGCGTCTCAGCTGTTGACTGACGATCAGACACAGTTTAGGGCTGTTTTTGTTCATTTCGCTCACATCTGACAGATGCACCTTGTATGAATTCCTCACAATGTGTGTGTGTGTTTGGGTTGTTTTTTTTTAAACCAAAACCAAGTCGGCTGGAAAATCCACAGCATATTGTGGTGCCTCTGCATTTTATCACTAGTTTTATGAGGCCTTTGAGCCATAGTAGTGGAACTCTGTGTGATCCTTTTACAAATCACTGCCTCTCTAATACATCCCTGCAGCATGTCAGGTTAAAACTATGGGCATGTTCATGAAGATCAGCACCTTTGCAAATTGAGAGGTATATATCAAAGAGCTAGTGAAGCAGTGGCCGTTGATGACCTGGTGCTTGACTGTAGTGGTAAAGAAGCCATGCTGATGTAATCAAGACCGCGATGACAGATTTATTTGTAATTGCTAACAATATAATATAGTAGTAGACATGATACAGATTTCACACTTTTAATCGCTATCTGATACTTCTGCTGTATGTTTTATGTCTTCTGCTATGTGAAATGATCATATTTCAGTGTGATGTGTGTATAAACACAAGTGCTCTTATGCATGCAGCTTAAATAACAGCTTGAAATGTCCCATTTATTCACACACTTTGGTTCTTACCATTTTTTAAGCCATATGCACTTATTCCAGCCTTGTTTTTTCAGAGGTAGCTATGTTACTAGTAATTATGAGTAATTCTGCATGAAGAGTGAGTGGCATGTGGTACACACATAGTTAGATTGTAGAAGTTAGTTTTTGTTGTGTTAAATTCACTTGAATAATCACACTCTTGAATATGTAAGGGATAACGTTCTGCGAGAAGGTCATGATCAAGGATTATTCCACTACTTGATCAAATTTCCTATTGCATTATTTTCAGATAACTGCACACCTAAGAAGTAGGCTAGTTCCACTTTTCTGGACGTATTACACTTCAATTCGCCCAACTCACTGTGAAGTTTAAGTAGACTGTCATGTTAACGTGTCACAGGCTTACAATTTAGCAGCCTGACTGACGTTCACAGCAGAGCGACATGTTAACTTGTGATCGAGATGGATTTAAACTCTGTTACACTGTGTTTAGGAGTATGGGAAACGGTGATTCTACAAAAGCCGAGACGGGATAGAGTGCTTGGGTATGATGCTTGATAATGACAGATTGAACTAACGACCCATGTTTGATCATAGCAACCATCCCTTTAGAACTAGTATTGGCAATTTATTTCCATACATTTTGAATGAGTCGAAAGAAGTAGTTCTGCATACGAGTCTAGGTCAAAATGTGTAAATTGCTAGCAAAACTATAGTGCAGATGTGGCAACAGTGGTATAAGCGTGATAATGAACTTCACGGCATGCGTATATTGAATATTGCACTGATCAAGGTGTAAAGGTAAATGTATTATCACCTCGAAAGTGCAATATTAAATGATATACGCACGCCGTGTTGCTCATTATCCCTTACATAACTCCCGACAGAGTGATGGGAGCCTGACTCCTGCGGAGGGCTCTTGAATCACTGTGAAGGGAGTTATTCCATGATAATGACTGCCACGCAGAATGTTATGTTGTGCAGAATGTTATGTTATGTTACATTGCTTGTAATTTTAATTATTAAGATGGATAATAGCTTACATGAAAAAATGCTAGTCTTATAACTGAAAGATCCGCTGATTGGTTATGGCAACGTTCTTTTTCACTTTTCTTAACAGCAGTCTGTAATACTGGCAACGTCCGTTATCAAGACATATCAGTCTGTAGTCCCTTTGAAGTGAACGGAGCATTCTTCAGCATTCTAAAGACCCATGTAATAAATATGTACATCGAATGCCTCTGATTTCAGGAAGAAATAATGATATGCTCTTATTGGCATTTAGTTTGTATGCAGAGGTGTTCTGTGCAGTAGAAAAAACACAATATATAAATAACAAATTAAAAACCACTGAATTAAAAGGTCAGACTTTTGACTGGCACTGTATATACATGTATAGGTCTGTTTAAACACAAATAGCCATCTTCATACACCAACCCTCTTGTGTTCCCTTTCACCCTGGTCCTTCTGTCTGTCTGTCAAAGAGGATTCTTCATGCTTTAATTAGGTACATGGTGGTAATCTGTGTAGCTCCTCTCCCTGTGGTGTGGGCCACTCACTTATAGGATGCTCTCATCACTGTGTCCAGGGCAGCTTTAGCTTGCCTGGGTCAACTGACAGAGGGATTATTGAGAGGATGTTCCCAAACTGACTGTACCAAATCCAATCTTATGGTGTTTTGTTGTGATGACCTTAAGGGGGGCTGCTACATTTGCTTAAATGTACTGGCCTGTTTGAAATGAAAAGAGCCGTGCTATTTTTTTTTTTCATCCTCATGGGTGGGCAAGTATGGTGTCAGTCTGTTAGTCACTCTTTCAGTCTGAGGTTGGGAAAGGTTAGCATAGAGAGGGTATGAACGGGGGGGGGCGGGGGGGGGGGGTATGTATGATGATGGGGTGCAACTGTGCGAAAGGGAGCAAATAGGGCCCCTGTCTTTCAGTGGAGCCATTGAACCATGCACACACACACAGACACACTCACACCCTGCAGGAGATGAAACCACTAAGATACAAAAGCTCCAGACTAAAAAAAAAACACCTCTTCCCTCTGTCTTTCAGTCTCACTTAGATCAATAGGAGGCGAATGATAGCAGGGGGTAGACACTTGGTGCTCCAGTGTTGGTGACATCTGCTACCCATCACCAGGAGACTTGATTGATTGAAGACACAGTCAGTCTCCCAAAGCCAGTGAAAAGCGGAATAGAAGAAAAAAAACCCAGAACAAAACCCCAAAAGAGCAGTGACAGTTTCCTGCACTCCCTCGCCACAATCTCAGATGGGATTGATGCAATATCTCAGTTTTTTCTTCCTGCACTGTGCACTGTGTGATTTTGAGAAACTGACACAATGAGTCATCCCTTACTCCTAACCCCACATACAGTTTCCCCCAGATATAGCACCTCTTATCACCTCTTTCTCCTCTCATACACACCCTATATTATATGGATATTAAATGCTCTTAAACAACACACACACACACTCACACACACATAGAGCCCTCCAAACACAACCTACCCATGAAAGGTGAGAAAATGGGGTAAAGGGAGTGAAATCTTCATCTAATTATGGAGTTTCTATAAAGCCAGTCCAGAGGGAATGCTTATTTTCGCCTCCTTTGGGAAGATAGTGCTGCGTGACAGACAGGCTCACTGGCAGACATAAACACACCCATTCAGTGTTGTCACACTCATTACGTGGTGTCACCTTGCACACTCAGCTGCTACAGAATCTAGGGAAGCAGTGCTGCAGTGGTAAAGAGTCTGACCGAGGGTCCATGACAGCATTCTATAGGCCGATTTCACCACAAAGGACACTAAATGGAGAGAGGGATAGAAGCAGGATAGAAGGTAGAATGCGTTAAGACTGTTTATGAGATCATGTTAGATGAATTAAACTCATAGGGTGACAAAGATGACCTATGTGTCTAAAAGACAGAATGTTAAATGTTTATGGCTTTTTGCTTTGCATTTAAACACCAGTGTTGATAATAATACTAAAGCAAATTAAAGTCAATGAGTAACCAGTTTGGTGTAACCTAAACTGTTTTATTTTATTATTTTTCTGTTTACTGTTTACATAACCCATTCATAGCAGCTCTCGTAAATTCCTCAAAAAGCATGACTGTTTTGTAAGACATGAATCAACATTCATACCCAACCTTACATAAATGGGGAAGTCGGAATGATGTATCAAAATAAAAGGCCATAGGTTTCAAAGCAGGATTACCATTTTGGTTATAAAGCTGTTACCTGATTTCACATCAAAGTTAATCTGTTCATGGGCAAGTCTATTGTTATGGTTGACAGAACAGGTCTGTTACTTTACATTGGTTGCCACCTTATAAATCAGTATACAACAATTTGTATGATTTGCTTAGACCACCCTTGACACTCAGAGACATTTTTGTGTTTTCTTTAGAGATAAAGGATAGAACTATTCAGTTATGTCATTAGTATGTACATACTGATTTCTCTATGAAAAGAGTTAAAGATAATTCTCATAGTTCAAATAATACAGCCTTGTATCAATTGCAGTATCAGTTGGTCAAAGCAGAAAGTATCTGCCCAATGGGAAGCAAAGTATCCCAATGGATAGGTTTCAGTTGCTTTGCACAAAGTGAAACGATGTGAAAGCATTTGATGCATCAGGCTAACACATTTATGCACTTTTTAAAGAAAGCATCTCAATGTATTTCTAGCATGAGTGACCTTTGGCCTCCAAAATCGAATTGTTTCATCTTAACCTTGCTCACTAAAAACTGAATAGTTCACACTAGTGCAACAACTCACCGCAGGTCAACCATGTCCATGACAACACCGCTAGCTAAATTTGCGGCATATGCGTAATCAAAACAAATTCATTTAGCATAATTATTTTAAATATTTTATTTTATTAGGTTATTTTGTACAAATTAATATTTTTTTTACCTTTTTACATTTTTCAACTGCCCAAATTCCTCCAAAGAGAATCACATCATGGAATGGGAGAGGGCCAAGGTCATAAGAGCAGAAAATAATAAATTCTAGCTAGAGGCCAGAGAAGTCCAAAAATGAGCCCAAAGGACAGCAAACCAAGCTGAGGTTTCATACTTGTTGTCACGTATCTTGAATGCTGTCCTACACAGACAAAGAGAATTATGGTCATCCTGCTAATCAAGGTAGGACAACTTAAACATGCATAAATAAACAGCATCAACACTCCGGATTGGTGATAGAGAACCAGGAGAGATATCTCTTGCTTCCAAAAAAAAAGACAATTTGACAAATTTTTGTTTGTTTTGTTTTGAATAAGTGGCACTACACAACACAAGGGAGGTTGAGTGCTCATTGGATATGTCTCCTTGAGACCTATGTACCAGTAAAATTGTATTGGTCAATTCATTGTAATTCTTGCAGAGGCTCTAGTACAGAGGAGGAGCTGTCTCTGGGGACCAAAATAGCTCAGGACACATGAGCCCACAGGAGTTCTATGCCTGGTCAGTTTGACTAACCCAGTGTTTCGGTGTCCCAAGAATCACTGATGGTAACGGTTCTGGAGATATTCTACGGCGCCCTGGCTCTGGTGAGACATCTGGAGCTGGCGATGGGGTCTGAGAGGGGAGTGGAGAACTGATCACCTTCTCTGCAGTTCTGGTGAGCCTCTGTAGTGTCACTGTACATCCACCATACCACTCAGGGATAGCGTGCCCCAGCATACTCTCGATTGTAGCCCGATAGAATAAGACCAGCAGGTCTTTGCTGTTGAGGGTAAGATTTTTGCCGTCACTCCACTCTGTCAGTCGCTGGAGCTTATCTCTGTAGGCTGTGTCTTTTGTGATGAGTTCTACCAGAGTGGTGTCATCGGCAGATTTTATGATCATGTTGCAGGGGTGTGTGGGAGTGCAATCATATGTGTATGTTGTGTACAAGAGAGGGCTCGGCACACAGCCCTGTAAAGAGCAAGTGCTGAGCGTCAGGACAGGTAAACTCCTGTTACTAATCCTGACAGACTGTAGGCGGTCAGTGAGGCAGTCCTTGATCCAGGCGCACATGGTGGTGGGGAAATACAAGTTGACAAGCTTGTTTATGAGGATGTTCGGGATGATGGTATTGAAGGCTGAGCTGAAATCGATGAAAAGCATCCTTACTGACGTCCCAGGATTCTCCAGGTGCAGGGCAGTGTGGAGGTGGCAGTGGAGATGGCATCCTCAGTGGACCTGTTTGCCTGTAGCGGTCAAAGCTGGAGGGGGCAGTCCTTGATGTGCTTTAGGTCCAGCTTCTTGAAGCTTTTGCCATCACGGGTGTGAGTGCGTAGTACTTAGAGTATGCACTGAGCATTTGTTACTCTTCATTATTTGCCATGAACTATTGGGCATGTATAAAGACCTACCGAATTGAAGCTTTATTATCAACTCTGCAGCATTCACGGAGGCATATTTATTAAGTGTTGTAAAGTCATTGACTGTCTGATAGCTGCTTAACTGCTAAAGATAGGCATGTGGTCTGGGTGTGTGAACAAAATGCATGGAGCTGCTTCATGAAGACCAGACTTGTGACCCGGGTGAGTCGGGAATTCTAGTCTATGAACATGTTTTCCTGCTGCACCGCCAGTGCATAATTACTCTTCAGAGCAGTCAGGCAATAATTGAGGCCTCAAAGTTATTATAGTATAAACACTTCTTCTTCCAACAAACAGAAAAAAATATGTAGGCCTAGTACATTTAAAGTTTCTGAGAGAGGAAAAAAGGTTTTGAGAGAGAAAAGACAGGACCACTCGCTTCTATGTTAATACATATTCAATGTACATGCAAAATGTATCTTAGGCCTACACAAATCAGAATGATATTATGAGTGGAATGAGCTCATGACCTCGTGGTGAGTGTATTCATATCGGTGATGCTGTATATCAACGCAGAGATACAATATCCTTTCACTGCTTGCTCTTTGACTGAGACGCTGATCTGCTAACTGCCATTCTGACAGTGTGGCAGTTAGCTCTTTCCTGGTGTGCCTTTAATAACCTTTCTCCCCCCTGACTCATCAACCATGTTCAGGTGTTAACACTTAATTAGCCCAGTTGGCCATATCAGAGTGATCACACTTCAACGTGCATTGTAAATCAACATGTATGCCATTACACACACCATATACACATGGGAACATGGGGAATTCTGCCTAAACCTTTGAATGCTCCACAAACACAGCAGTCACACAACTGAGGTCAACTACTGTAGTTCTTTTGCAGAATTATGAAAGTCACCAGACTGTGCATTGATTTCATCAGTGTTGTATTGATTGTCATGATGCTGAGAATTATGGTCAATCCTGTATAACATGTATATGATCTGGTATACATGAAGTAGCATAGATTCTAGTCAGATTTTGTCATGTTAAAGCAATACCAGACAAGCCTTTGATATTTTACCTCTGGAGCTTCACCTTACAAAATAGCAACAACATTGTACATCCTTACCAATCCATATGAATTTATTTGCAAACCAAAGAATAGGAACCAGCGATGATCATTTATGTAGGGTTATGACTGACAAGATAATATACACAATTTTTAGTTTTGTTTAACACCGCCATGCTTTTTAAGATCCTGCAAGTGTAATAACTGCGGAATCTACACTAGAGGCGGCCGAGAGAGCTTTCATTCATGTGTCCTTAAATGCCAAGGATTCAGATCTCAACTTATCTTGGTCTGGGTTTTGGATTTTGCTTCTATCCTCCTATCCTGACTATTAATCTGTTCCTTGTTTCTCTCTTTTTGTCTGGTCTCATTGACCATGGTTTAGGGCTGTCGAAGTTAACATGTTAATAGTGCATTAACGCAACTTTATATTATAATGATTTAAAAAAATACCCGTTAATGCAGGGTATTTAACAGGGTATGTAACTGTTAGCTAGATTTTAATCTTGACCATTATATTTCATCATAAACAATGAGATAACATGGGTTTAAGTGTAAAAAATTAACTTGTCCTTTAAGCAAAAATACAGTCTTTTACTTCTCAAAATCGCACTTTGCATATATGCCTATTATTCCAATTTCCAATTCTTTTGGAAAGAGTGTATCATCATAAGATATTCTGAACATCATAATTTATCTAAATTAATTTGGAGATTGTACCAAAAACTGCTCTGCTAAAAGGATACCTCAAATAAGTTACATGGTGTTACTTTAAATTCTTAGATTTGTGCAAATGCATTTCAGTTCCATGTAGTTATGGATCAAAACATGACAGGTCAGGTTGGTTAAAGAGATGCAGCCGAGCAGGGAATTTAAAGTCCTTAACTCTCCTTGTGATTTTGTGGAGAAACAACATGAGGGACTCATCTCACAGGTGTGCTTGCTTTCCCTGGCTGAGCTATTGGAGGGCCTACACCATTATCCACCATTGTAAGTGCTCGACTCCAGCAGCCTCTCCTGTTCCTTTGAGCTCCCCTCTGCCCCCAAGATGTGCTTGGGCTGACTGCCACATTACACAGGCAGAATAGCAGCTCTCAGTTAAAACCCTTTATCGGGCATGTAACCATATTTGGTCATTTCCAAATGTGCTCCCATGCCTCCCTGTGAGGTCGTAGAACCACATGGATTTATCTCAGCCAGTCTCTAGAGCTCAGGCTATGTCATAGGTAGGGTCTTAATGGCATCTGACCAATTTCCAGTGATTATAATTTTTGTATGTAATTTTTGGGGGGGAACAAATACCCTAGACAGGCAAGGAACCATATATATTGTAACTTCATTGACCTTAATTTCCTCCATGAAACAATCTGGGGTTCAAATATTAAATTTACAAGGATTTTAATGAGGGCCCTATACAGGGCTGAAGCGATAGTTCGGAGTAATTCCAACCATAGCCCTCTTTTACAAGCTTGCTAACTTCAGGGTGTAAAAGGACAACTTTATCAAAAACCTTAGGTGTTTTTGACATTCTATCAATATGGTTGTTTCTTCATTTACATTTATGCATTTAGCAGACGCTTATATCCAAAGCGACTTACAATTTTTTGTCTGCTATCAATTGTTCAGGGCCAGTCTCCCCTAGAGCAATTCTGTTTCTGTTTTGATGTCATTTTTGATGTCATTTTTCACAATGTTTTAACCTAAAATATGTCACATAGCTCCTTCAAGGGACATCATTATGCTGGAGTGAAACTGTACCCAGCCTGTGACTGCAGGAGTATGATCTATTCAATTCTCAACCAAAACATGACTGTAGTGGAGCTCTTTTGGTCCTGCACTGGCTCTCTGTCTGACTAACTTAACAACAACAAAAAAAATCATAAAACACACACAAAGCAAAGGTGGGCAGTGAAAGAGTAAAGGTTATAGACACAAGTCTTCAGTTATCACTACCAGCTACCTCAGTCTCATTCCATCAATGGTGTCTTCTTTACCACTTTGCCAAAGACATCTGTCTAAAGAGATGTTTGAACAAAAAGTTTATAATGTCTGACAGATAATGAATTTGCCTGGTCATTTTTGTAAAATAAAGCCAGCCAAGACTTTTAGTCTCATACTGTTCTACAAAGTTGGCAAGTTGACTGTGGAGACTTCTTACTCATGAGGCAAATACTTTGACTTAACTTTAACAACCATCATCAGTAGTGAATATTATTTACCCAATGCATCTTAGGTTATCCTAAATTGTGCACTGAAACCACATCTAAATTTCTTTTTTTGCTGAATAAGTAGTTTCTGTGACTGCCCTGTAGTTGATTGAATCCAATTAGTATTACTGAAAATCCCCTGGTTTGTGACTTCCCCTTATCTCCAGTGTGTCTACCCCTAAACTCAGGTTTGGGTCACTGCCATTCCTTCTTTATTTATCAACACAAATATCAGTGACCTCTCTTTGAATTAATGAACAAACAATAGTAATATTGTTCAGCAGAGTATTCTTCTGTTCTTCTGTTGTTGTTGTTGATGATGTTGCTGTAGAGAACAGCAGTCTTTTTCCAGGGTTTTTTTTTCAACAGGCTTGTGCCATATGGCTCATATGGTTCAGTAATGAGTTCTTAGTCTCAAGTAGTTAATTGCAAAGAAAACAAAACTACAACAAATAAGTCATAGAATGGCAATGCTACCTGGACAGTACACCTTGTGTAAGTCGACTAACATCAGCACCACCCCTTTCAAAACCCATTCCAGCTGCGATGCCAGCTGAATCAATAGTGCGCACAGACACCGACCCGAGGATGCAAGCGCGAGCTGTGTAGCAGTGCTGAAGACGAGAAAAAAGTGTTTCCTATACATTTTCCCATAGTATTTGACTTCTTAAGTTTTTGGAAATGTCTGAGTATTTTGGTGTTTGACTGTGATTCCTCTTAAACGCCCTCGATAGTCTGCAGTAGCCTCCTCAGCCTGCATTTTGCTGCAGCTGCGACTCCTCAATGAAGCTCATTGTAGCGACAACACGTTGTTAGGGCAGCCGAGCTGACTGAGCGGTGCAGTGAATGTAATCACACTGAGCGGAGCGGAGCTGTATGTCGGTGGCATCGCCCGGCTGTGCGGGAGCAGGACAACAGATTTCTAACACACGACGCGGTAAGAAATGTGTAGTATTTAAGGTTCTTACTTTCAATGGTTGCAAGAATATCTCAGTATTTTACTTTTCGTGTGAATACAGTTGTGTGCGTAATTTACGCAGCGGAAAGGAGTAGTAAACGTAAGAAGTATTCACCAGAAATTTTTGCGAGGGATTTGATATCAAGACGTGAAGTTCAGGTGTAGAAAATCGTTAGCATTTATTCTTAACAATTAAACGTAGGCCCATTTGAGGAATTCTATCCAAAATGCCTTTCATTTAGCAAATATTTTATTTGAAAACGATTTATTTAGCTACTCCAAAGAGACTATACGACTGTTTCCTACATGTGGTCCGGTTCGTGATGGCTACAGAGCAAAGCGCATCAATAAGAAACTTCGGACGAGATTGCATTCTGAATGCCATATCAAATATCCTCTCTTTGCAAAAGCAAAGGTTCGGTCGCTTTAGTTGCTTGCACGGCAAAATAATAAATAAATAATAATAATCAAAGTATAAATATATATATTATAATGTAGGTATAGTTGAGTGTGTTAAAGAACGTAGAAAACATTTGATCTGATATAGATAGCTAGAGAATGTTTACAACAGAGTATGCATTATTATCTTTCCTGCAGTTTAAAATTGGATTAGGCATGTCTAATAAAGACATGTTATTAACCGGCCAAGTACCAAAGGAATTTGGGTGTAGAAGAAATGCACTGAAGTTGGACAGGTAGGTTACTTCTAGAGTAGTGAGTGGGTTATGAGTTGCTTTCAAAGAATGCGACGTCTTTACCTTGTGAAAAAGGTACAAACTTGTTCATGGTTGCAGGAGGCAAAGTAAACTAAACGAGTTCTGATGAATGATCTGACCAATATTTGCATCCCTTTTGAAACATGTTCTGTTTGGCGTAATAAAATGTTATATGTGTTCATTGCACAGACAACGATGGAGATTTCGATCGGTTGATGTTAAACCGAGGAAATAAAACTGCATTAGAGAAGGGGTACGGTAACTGATCGAGCAGTCTAAAACCTTTTCTCAATGCCGAGTCCTACATGGCCACTAGGTGGTGTGAGTAATGGATATGTAATACCCGAGTTGTTCCAGCGAGCATATCTGGGGTGGTGGGGCAGAAGGTTGCAAACAGTACGGCAAGGTATAGAACAAATGGGAAAATTTGTGACAACAATCTACATTTAGTGGAACAGCAACTATAAGCTTAAGTAGATAAATAAATACATTTCTGTGTGTATGATGGTAAAGAAAGCATATTTAGTATAAATAGTAAAGATTTTGCATAGCACAGCAGTGTAATATTGGAGACAAGTGAGAAAAAATGCAGTGGAAAATGGAAATAATTATGCTTTTTTTCTGAATGGCAAGTTCTTAAAGGACACCTTAAAGCATGTCTTTGCTACGCTGTTTCTCTCTAAGTCTGCATCGCAACAAATGCCAACTCCCTGGTGGAAGCCCTGCCTTGGCCCCTCCCGCTTGCACACACAGGGCTAAGAAGGCAGCCACAATAACGAGGCCATATGTCTCTAGTCCTCCCCATGCCGTGTTTGATGTCCAGATGCCAGAAGCGGAGTGAGCTGCTCCTCTGTTTCTGAGAGACCCATCTCTGGACAAGGCCACCATCACTCTTCACCAGCGGGTGGTCGTGGTGTGGGTGGGAGGATAGAAGCGGCAGGAGGCTGTTTAGCACTGGTGACTCTGTGCCTCCGTACTCCGCTCACGGCACAGGCGGCTGCAGTCGCTCTCGCGCCATGGGGGGCCCGCCGCCTGAGCCTGGGCACCACTCGTCAGATGGCGCGGGAGGCTAATGAGACTTCATCATCCTGTCCCGCGCCATTTGGGCCGAGCCGCGCTGAACACAAAGTCCGGGTCGGCAGCCAAGCCCGACAGCGAACAGATTCACCCAGGGCTAAACATGACGGAAGAGACAGGGGAGAGAGGGAGGGAAAGGGAGGAGTGAAGGCCAAGACGTTATTGGCCAAATGGAGTGCTGCTCCAGTGCCACTGTTCAAACGGGTATGAATGGTGTAGACGTGAATAGGAAATAAAGTAGGGAATTGCCTGTTCAAACACCTTTTCAAAATGTTGAGCTTTTACTCATAGACAAAAACTCACTAGACGCTTCAACAGCATAGTAATCAAGCAGGCCCTCTTTCCCCCTGGAACGCAGACATTACATCATGGCTCTGTGTCTATGCTGATGAATGAGCTTATGGAGATGAGTCTTATTGTGGTCCTTTTCTGCAAATGAGAGTCCACTGTTTTCTGAATATGCTGGCTTTGTGCATGTGGAATGTAAATACATGACTTTGGTGATAAGCTTGGGTTACAAAGAGGGTGATAAAGATCCAGAGATGACTCAACCATTTAAAGCTTTCCTCTGCAGCTTCTAAACCTTTGCTCATCTCCTCCTGTCATTTTCAAATATTGGCCAAATTGTGGAAGGTGTTTTAAAAGGCTTGAGATGTAATCAGCTACTAAGCACTTGTAATTCCCTTATAAGTGAGGCTTATAAAGGAGATTAGGTGGGTTTAGATCAGACATCTACTACCCTCCAAGGTAGTCTGTCTGCATCACCATGGAAAATGGGCCCCCGACTCTCTCTGACAGTGGCACAGAGGAAAGCTGGAGCACCGCATCATGTGACACAGCCTTAAGAGAACGCAAAGAATGCAAGGAAACACCTCTTACTATGTCTGGACTCACTGATTGTGTAGATTCTCCCTCCAGATGTTCTGATAATGAGAAAAGAATACTTGTTCGTTCTCTGCCAGATTCCATTTATCTTGTCAGTATCTTATCTGTAAAGTGGGTGAATTTCTATTCCTTGGAGTGCAAAAGACTATTTATTTTTGTATGCATCATGCAAAGGCAAAGACAGACATTAGAGCTCTATGCACTAGTTGTTAAATCATCTAAATGGAAGCAGTGACAAGATGAGTGAGGTTTACTTCATTTGTTTAAACACAGTGCCTATGTTAAAAGGCTTATCTGGATTTGCCTTTAAATATAATGACCTGGAAAGATCTATGTAGTGTAAGAGATTTCTGTGACAATCCACTTCAGAATCAAAATAAGCTGTGTGAGTTTGAGTCCTGCACTAGTTCTTTGTGAACTGTAGGAAGGGCAAATTTCCCCAGAGAGAACCTGTGTTACCACTCTGCCCAAAATCATGTTTGAACTTCTTTTTTCCCCCAGACTGTAAGTGTTTGACTTAAGAAGGCTGTTTGAAACACCTAAAAGGTTTCCATGCAGTCAGGTCCTCCTGGGACCCCTTAGGAGGATTTTGCAAGTGGAACATTTCTCCTGTTACCCAAGGTTATATTGCCTTGAAAGGCAGTTGTACACTGCTGTTAGAACACAGTGTCACGTCCTGGTTTCTGCCACTCTGTTGGGATAGTTTGATTTCTTTATGTCATAAAATGGCAGGTAAAAGTGGCCCTTAGCTTATTTATAACACAAGGTAATGTTCAGTCAGAAGTTTTTTTTTTGATGCATTTGTTACATGTAGAGTGCTTAGTTCTTCAGTTATATTTTTCCTTAGCCATTTAGGCTTGGATGCATAATCTTTACATCTTCTCAGCTGAAATACATGACATTTGCATTCTCTCTCTCTCTCTCTCTCTCTCTCACACACACACACACACACACACTTTCAATGTCCTTAAAGCCAGAGCTGTGTGTCTGTGATGCTTTCCTGCATCCCTGTTTACACTTGTGTCCATCTTTCAAGCCTCAAAACTCACATTTTTACCATGCTCCACTCACAACTGAGCACCAGAGAGAATGAGATACTACTACAGGGCTTTGTTCGAGAGCATCAGAGAACAGTGCAATATGTCAAAAAACGCACAAAAAAAGGGACTTACCCTTACCCTTCTACCTCTCTGGCCAACACCTACCTTTCCTCTCTGCTTTTCTCCATCAGGTGTGAAGACAAGACCTCTGTGACAGTCACATACTTCCCCTGAACTAGATGCTTTGGAGACCCTACCCTAAACCCTACCAACTCATTCCAGACTGGAGCTTTGTGAGATACACAGAAAAGAAGACCAAGTCAAATTTGGACCAGCGCCCATGCTGAATTACTTCAATATACTGCTGGATTCTATTTGTACCCATCAACTCTAAGACTTTTTTTCTGTTTGTTATTATTATATATTTTTTTAATCAATTTATTTTATTTTATTTTTTTTTTTTTTCGCTTGTCCAAATGAAGCTGCACAGGCCTCTTATCTGGAATGTGATAAGCCAGACAATGCTGCTCTTGGTGGCCCAGTGGGAGCTGGGATGCTCTGGGATGACTCTAAATTCAGTTTTCCTCCCACGGGCGCATCGGCGGTCCCACGGGGCCAGAGCAGGAGTGCTGGCTCAGAGGCACAAGCGCAGCTGGGTGTGGAATCAATTCTTTGTCCTGGAGGAGTTCACAGGTGATGAACCACTCTACGTTGGCAAGGTAAGAGGCAGTGCAAAAATAGAGACATTGACAGCACAGTATATGCTAATGTCAAAGAGCTTGTGGAGGTATTCTGTGTTTTGGTTCCTTTCATTGCCAGCTTGGAAAGAATGAGGAAGGGGTCTAATTAAATTTAGCTCAGGTGCCACTGCACTGCAGAGGTTTTGAGGTGGTTCTCTGTGACGCACAAGCGTTCTACTTTGACACTGCCCTTTGAAGCCCATGTCTCCTTGTTATGATGACCTCGATGGCTGGAGAGGCTCCAGAGCTTTGGCAGGTGATGAGATGGTACCTGGGTCCCATGTGGGGGAACTCATGCCCTGGTGTTGGGGATACATCTGCCACTTGCTCAGCATCTCATGTGGCAGGTTTATTTTAAGCTGCTCATGGGGTATTAGAAACTGTCTGCTCAGATGGTTGTCTCTTTGAACTGGAGCATATACTCACAAATGTTCCTGTGCAAGACCATACAAAATATTCAGTGAGGCTGATTTACCTCCTCTGTCATATGGATGCTAAAATCTGAACAGCCAAGCCTTGCAAATCCACACCCAATGAATGATATGTTAAAGATCTTGTGTTAAAGACCTCTGATGGAAACGTTGAAATAATAATAATTGTAATGCTTCTTTTTTACCAAATGGTACACAGTATACATTTGTGTCTAAATTGAGATATGAAATATCATCTAGAGGAACAGAAGATCAAGTTGATATTAACTGTATGAGTATTGAATCATGACTTGAAAACTATGATTTAGTTTTTTTAAACCAAAAGGAACATGTGTGAGTGTCTTGAACAGACACTGAAAGTAAGAGCAAAGTAAAGAATTCATTGGTGAGGTAACCCTCAGCCCTTAAACATCTCAAGACATTTAAAAAAGCCTCCCTTTACTAAACATTTACATTTTCAGTCTGCTGTAGTTGCACTACCCATTACCATGTGCCTTCCATATCAAAGAAGCCCCTCTTATATTAGTATGTGCATACTGGTATTTGATAGTCAAAACTTGTCAACTCTGAGTCAACATACTGTGGTCAAAGCTTTCCTTCATCTTTTAAATGTAATTAACACTCCCAGAACATGTTTGCTCAGAATACCTCAGACGGATATGTCAGTTTTATAACAGCCTGAGATGGCGTTTGATCCTCGCTTTTGGAAGCTGTGAATATGATAGCTGTGTATTGAATGCTCAGAGGATCCAAGGAACAAAGGAGGAGAACCATACTGAATCTCACAGTCCCCTAAGAGACTTCTATCATTCTCACACACAAGTTTTATGACCAGGTTGTTTGATCTACACATTTTAATTGACATCAAGAAGAGGCAGGGAGCAGCTACCCTCAGATGTTTTACCTGTATGCCAGGTTGAATATGGATGTCCTATAGAATTAACTATTTTTTATCTCTTCAGATAGAGCATGGTGATGTTTGTATGCATTTTATACATAACCAAAGGCACACATTGGATTCTTTCCAAATGAGTCTGATGGCTGGGTTCTAAGCCAAAAATTCCCAAAATTGCAGCCAACAAGCATTTATGACTTACACCAAACCACTACACAGCAGCCTACACTCTGCACACCATAGTGGGGCCTCTGGGAATAAAGAAGCTATCAGATTATCAATCAGTGGAGTGTCTCCTACTACCAACTTTAAAGTCCTCTCAACATGTAGTGAGGAAACAGTATGTGTCTTGACCATCTTAAAAGTTCTCGGAGCTTTGCGGTCCGTGCAGTGCTCTTTGATCTTTTTTGCACTCCAGAAGTCTAGACCAAGTTCCTTTATAGTCTCCGGATCCTGGTCCCGTTTAATTATAGAACAAGGAGAGGCTATTAATAATGAATTGTTACAGCGGGGGATTTGTCTTGATATAACATGCTGAATGTGACAGCTTACTGATGAACCTGCTGTATAATTGGAAGGTCCTATAGATTAGTTCAGTGTCTTGAATCGAAGATTTACCATAATTCCATAATTCATATAACACTGGAGCAATGTAAAAATTAAGTCATGCTGGATTTGCAGAAAGAGAAAAATAGGTAGATCCTAATCCGAAGATCTAAATTGATTTGATAGAGATTTTACTTCAGCTTTTTTCAGCACTACCATTAAGTTATTTTCAATTGGCAAATGGAAGTACAGAAGCACTGTCGTGCATAATTGCCACTTCATTGTGTGCTTTACCTGTAACACAAAGCCAAAGCCACAAAGTCCCAGTCAGATTTCTCTGATCACCATACCCAGTGAACAATGCACAAGCCCTGACAAATGCCTTTTTTCCAACTTTTGTCCTCTGTGATGTTTCTATAGCCAGACTGTGCCATAGAATGGAAGTAATTTTGTATGAACCCACTAATGGCTGGACTACCATGATGACAGTAAATCTTTTTATTGCGGTTCAACGACTGATATGTGCTGAATTTGGTTGGATCCTCTCTATGTGGAGCCGTGTGTGACTGAAATGAGCTTGCTTGGAATCGCAAAGCCATCAGAGCAGCTTTCAGATGGTATCTTCTTTAGAGTCTAGTGTTTCCCATGATAACTTTTTACAGCTGGAGCATTGCCTCATCTAGATGTTTATGTGGCTCAATGCAAACTACACTACAATGTACAAGGACTATCAAATGACTTTGAAATGGTCACCCACCCTTTTGCATTTGTTTTGCATTTGTGTTCTAGGATAGATATGCATATAAAATGTATTATTTTTGAAGGCCTAGAAAGTGCCCTCCATTTATTTATACCTTTTGACTGATGCTAGCAGTGTGCAGCTGTGCTTTGTCCATTGCTGATTTTTTAGATATAATTCGAACATGAATATTAAGAAACAGATTTCTGTACTTCTGAAATGGAGAGCATGCCAAAGAGGGCAGGATGAATAATGCATGTCCATGTCTCAAAGGAGAGTTTCGGTAATATCAACAATTATTGCTAATGACCTGTGTCCTCACTGAAGGCACACGCTTACTTACAAGCCCGTTTAGCAGAAGCCAGTATCCTTGGAATTTAATAGTTTTATTTTAGCAATGGTCAGTGTACATGAAGTGGTCATGCAATCTTGGTGCATGTATGAGAATGAAGATCTCACAGTTTATTCCATCTCTGATGAATGTCTGTATGTACGAATAATGTCCTCTTAAGTGTGTCCATCAGCATTGATTCTCAACAATGACGTCCCACGCGGCCCAAGTTTAGGAGTCCCTGGGTGTCTAGAGTCCGATGGCATTCGGCATGAGCACAGTTGCACAGAGCACAGTTGGGGATGCAGTACGGTGTGTGCA